>JAODUP010000047.1:235000-655000 GCA_025642065.1 Paralvinella palmiformis
GACGGCAATGTTGATGGCATCCGGTCTGTCTCCCCGTTCCGCAACGAACATCTCCGTCCGAAGTACGCGGAGCGCCTCGGCCGTGTTGGTGGTACCACCGGTGTACGGCAAGTTCATGGCGTTGATGATGCTTCGGGTCGAGTTGTACTCGTTCAGTTGAATCTTGATCTGTTTGGGAATACGTGCAACATCATCAACGGAGTTCGTAACGGGAATTCTCCTGATGCGACCGAGTGTTTAAGAATTATTTTCAGAAATAAAGGTATGCATCTGTATCGCTGGAAATTTTCAGTGCGTCATCAATAAAAATCGACAACAAAAATATAGTGAAACTCCTGAATTAAAGTCTCCCTTAAATAATAATTTGCCTTAATGCAAAATTAGTACTGCACTAAATGGCAGAAATGAGACCGGAGAAAAAGGCCAAAACACAGGACATTGAACATTGTTATGTTTCGATTGCCATTCCGCATTTTACCGTCGTCGCCTTTTGAAATGATAATTTTTCACTATCTAAGACTCAATTTTTCGCGTACATTTGCTTCATCGGAGTAAGTGAGCACGCCAACTCGACTCATTGAATCCAAGTCTATTCCGTACATGGCATCCTTTATAAATTCCTCCAGCAGGAAGAAGTTGTTCTTTTCGATGCTGCCAGAACCGTCCAAAGCAAAGACGACATCCGCGGGAAGCCTGCAAGCTGGAAATAGATATATAGCCTTCAAATGGACGATACATAATGATCAAATCGACCATATATGGTCGGATGTGTTACAAGAAATTGTTTTAATTGGGCCAATTACGTGACCTGTCAACTATGATCCCATTAAACAAGTAGCCAATCAAATCGTTTGCCAGTTTTGCTGTTGACGTCAACAAAACATTAAACGGATAACAAGAGACTGGATTATATGGATCTCTATGGATTATATGGATATATGGATTTTATGGAGTCAACCCGCAATTAACTCGATATCTGGAATGTGGTGGGGTGTATCAAGGAATCTAGTTAATAGATCTTACGGTCAGGTTTTTAGGTGATACTTGGAGAATATCTGTGCGATGTAGTGTTCAATTGAAAATTCCAATAATCTCTTGGAGCTGGCAAATAGAGAGTTGACTGTAATTTGTCTTATTTTGTTGCCCATTAAAAAGGGAACGTTTTGATCGGACTAATCAGCGGACTGACTTACTTTGGTCGCAGTTCTTTCCAGTATAACCGCCGGGACACTGGCAGTAGTAAATGTTCATGCCATCCACGCATTTGCCGCCATGTCTGCATGGATTGCTGATACAATCATCCTCCACTGAAATGGACATGATCTGATCATTGTAATGCCGATACAAGATGTTGTTGTTGTTGTGTTGTTGTTGTTTTTTTGCGATAATCATAAACTTTATGTAAATAATATCATGACGTCCCTACTGGTTTACATTGGAATGAGCCTCGTAGTTTAAGCATGACAAGCTGTATGCACTCGTTATCGTCACTCTCTTCGCTTCCCATCATAAACTGCCTACTCTTATACTAAAAAGGACAGCCAATCACCCCATTAGCTTACCATCACAAACGGCACACATTAACGCGCAAACATTATAATCACCCTCCAGGCTAACCATTACGGCTACACCTGGTTTGGCAATGTTCTGGCATCATAACCCTACTGGCTTACCATCACAGACTGTACTGATTATGACGTCAGTTATGGTAAACAAGGTGGTGTAATCCTCAACCAAAAAGACATTCCTCATCTTTGGATGACTGGCCATTCCTTCCAGTTCGTCCTTCTTCAGCCACTGTAAGTTACCGATGCCCATCGTCAAGATCTCAACACCTGTCTGTCTTAGACGTCTAGCAGCGTCTATTGTCGCCGAGGAATTGTTGGATTCTCCATCGGTAATAACAAGAGCTACGTGGGACACTCCCTGGTAATTAGACCAATATATATATATATATATATATATATATATATATATATATATATATATATATATTATTTATTTATCTGCGGCATTGCTGATTGGTAGCATATTTTGATTTTTTGGATGTAATACATTTTTGTCGTATTAATATTTGCGAGTTTTACTTTATGGGATAATTGCAAATGCTAATACCCGCAAATATAAATACCCGGCGAAAAATATATGTAATGAGCTTTGTCATTGGATAACCACATACATAAAATTGAGCATCAGCATGGAAATTACGGCCAACAGTCATTATGATGCGGTTTTTCATTTATGTTGAGCCATTCAACAGATGGCGCTGTCATTTGGTAACGTTTCTGAACATAGGCGCACATAATTAAAGTTAGAGTCACGTAGATTCCCGCTTGTTTGGCTTGCTTCCAACGATTCGACAAAAATGGTCAAAACAGCCAAATATTCAGACAGTAAATAGAACGTTTAAAATCATTGTGTAATTAAATTTGACACACCGAACATTCTTTATAAATTATCATGAAATACGTATTTTTTGTTTGCTAATAACATAAAACTTAATATTAGCACTTTTGCTTTGGCCAAACAACAATAATGAAAGTAAACATCCACGAATAGTAATATAATAACAGTATAACTGTTATAATCAATTTTTAACATCAACAAACATATATGATTTGTAATTTAATGCTTCCCAGTTGGGTCTATCTGGAAAGAAGGCGTTGCCCGTCAATTTCACAGTGCCCCAGATTCGAACCCGGATATCAGGCAGACAGTGATGATAATGAAGGAATTCCAGGCCCACATATGGGTGATCATTGGCAGATGTTTACGTGAATGGTCAAGACTATAAATTAGAATGTAGATCACTTATGTTCAGTAGCCGTCTGTCTATTCTAGATATCCCGATGTTAGTCTGCTACATTCTCTGAATCGTTATCGCCAGAAATGCGTATCATAGGTATTATGAAACTTTAGTTGTACATTGTAAAATGGTCCTATAAAGGAAAACCGCATTCACATCAAAAGGACGATTTATTTTAAATTTATAAATATGGGACGTTTTTTAGTTGACCCGAATAGGTAGATGTAGTCCAACCTACTTCCAGAATTATCTCTATGTCGAGTCAGTCACTCACCTCTCGTCCTCCTCTCTTCTTCGCAAACATCGACTGTACGAAGTCCAACGCCTGGGCCGTGTTCGTTTTTCCGCCGCGATATTGAATGCCTTGGATGGCCAGAGATATATCTTGGCTGGTGCTATACCTGTTCAGGTTGAAGATCAGGGTCGGGTCAGTGGAGTAGGTCAGCACGCCAATCCGGGCATTGCCCGAGTCGACGTTCAGTCGGCTGGAGAGGTCCCGAATGAAGTTGAGCACGCGTTCGAAGTTCGGCTGACTGATCGATCCTGATGTGTCCAGAACAAAGACCAGATCCACGGCAGTGTCACAGGCTGTGATGGTGATAGACGGCGGAGGTATGTGTTATATAGGGAGCAATTAGTTGTACAAATTATAAACAGTAAATAATTATATATGATATATGGTAATGACTATGCGAAGTCTTTAAATACGTTCTAAAGGAAATATAATACATATAGATATGATTATTGGGAAAATTATTATTTTGCATGGATAACATCTTTTTACATTATTATTATTATTATTATTATTATTATTATTGTTATTGTTATTATTATTCCTCCAAACAGACATATTCTTCATATTCTACTCACTAGGAGGCGCCTCGCGACACGTCCTCCTCACGAGACTCTCCAGAATCTTTCCCAGATCGTTGTGGTACTTCACGTTGAAGACGTGATCGCTTGACGGCGACGAGCCGATCCCGACCAGCTCCCGTTGGAACTCCGGGAAGCGGGGATTGTCCGGATCGCCGACGCCGATGGCGAACGTCCTGATGCCGGCGTCGCGGAGCTCCTTGGCGGCCTCTACCGGCGACTCGAGATACGACTGCCCGTCCGTTATGACGATAACGATATCCCGGACGTACAGCCTATCTCCGGTGCCCTGTCCGTAGATGTCCCTCTTCGCCATCCGCAGGGCAGCCGCCGTGTTGGTTCCCGAGCCCTCGTCGTATTCGATGTTCTGGATGGCGTCGAGAACCGAACCCGCGGTGAAGTAACGCTTCAGATTGAAGACGACGCGAGGTTTGCCCGAGTACGTTATGACGCCGATACGAACAGCGTCCCTGTTAGACGTGAACAATGAATTATGGTATAAAGGGTTCCGTTTTCGGAGCCGGCGCTTACACGCGACGGTCTACTCGCGGCAAAATTTCTATAGTTAAGCTGAAGCCTTTTATTAATGGATGAAACATTGGACAGACACAGAGACAAAGCGGGGATTTCATCCGAAGACCCGTAGGTGTGCAATATAATGCGTTACCAACTACTTCACGGATGTTCTGCCTCCCCCCCCCCCCCCATCAGACGTAAAAAGACTAATAATACTGTTTAAAGTAAACTTCGGTTTGACTGGACGATAAATTAACTTCGCTGATGTAATAATTACTTTTATATCACAGTTATGACAACGATGTTATCATCTGGCCAACAGCCAAAAAAACATATTAATGCGAGGGACAAACTTTCTTTTGATGAAATTACTAGTTTTTGATTCTCTGAACCAAAACTTGCACACGTGTGTAAATTACCACCGCCGTTAACACCACTTTTAACCTACGTCACATTAATCACCATAGTTACCACATACCTGCCTATATACATATTCCTGACGACGTCAGCGACAAAGTTAATTAACGTTTTCCAGCCATCGAGTCCAACACTTCCGGACGAGTCTAGTACGAATGTGATGTCCGCCTCGCCAGCACAGGCTAACAAAAAGATAACATTAATTGATACGATGATCAATCGTATGCGTGTACGTGTGAGGATCCGTGCATGTACGTGTGTGTGTGTGTGTAGTGTGTGTGTGTGTGTGTTTTTTTTTGGGTACATATAAAGAGGCAACAGGCACAGAGCATCAACATATCTAAAAATCCTTCGAAACCTACCTCCATAAATCTAAATACAAATAAAACTATATATACATTAATCTAAAAATTGTGTGTGTGTGTGTGTGTGTGTGTGTGTGTGTGTGTGTGTGTGTGTGTGTGTGTGTGTGTGTGTGTGTGTGTGTGTGTGTGTGTGTGTTTTAGGGTACATATAAAGAGGCAACAGGCACAGAGCATCAACATATCTAAAAATCCTTCGAAACCTACCTCCATAAATCTAAATACAAATAAAACTATATATACATTAATCTAAAAATTGTGTGTGTGTGTGTGTGTGTGTGTGTGTGTGTGTCTGTCTGTCTGTCTGTCTGTCTGTCTGTCTGTCTGTCTGTCTGTCTACTCTCTCTCTCTCTCTCTCTCTCTCTGTCTGTGTGTGTGTGCGCGTGTGTGTGCGTGCGCGTGCGTGCGTGCGTGTGCGTGCGTGCGTGCGTGCGTGTGTATGTGCGTGCGTGTGTGTGTGTGATTTTCTCCAAGCCTACACTCACCAGGTATATATTGACAAAGTTTCGGCATGATGCTGCTATAGATAAGATTCAGCGATGAAGATGACTCGACAATATAATAATTTGGGCTATCAGCGAAGACGGGTCGGCTGACGAGTTGCTCCATCAGTTGCCCGT
The DNA here is from genome assembly GCA_025642065.1 of Paralvinella palmiformis. Classification (NCBI taxonomy): domain Eukaryota; kingdom Metazoa; phylum Annelida; class Polychaeta; order Terebellida; family Alvinellidae; genus Paralvinella; species Paralvinella palmiformis. Next base: position 240,595 of record JAODUP010000047.1, read on the forward strand.
GATAGATCACATCCGTACTGCCATACCTGATACCAATAACTTGGGTATTCTTGTCAAACACGGAGCTCAGCTGGAGAGGTAAACACGCCATAGGGTCATTACTTACTAGAAACGGTGTTCAACGATGAAACGATAACACAAACTTGAAGAACAGCAGTTAATAACAGCATACACAAAGAGAGTTCGGTAAATCGAAGTCGGTAATATTTCGATTTAATCAACAGGTCCAGTCGGACCTTCATTAACTTCTATGACGGATAAATCAAACTATCATTTACTCGAACTATTTCCGCAGGCCTCTTCCGATTTGAATTAGTGAGCTTTGATCGTGCGTGATAAATCAGTTGTTATGTGTTGATATGTTCGTTGTTGTTGTTGTTGTTATTATTGTTGTTGTTAGATGAATACGTAAGACAAACGTAGGCACAGCACTAATAATATTATTACTGGTGAGAAAGGCAAAGATCATAATAATAACAACAGCAACATCAATAATAATAATAATAATAATAATAATAATAATAATAATAATAATATTATAATAATAACCTTGAGAATGGTAGAAGGGATAATTGGATAAATACAACAAGAGACCAACAGCAAAAACAATATTGGTAATAATAATAATAATAATAATAATAATAATAATAATAATAATAATAAAATTTGACTCCTAATTGAGTACACCTTCATTTTCATAGCCATTATGGCTACCCAAACAAATCTAACCATAATCAACGGCAAAGTCAGACATCTTTACGTGGGCGGCCTGAAGCTAAAGTTTTCTCGTTTACAATACAACTCCTGTGACGTGATGTTTACTGTCTGGGACGTGTTCGTATTGCGAACGTTCTCTTTACGAAGCTGCCAAGTTCCTTAAAAATAGCCTCCTGCTGGCATAGATTTCAGCGGCCATATATATCTCTATAGTCGTTATAACCCGTCTGAGAGCCGGTTTACGGTGTTAGCACGTTAATGGCCAAAAGTAACTCGGTTTAGTGTGCTGATCCGACTAGACACAAACGCGCGCGGGCGCACGCACGCACACACACACACAGCTAGACTAGATATTGGTCAATATTATCCTCGAAGTTGTTGGAGGGGTGGGGGTGTGGGAGGCTGGGGGTTCTCGTCTTATAAAGGTTGATAGTAAACGAGGTTTAACGTTGCATAGTTCCTTATATGGACATTATTATTATTATTATTATTATTATTATTATTTTTGTTGTTGTTGTTGTTGTTGTTATTGTTATACAAGCTTTTTGATCTGTTGACAGTTATAATTAGTTTTATCTTCGTTTTCATTACCACCATCATCATTATCATCCTCACCATCATCATCATCATCATCATCATCATCATTACTTCCATCATTAATGTGCGTGTGTGTATCTTGGGAGTGTGTCGAAGGGCACTGGCACAAACAATCCTATATCACGATTACATCGTCTGGCAGATACAGTGTTCTATATGTACGTCATACAGGACACGAACACGTCTAATTTGGCTACCTAACAAATTCAATCCATGGCCAAATATTTAACTAACAGCTAATCATAAAAATCGTGCCATCCCAATTAACTACCCAGTCAGTTCTTGAAATGAGGCTAATTATTGATAGAATGTGGCGTTTTCGACGATATTCGTTGTCGATAAGTTCACTCCATCAGAGAACGCCATCTTGGTGAGTCGAGGCGAACCTAGCGAGAGAATTGTGAACTTCGGTCTCGAAATGAATTTTAATTTCACGGTTTAATGGCAGGTCATTTTACAGATGGCCATAAAATTATACTCGAATGCGATGGCATAATAAACGAGTAATGTAGCTGGGAACTGGTGAAATGGTGATTCAACTTTACTGTAAATGGATATTTTTTAACTTTTATGGCGTGGCGTGTTAAAGATCCGATTGAAGTCACTGGGGGAAAAAATTTAAAACACTAAAAGCTGCTCAGACTGGTAAACGATTTTTTTTTCTAGACTAGGTAAGTGAGTGAGTGAGTGAGTGAGTCAGTCAGTCAGGTCAGTCAGTCAGTCAGTCAGTCAGTCAGTCAGTCAGTGAGACAGAATCAACTTGCTAGAGAAATGAAATTATCAAATTTCTATTTTGACATAATTAGACGATAACTATGAACGTTAGCCCTTAGTCTGTTGACGAACTTGCGAACGTTACCGGATGATTAAGTCAATGAGTGTGTAGTAAGTCAGTTTGTTTAGCATTTGAACCGACAACCCGGAAGTTTGCAGCGCAATGTTCTAACCGATGGGTTATGAGAGCACCCACCCCCTATCGGAAAGTAGACACGTATCCGGTCCCGAAATATCCGCTACAGTAACGGTGTCAAGTGTCAATAATTGAAGCCCGTCTTATCTTAATGCAAATAAAAGCAGTTTTTTTTAAATTTGTTGTTGAGTTCACTTGTTTAGTCTCGGATACTGATCATAAATTTGAAATTCGACTCCCTAAGCACCCATATCCCACAGACCGGGTTCGAACGCAAAACGTTGAAGCTCACAGCTCAGTGCTCCGACCACTGGGCCATCGAAATGTCCCAATTTGGTTTTTGCGATGAGCTGCGAAGATTCATTATCTAAGAGTAGACGTTATCAGTTCAGCGTTTGTTTGCTCAGAAGCGGTTCGAGCTCTGCGCTGGAAACATCCACGTCAGAGTTCAAACCGAGTCGGGTTACCCGTATTTTGGGGATGTTATCCCCAGGCAATCGCCCCTAAGCCATAAGTGCCTGGTTGGTGTGATGGTCCAGGCCAAACAAAACACTCATTTTATTCAGACCAACTCTTAAAAACTGACGGTCCTCATTACCCGATGTAGAGATAACGAACGCCCCAGAGCGAGAGTAATTAACTATATACCATAACGGATTATATTTGCCGGTTAGGTGAAAAGTGGTCCCGATTTATTGCGACTGTTGACAAGCATATTAGCAACATATTTCAGACATAAGTAGTACCTGGAGTTTCATTTAAAAACTACGAATTCATCCTTTCAGAAAGGTTTGCGGAAAAAACATACTTCTCGACACTTCAAATAAAAGACCTCCTTCATCACCGGCCAATTGTTCTAAAGCAAACAGCCTTCAAGACGAAGCCGAATTTCTGTGGACACCGGTTCCTAAACACATTATTCCTGCTAATTAAGCTTACGTGGCCGTGATCGCAGACTGTGAAGTCCTTTGATGATAAGAAGCCACTACTATCTGTTCAGGGCGGATCTCACAGCATCTGATTTCGCAAGTATCTAATTACGGAGAGAACAGCGCATGACGAGGTATGTAGGTCGGCTAGTTTTGAGCTTGCGTGTCAGTTTGGTCGTCCTCTACGGCGACTCAAAATGCCCAGTCAGAGAAAAATGCCAGTAGAATTAATCTATTTATATCATCTCGTCTGTGAAAAGGTGTGCATGTATATAAATTTAATTTTTTATAGTTTTGTTTTTGTTTTTGTCGCGAAAATGTTATTTGTAAGTTGACTTTCACGCTTTTACGGTTTTCTAGGCATCGCACGGCTCTTGGTACCTTGTAGTAGTAATAGGGTACCTTTGCCGGGATTGATGACAACAGGTGATGATGATGATGATGAGTTTTGTTTGTGTTACTGTTGTTGGTGATGATGATATAGTAGTTATTTTTGGTACTTATGTGGTGGTTGTTGTTAATGGTCATTATCATGATGATGATGATGATGGTGGTGGTGGTGGTGGTGATGATGATATTGTTGTTGTTGTTGTTGTTGTTGTTGTTGTTGTTGATGGTGATGATTGCGAAACTTTCCACAGAAACAGTCAAAGTTGAGATTCGAGTCCACGGTCTGGCGGCATCGAGTGTCGCACATTACTCTATCTTTACCTCCTAAGAGTTTTGTTTGTGTCATTAAAAATATTGATGACATTATTGATGAGTCAGATAATAACAACGATAACAATACTAATGAGGATAATAATGAAGGTCACATTAGCACCAAATGAAATGAATGATAACATCTTCTTTTACGGCCACTTTTGTGCACATGGCAGGCTGAACAAGACCAAGAATATCAGAAGGTAGATAATGCGGTGAAATGAAAGATGACCACCACCCCCCCACCCCCCTTAGACATAGCAGAACCAGTGTACTAGAGCTCTGTGACCAACCGCGCTACCAGCTGGGCCAAAAAAGACACATACAAATGACGACGATAAATTACGATTATAACTCCGGCAATACTAATCATCACCATAACCCGATACGGGGCGGGGGGGGGTGGGTATAATATACTAACCGCTAACTTGGAGGCCGTCATGTTATACGGCTGGTCGTGATCGGTTATAAAGACGAGAATATTCGGCACCCTACTCCTATCGCCCCTCGTGTCTACCAACGCCCTGTCGACGGCTTCGAACCCGGCGGCCATCGACGTCCTCTTGTTCTGCGACGTGTTGTACTCTGTGCTATCGATAGCGTTCAGAAGATAGATCTTGTCGCTGTACTCTACCAATCTGATCGGATTCTCGGAGACCTGGGCCAACGTGACCAGACCGATCCTGGTCTTGTTATAGCCGATGTCCAGTTGCTTGACTACGTCACGGATGAAGTCGATCGAGTTCCGGAACTCGGCGGGAGTGGTGTCGATCGAAGCGTCCACCATGAAGATGATGTCACTCTCCCCGTTGCAGCCTGGAAGTAATTGTTGATTGGAGATTAAGGTCGTGGGTTACAGATTATATGGGTCGGGGGTTACGCGGGTTAGAAGTTGAAGGTTACGGGTTAAGTTGTGGTAGAGTGAGGTTCGGGTGATGTTTTCTGTGATCCTGTAATGCGATATGACACACGAATTCACGCACACACAAACACGCAGGCACGTACAGACGCAAGAAGGAACAGGATCAGTAAACGTACACCGAAGACACGCGCGCACACGCACGCACGCTCGCATACGCACGCGCACAGGTCGCCTGTGTATGTGTTCATGCCTGTGTGTGCTATTCACTCTGGACTTTGAACGTTGATGTGCGTTTGTATGAAAATACCACTTTCAAATCTAAGGTTGAATCATCCTCATCAAGATCATCATTATGAACAGTATCATACCTTTATTTGTTTATTTAACATGTTCTATATAATAACGCTGAAGATTGTGACCGATAACACGACCGTAAAATGTCATATATCTTGCACTTTTCAAACTAACATTAAAGATCGTGAAGAAAAACAATAAAAGAATAATTTGACTTATAATTGTATCTAGTTTTTAAAAACCTACGTTCATCATCACCAGTCCCCTCAACAGCCCCAAACCCCCCACACCAACCGATACGATCACTGACCCAAATAAACCGTCTACCCACAAACATTGAAGTCCCCAGTAAAGAGAATATTCACACGGTCGCATAAGGCACATGACGTAAACAGTTTCTATCGAAAAACTGCCGTGGAACGTGCATTATTTACAGCAGTGAATCAATCATTCTCCATTGTTTTGCGTTGGACAAAACGGAACAAAACGGGATTTGGCTGGTTAATAAACAATAAAGAGCGTGGCGCCTTGAAATATTTGGCCAAATCACGTGGGCGAGCTAACCTCGGGTCATTGTTCAGCATAAATAAAACAAAAACGCGGACATAAACCAAATGGCGTTTGGATTTTGAAAACTAGATTCTGCTCTCATTTTCGAAAGTAAACACATCGATAAAATACAGTGATTAACATGATTTTGTCGGATACAAATGGTTATTTATGTCACCAAACGGAAGAGCTCGCATAGTTATAATGCCCGGAGATCCCCGTAATGCGATAAATATTTATTCCATTTCGCATGACGCAAGCTACTGGAGTGATGAACCAATGGGAGACTTCAATGTCACTTTGATGAAGAGAGTACGATATGACGACGTTTATACAGATTGATAGCTTTCCGGGTTTCATTCGGGGATTTTTTTATATCAAACTTACCGTCATATATCTCCTCCTGTCCTGAGACGGACAATATCACCTGATGAACCACCAAGACAATACAAAACAGCACCACGTACCTGCTGCAAGGGAAAAGTGAATAATGTTAGCGGTACAAAAATAAGAATATAAATAGTTTCTCTCTCGCTCTCTCTCTCTCTCTCTCTCTCTCTTTGCGTGTTTGTGCGTGTACTTGCGTGCATGGATGCATGTGTTCGTGTCAGTCTGTTTGTGCGTGCGTGCGTGCGTGCGTGCGTGTGTGTTGGTGGTCTGATATATTTTTTATAGAAACTGGGGAAAAAATAGAAATCAAGTAATGCTTTTTCCTTTTAAAATATAAAACATCATTCATCCAAGTGTATGCGCACCCGTGAATATATAGGTATACATGCGCGCGAACGTGTAAGCCTGGGTTTATGGATACATGTGTTTTGGTAGGTCAGTGAGTGATTGAGTGAGTGCGTGAGTGGATTGATCATTAAACTAGTCAACCAGGCAATCGTAGAGCGTTTCAGTTAGCCCACGGCTTGGTCAGTGAGTCAGTCAGTCAGTCCGGGGATAACTGATCAGTCATTGAGTGAGTAAGCAAATTAGTCAGTCAGACAACCAGCCAGTCAGTCAATTACTCAACAGTCCAGTCAGGTGGGTTTAAAAAATAATAATAATGCGCCTTATTGCCACTTTATGAAACACCCCCAAAGATGGCCTGTATCTTTCTATTTACGATAGACAGCCCACAGCCTCAGACACAATCCGCTGAATCTAATCTCGGACAGTAGTTATTTCACGGAGACTGTTCTCCTTCCCATCCATCACATCGGCGTATCTCGGTGATGATGACGGACATCAGTGTCATCGGATGTCTAACCGTCTAACGGATACTGCGCAGTATCTGTCACGACATCTAGCTAATGTTATGTATATAGACGAGCCTTTGACACTGTGTGCCTTTGTCGTCTTTGTTTATGTTGTCGCTGTCAAAGCGGCTTTGTCCTGGATGAGCCTTCGTCACATGAGTCCTGCTCATTAACGGCGAGTATGTATGTATGTATGTATATATATATATATATATATATATATATATATAGAGAGAGAGAGAGAGAGAGAGAGAGAGAGAGAGCATATATTCTTTAATCTGCATATATTTCCATCAATGCCTCTATCTGTCTATTTATATGTATAATTGTCTCTTGATCTGCCCCATCTATCTGTCTTTCTATTTATCCTTCGGTCTCTCTGTTCATCTATCTTTCTATCTATCCTTCTATCTATTATGCTATCTATCTGTATATCCATGTATCTGTCATATGCCAAACAAACGATTATTTTATTCCAGGCCACCCAAATCATATCAGAAACATTCCATCTATGTAATAATAAAAATCTGCCCCGTCAATCTAATAATGACACTGTGTGTGTGTGTGTGTGTGTTTGTGTGTGTGTGTTTGTGTGTGTGTGTGTGTCTTATTGTTGTTGTTGTTATTAGTATTGTTGTTGTTGTTGTTGTTTTGGGGGTGTCGTCGAAAGGCACGGTTTCGGTTAAATATGACCGGCCCTGGCGGCCGACTGGAGATGATGTCAATCGTTCAAATGGGCAAGTGGCAGTAGCAACAACAGCGGTGACAGCATCGTGCAGGGGCGCCACCGTATACATTGGCCGCCCGGTCTAAACCGATCTGGCGAAATGTTTTCATTCGATCGCGTCAACGATAAATCACCAGTTGAGTTATCGGCTTTAACGAAGAGCGCCAAATAGCTGACAAAAGTCGACAATACAGAATAAATAGGAGTCACTATTTATCTAAAGGAACGTTCTGTACTTTGTGATTAAAACGCCAGAAATCACCTTAATTTAAATTCTGAATTCAGGATGAAATATTATCTGAGAGGCCAGGCATAAGAGGTCTGAACATGAAGCGTCGTTGCATTGTATACAATACCCTGATGAATTGTCCAAAGGTTATGTTCACGATTCATGATTATCTGTGCCACTGGCTTTTCAGGCACTTCTAACACGCACGCACACAGACTGTTGTCCTTTTACACCATTATAAACGAAACTCAAAGGAACACTACTGCTTTCCACAGAAAATATATAATCGCATTCTTACAAACACCACACAAGTCTGCGACAAACATTTAATTTGCTGACGACCAGTCTGTCTGTCTACCAGCTAGCAGTTGGCATCGAACCTCGCTTTCAACAGGGGAGGGGCACTGTGCTTGCTCTGATACGGCTCAATTTCTATCCAGACCAACTGGGGTCACGACCTCCCCCTTGTCCAGGCTCTGCGCTCGATAACCCCTAGCCTGACATAATCTTTCATCGGCGATAATATTATGATGCCCGTTGATATATGGACCGTGGACCGAGACTGGCTTTCATGGCTTTCCATCGAATGCTATTATAGGTTAGAGAGCACATCAGTCCAGCCGTTGTAAACATAGAATAAATCGACTGTTAATTGCCGACATCCAGGCAAAGTCAGCACGACGACGAGCCGTCTGGGGCTCGACGAAAAAAAAATGTCGGAAAATATCGTGAACCGAATACAACCGAAACAAGCCGAACGGTTACGAAGTATCCAAACCACACACATGCTTCACGCATGTCTCGGCGCGAAACTGGGTCAATGGGAGAATTCCCCCCGACGTCACCACTGGTCAGTGGGGGGAGGGGATTCCCACACCTTACCTATGTCGCTAACGTATTGCCGGCGAGACATTTTAATAATTATAATGCAAATTGGATTAGTATTAAGTCTAGCCGTGGCTCCTTAGTCAACTATGCTTTCCGCGCGGGTCTTTAAAAGATCGAAATTCCCCTCCGACGTCACACGGAATTCCCTTGTTAACTAATTTCCACCAAAAAGACCAGCGCAAAATTTGCCAACGCCCGAATAGATATAAAATTACGACTAGCCTGAGAAGGTTCTTTAAAGCTTTTGCTTTTGCAGACTTCTCTGATCAATGGAAGGCTTGCACGTTTCGAGCATAATAGAACGGAGAGGGGCTAAGTTTAATGTTACAATAACAACGTCCTCTGGTGACATAGCCTACCGTCGGAGTGTCGAGACCAGCTCATAATGTCTGTTCTTACCCCAGGCACACCAATCTCACAATGGCCATGACATGAACTTAAAGCTTACAATTATGTGCCGCGCTCTCAAGTTCAATGACCTCCAGTCATCTTTTGAGTTTCCACAATACAAGAACAGAGAAGAGCGGAAAGAAGAAGAAAAAACAACACATCTGTTCGCCGGAGAGAAATATTTGTGTTAGGCGTTTCGGATGTTAAAATACTCTGATGTGTCAATCGTGGGACTCGCTAAATTGTTTAATAGGAAACTGGTGGCAAAATTGTGAATATTTATCTATATTTTTGAGGCACGAGATCAAACGGCCACTCAGTAGGAAAACGAATTAATCAGATCGAAGCCGTTCATTTGGTAATCGATGAAACATTTGTAATCCTAGGATTCCAGCCCATGGTCTGACATCATGTTGATGAGTCACCACTTGGTTCAACCACAGTCCAATCTATACCAGTACTAATTTACGCCATCCGACATACGCATGCGCGCGCACAGACACACACACACACATACAAACACACACATATGAGGAATTAATAATAATACCCCTTCACCCAACACACCATCCACTACCACAACTAACCGCAAAATCACAAAATCCTTTCCTAAAGTTTACTTTGACGATTTTTACCGCCATACCTTCCGTCCAGATCGACGTTTGTTTAAAGTATCCTTTTACAAAGTCAGCCTGATATGTCCTCTCTGTAGGGTATTTGTTTTGTTGCGACTTTTAAACAATAAACTTAATCGCGGATATTTTCCTAATATTATCGTTTTTCTGAAGCTGCTTTGGGCTTACGACGGGATGAGGGCGGTTTCAGGTCGTCTGCACATCTGTATTGGCCACTTTTGTGCTACTTGCGGGTGTTTCTGGGTTTTGTTTTATTTATTTTGCCTTTTTGATCCATTCGTCAATGAGAGATGGTCGAAAAGATTTGGCCTTTTCGGAACAGACCGAGAATGAACATATTTCAGTCCGCTATCAAACAAAACCTTGTTGTCTTAGGTATAACACTTCGCACACAAAGGTTTCGCTCTCTAACGAATGATGCACCGGCCCAAGTTATATAATGTGTGTGTGTGTGTGTGTGTGTGGAAAGGGGCTCAATTTGGGAACTGGGACGTATATATCGTGGTAAAGTTTACCCTCTCGCACTCATTCCTCCCTCCCTTGATATGCATTAGCCTACGTGATTTCACACACATGCACACGCACACACACACACACACACACACACGGGACTGGTGACTGGCGAGACACTACACATGTCTCAGCAAGAAAAGTCGCCACTCTGGATTCAGTCCCCTGAAGAAACGTTCAGAGTTTGAATTCACGGTTCAAGATTCTCTGTGCCTGTCCCTTATTATACACAGCTAAACACACACAGACATACACACACAGAGAGAGAGAGAGAGTGATTTTTCGTTTTTGGCTCTTTATCACAAAGATCGTATTCATGAATTGGGCAAAACCTACTATCTTCAGTAACACTAAATAGCCAGAATAAAGAAAGAATCTCTCCTGTGCGTGTAACTATCGGTGTTTCTATTTTTCCGGGGGGGGTGTGGGGGTTAGTGTGTTGTGTTTTTAGCCAATTATCATCCCACGTATTCGGGACAGTCACGACCCGAGACAGGAAGTTACCAAAAATAGACCAACTATTGTAATTATTACTAACACCCTTAAGATCCTAACGTTGAATGTTTTCCTCTCGACCAACTGATGCGTATCACGATGTAATATGTATCGTGCTTTGGCATTGATAAAACGATCTTGTTAAAGCGTTCTTTGTTCGATATCGACTTGGGTTGTTATCCTGGTAAGCAAATATATATATATATATATATATATATATATATATATATATATATATATTACTAATAAAACACGGTGTGTTCGGATTTATTCAGGTGTGCGTGAAGTCAAATCTATTTTCTACGCATGAAGGGAGAGGTAGATAGACAAATAAATAGGCAGCTCTCTCTCTCCCGGTGTGTGTGCGTGGATGGTGTGTGTATGTGTGTGTGTGTGCGTGTGCGTGCGTGTGTATGTAAACATGTTTTAGGTATATTTACATAAACATACACGTATATTCAAGAATACATCTGTGTACACGCATTGCTCCATGCGGGGACTTCAATTTCAGAAATGCCTATAATCCCATCGATGGCATACATTTTCCTGACTAAGACCATCCCGAAATACCATCACCCCCCCCCCCCCCGAAAAAAAAATCCCGTCGCCAACCGGCCTCTCCTAATCGACCCTCCTTCAATAATGCCACACCATAAGAGGACACTCAGCCTCATCAGCGCGTGGGTCGAGACAACCCGATACGCGAAATCGCTCAAAATGGATCTGGAATGACGTCACGTGGCCTATCTCCAAAACACGCGTCATAGAGCGCCATATTGGCACGCTCCAGTACCCACTATTTACACGGCAGGTGTATTATAATATCATCTAATCACACCTGATGACATTTGGCAATCTATTCCTCGACGTAGTGCCTCCGTGGCTGGTTTACCGACCGACATTCCGCGAATGCCAATCGACAAAGACGGGCACTCACTGAAGGGCGCAATTATATTTCTAAAATAATAAACGTGTGTTTGTCATATGCCGTGATCTGACATTCTCTCGTCCCTGGCATGCCTCTCTCTCTCTCTCTCTCTCTATCTATCTATCTCCGATGTCGCCTACTGCATGCTCTACGCCTGTTTGCTAAATAAATATCACTGCGCCATATTTATATAGACCAGCTAAACGGTTAGCCGATATGGCAATACTCATAACATTCACGCCCTTGTATTGTTGTCGGTATACCGGCCCGTCACTCTCTCGTTCGTACTTATATCGACAGTAACCGACTGACCATTCTAATACACAACAACCTTCTTACTGAGACACGACTCAGAATTGGACGTCCACGGCGGCGTTATGCCTTGCGAATGGGAGACTTCAACGCCAAGATAGCCCCATCGTTGGCCTTTGATAATCTGTGAGTGTGTGGTCAGACGGGGACAAGACACAGAGCAGGATACACGAAGAAAATAGAATTAATTAATATTAACTCACGAATGTATTCTACCTTCCCCCCCCCCTCTCTATCTCTCTGTCATACACAGACACACAAACACGTGTGTGTATGTGTGCGCGTGCACGCACGCGTATCTGTGTACAGTCTTAATTACAACGTCTATTTCAACGAAGGGACTGTTAATCAAAGTAAACCAATCCAGTCAGATCTTTACTTATTTCAACGCTAATGGGATACTTCAAACATTAATAAGAAACTCTATTATATATATATATATATATATATATATATATATATATATATATATATATATATATATATATATATTAATACATTAGTCACATCCTTCAGCTAGCACTTAGCAACAATGGCAGAAAAGCAAAATATTTGTCCATCTTCATACCAAACAATCTTCTCGTCAAAGAGACAAAGAGCACGAATTACAAACGATTTCACGGTGAACACAGGACGAGTTGGTGAATTAGACACACCATCTGACAGCTATATTCAATGACGTCCTTGGCTCACCCAAAACCGAGCTCGATTTACATCAGAGATCAGTGCCATCAAATTCCAATCGATTTCTCTCCTTTGAAATCAGAGAGAGAGAGAGAGAGAGAGAGAGAGAGAGAGAGAGAGAGAGGAGGAGAGAGACAAAGTGGGGGGAGGGAGATGTCATTGTGAACCAGTGACCGGGAGTCGTTTGGTTTTGACATGTCTCCAAGGACAAGGACAAGCCAGGAGAGGTTTATTTTTGATGACACGGCATTTATCATCGTGATCATGATCATCAGCATCACCATTCTCGTCTTTACCGGTTTTTTGCCCTACAATGGCTCGATGTTTTATGAACGCTGACATGTCTGTGTTATTAACCCGGTCATTTAGCGGCGAGCCCAGGAGTAATGACAACATCAACACACCACGATGTATCCAAGTTCGCGTTCGACCTATCTCATCGGCTGTCGTTGCCTTAACAAGAAACCGATTAGTGTCACGCCAAATTGCCGCCATTTAGAAGGACAACGCGAGAAAGGGTCAACCGGTACCGTATGACGTATAACCAGTTCTCGGATGACGGAAACTGTCAAAGGGCTATGGTTACCATTTTTTTTTCCTGCCCAAAATATTCTGGAATGTCGTCTTTAAAGGCTCTTCAAATGGCGCCTGGATTGCACTTAGTTAAGTTCGGGCTACAAAAGACGATTATAATTTAGCCTTCTGCAAAATGCTAAATTTGGAAGGCCGGCCTTGACCCAGTTATTGTTACTCTGATTGGATGTCCGTATTTAGAAATCAGTGCAACATGGTGGCTGGTTGATAATCACAAAAATCGGCGGTCATGACCTGACGCGGCCATAAATGAGAACATAATCTGTATTAGATGGATTGCTGCGGATTATTTCGGATTTTCGCGATTACACATTGATAACTGGGATCCAGAAACGGCATGCTCCCCACCAAGTTGAGGATGCCGCTTTATTGTGCAGATTCAAAGACAAATGAATACGTCCTTTAGCGATAAGTAACAACGTTCCTAAAGCATAACTGCTCTTTTCTGACGTCAGAATGAATATTATTCAAGTCAAACAATAAACTTCCGGTTCGGAGTGGGTGGGCTTTGGGAAATATTTACTAACTCTGATTGTTATCTGATTTCTCTACGGCGAGTAAGTGAGTGAGTGAGCGAGCGACCGAGTAAGTGAGCAACCGAGTGAGTGAGTGAGTGAGTGAGTGGGTCAGTCAGTCAGTGAGTCAGTGAGTGGTTTCTTTATCCTCTATGCCAGTCACATCTAAGACATGTGGCAACTGCCTGGGGAAATGACAAGTTCTGCCCGGTGCTTTTATTGAATAATGAAAAAAAACACGTAGATTCACACGAGCCAACGTAAAATTCCACATCGAGGTACGTCATCAATTACCACACACAAGCGTCCTTTGATTCCCGTACCAACTATTCCTTTGTCATCTTAGTTCCAATGTTATTACCGTTATTACCGTAAACGATTGTCCTTTAAGAGTAGCCTTAAAGGACACCATCGGAGTACGAAAGTTATGTCCCGTTTTGAGGGAACCCTCGGGCGACGCTGCATCGCTCATCAAGCTCCCGGGGCATCGTGCCCGACCGATTGCCTATTAGTAAAGCGTACGACCCCCCCCCACCAGCCGTTGTGTCTGATCGTCGCCGCGCAAATATTTGACCCGCCCTTAATGGATGGCACCTGGACTTCGTTGGACGGGGGTGAATGTCCTAAGTACAGAGCACCAGTGCCTAGATGTTCTCTTCTCTGTGGCTAATCAGTTAAGGACTCGTCCCTTAAACATAAACTAAACTTTGATTAGCACGACCTCGCCATTATCGGGGGTGGGTGTGGTGTAGAAGGGGGGCTAAAATTATATACGGTGCACATAAGTGACATACCAGAGCCACTCGACGTTTGTTTTCGATGCATTTACACCCAACGTGAGGGCTCTTTGGCTTTGGACACACGGAGTTCTTGGCCATAAAAGAGGTGGGGTGGCCTTTTTGCCCCTTGACCAAAAAAACAAACCCTGAGGGGTGTTTATTGCGATTTATTAGCGAATGGATATACGTGTGCAAGCGCAAAACCGGGCGGGGAAATGTGCGGGGAGTCGCCGCCGTCAGCCCGGGGGGTCGGGCATTTTTTAACGAATGCTTGGGATTCCATTACAGCTGGCGAGCATTCTCTACCAACCACAACCATTCCCTCCCCCCCTCCCGCCCCCCTCTAAAAAATCCAGGTCCCGCGGTCTGGGGCCTAAGCAGCAGCCCTCTTGGAACGAACAAAAGATGCTGTCGTCGGTCTGACATTGGTGTTCAGCAACCCGTAAAGTGGCAATAATAAAATCTCTACTAAAACAAAAAAAAATTAGGCAAAGAAAGAGGCGCGAAGAAACTGCCGAGCCTTCGTTATCAATCAAACCGCAGAAGATCTGAACGCGGGCCAACTGCGCAGGCGTGCACCTGTCGTCGGCCATTGACGTCATCCGATGGCGATCGCCCATTGGCGGGATGTTACGATTTTGTTTTGGTTTCACACAAAGATGTTATTAATTTGAATACTTCAGTATGTGTGTGTGTGTGTGTGTGTGTGTGTGTGTGTGTGTGTGTGTGTGTGTGTGTGTGTGTGTGTGTGTGTGTGTGTGTGTGTGTGCGCCTCCTGGCGATCTCTTGGTTCGACTACATTATCATAAAGAAGCACAGAAACCTTAACGATCTTCAACTTTATGTGCATGTGCATGCTAAAACGTGCAAACTCGAAAACGCCTCTGAGAGTAAACATTAAAGACATAACAGTCGATCGATAAACGATCCTTTATGTATCATGTACTTAAGATGACAAACCGCGAACCATTAATGAAAACAAACAAACAAACAAACAAACAGACAAACAAAAAGAGAGACAGACAGACAGAGAGACAAACAAACAAACAAACAGACCCCCTGCGTCTTTTTTAGATTTGTCGCGCTGTTTAATTATTTCCAAACAGAAAATGACTGGAACAAACAAACATACAAACAAACAAAACAAACAACAAACAAACAAAGCAAACTAACAAACAAAGCAAACAAAGAAAAAAACCTACCTCTTCATTTTTATATTTATCGTATCATCTAAAATATCTCTCGATCTAGAAGTACATAGGAGGCACACCTGTGGCCAGCCAATTACAATCGACAATTACGGATATCCAGACAGTGTTTGACAGTTGACAGTGATTGACAGCCGTCGACGTTTCACGGTCAACGACAGCTGACAGCCTTTTCACCGCTAGAAACTCTTGATTGACGACGACGTCTCACACCAGAGGGTGTCCGACGAGATTAGGCAGCGGTTGAGGGTCGGCCGTACTGGAAAGCTGACGCGCAGTGAGTGTTCCAACTGACGCCGTTTGAGAACTGAAGACGTTTGACAGCTGAAAACGTTTGACAACCGAAGGCGTTTGGCAACCGAAGACGTTTGACAGCTGAAAATGTTTGACAACCGAAGACGTTTGACAGCTGAAAATGTTTGACAACCGAAGGCGTTTGACAACTGAAGACGTTTCACGATTTTGGTCAATCCTATCTCCAGTGTTGACAGCCAGTCTCTCTCTCTCTCTCTCTCTCTCTCTCTACAGACAGACCTATCGTCAGTATAACATGACCACACTCAGGTACTGAGGACAGGATAGGCCTACGACCATGATACGACGAGGTTTATCGCGTTAAAGACAACGACCACCGGTCGGGCTGGCCTTAAATTTATTAGTCGGCTGGTCACGGTCTGGTGAGCAGCACGCGTGCGCGATGGGACACGGCTCACTGGCTCAGCGGTTCGGACACACACACACACACACGGACACACGGACGCACACACAGAGAGAGAGAGAGAGAGAGAGAGAGACACACACACACACGATGACGACTGGACGAGGTGAGACCTCGTTCAGCTCCGACTGGCGAATATGAAACTAAACTAATTAGATCTGGAGAGGCTCGCTCCATAGACCGTCATATAGTCTATACGAGTTATTGGTCGAGATTTAGATGTATCTCTATAATGTCCTGTCAGCTATAAGATGTTATTGTTTTGATAATTGGATTGTTGATGTTTGTGTTAGTACTCTTCTTGCCGATGTTGTCCTATTTGTTGTTGTTGTTATTATCATCATCATCATCATCATCATTATAGTGTCATCGTAATTAATATAGTACACCTCATTGTTGATGCAATTTGGACATTTAGTAATATTATTGTTCTTATTAAAGCTGTTGCTTCTGTCGATATTGTCATATTGATATTGTAAATAATATTGTAAAGCGCATTAGAGCAGCTTCTAGCTGAATAGGGCGCTATATAAATATCACATATTATTATTATTATTTATTAAATGGTTTATTAAAACAAATTATTATTATTATTATTATTATTATTATTTATCGCTGTTGTTTTTGTTGTTATTGTTATTCTTCTTGTTGTAGTTGACGATGATAATATCGTGTTGTTGTTCTTTAATCTTATTATTATTATTATTATTATTATTATTATTATTATTATTGTTATCAGCAACAGCAGTAGTATCGCTGACATCGTCTTCTTTGGCGTCAACATTAACGTCGTCGTAGTCGTGGATTTTGTTATTGTTACTGTTGTTGTTACTGTTGTTGTTAATGTTGTTGTAGCCATGGTAATAGTTGTTGTAAATCTTGTATCTTTGTCTTCCTGTCTCGTCGACATGTTTCTATAACATATACAATATGACCAATGGTGACAGGTGTCTAACTTTATGACGGCTGACACATGTCAGTCTAACAGAGAAATAGACATCGTCGGCTAAATGTCAAACTTGTCGATGATATACCCCCCCCCCAATATGTTACAGATAACATCACTCGTTACGTGTTAAGATTAACAGCTGCCAGCTGGTGGGGCAGTCTGAGGTGGGAGAGACAGACATACAGAGAGACAGATACGCAGACAGATCAATAGATAGACAGAGGGATAGCCAGACCAACACACAAAAAGCCAGAAAGACAGACATATATAAAAAGACTGACGGACGGACGGATAGACAGACAGGCAGGCAGGCAGGCAAACATTACCTATTCGTTATTACAAATACACACACAAAGAAGTATTTTTGTATTAAGCGTGTATTCTCCCAACCCCTATATGTGTGTGTGTGTGTGTGTGTGTGTGTGTGTGTGTGTGTGTGTGTGTGTGTGTGTGTGTGTGTGTGTGTGTGTGTCGTGTGTGCGGCAAAATTTTGATCTATAATTTGCAGGATTTGTTTTATTATTGTTATATTATATATTATTATAATATATTATTATAATATATTATTATAATATATTATTATAATATATTATTATAATATGGCTGTTCGTAGAAACTCATATATAACATAGATAACAATAGTTCTATCTATTGTCATATGTACATAGAGATTATCGATGATTCTTCCTGTCCTTATCTGATTCCAATCCGCTAATCGTGCTAAATCACACGAGATAATCATCGAATTGTGATCTTTGGCACAAAACCTCCGACCAATATTACGCCATTTCGACGCAAACGTGACATAAGCGGCTCATAAGCGGCCAATAGGCGGCCCTTGGGCAGCAACTCCGGGGCCAAGTCCAGCTGATTTCGGGCGACTTTCCTCAGCCTGGCCAGGTCGGCCTCGGGGCGTGTCTCGAGATCAACATCTGACCTTAAATTAGAGCAGCACGGATTGTCCTACTATACCAGATGTTGACTGCCAGATGTCGACACGGAAGAGCCGCTCTATTGTCAAACGTATGCCAGAAGTTAATGAGTACTCAGTCAACGAGTTGAGGGGGGGGGGTGGGAGGTTCACTTATACTACGGAAGCGAGACGTCTTCATTAAGATTGGCTACTTTTGAGGAAACTGGGGCGCGCGTCATCGGTCGGTGCTTAGTAGTAATAATGTCGGTGCGGGTAGAAAGGGGAGGTTTCTCGGTTCGAATTCAACAACCGGCCGCTGATATTTAGCGTCCTAATTTTTAAGCAACAGAGTAACTTAGTGCTTTGTTTTGCGTCACCCCAGGGACATATGGCCTTCGGATTCGAACTCACAACCCGGAGATTTGCGGCACAATGCTCTAACCATTGCGCACCCTACTTATTGGACCATAGATATATAACTGTTTGGGTTTTAGCTACATTTACGTAGCGACTACTTTTATTGCAATTCGAGATGCTGCTATCTCGGAATTGGTGTCACGACGGGATCTCATTGTTTGTGCAAGATGAGAATGTGCAACTTGATCTGTGCCCGATTTATATACATGTTAATTTCTTGGAACACCACAAAGTTGTATCCGTACTTTTAAAGGACCATTGGCAATTCGCCACGGTGTTACAATACACATTTCAGCACGCTTTCATTACAGGAATATGACCGCCCGCGTGCAATAAAGAAAAGCGGCACACACACACACATACACACACACACACTTCTTAAGGCTGTCGATTACTTTCTTATGACTGTCAGTAGTGGAATAAAAATGCATTGCGTTGTTGAGTTTGTCGGCGATAAAACAAACAAAACTAAATCGAAAAACAGAAGAAAAAACTATTAAAACATTTGTTTTGTAAAAAATCTCTGCCGAATAGATGAGAGAGAAACAGGATGTTTTTTTTAAGGCTGCCCCGCTTTGCATAAATCTGACATTATTTTATTCAGCTTTGCAAAGATGTATGCATCCCGTTTGGCGACTTGCTCGTAAATGGACAAATGATGTTTAGGTTTGTACGAGGTGTATCGAGGCGTTAATACCGACCGGTCCCTAGCGGCTTATATCGTAATGTTTACCGAAGTCACTTGGGCGGTGTATTGAAATATGATCTTCCTATTGTCATTCGGCGAATGGCGAAAATAAAAAAAGGGCCAAAGGTATTTATCTGCCGTAATCAAGTTCATCAGACGTTACTGTTCGGCGGCTTTGTTCGTTTTGCGCATGTGTGACCCCGAAGTGGGGGGGGGGGTTCCAAGGTCTATGCGGGGGTGGCATTTTTCGTGCGGAATGATTCATCATATTTGCGTGTATAATATAGGCTATGCTACTCACTGACTGAGCCAGTGGTGATATGCTCGCTGTCTAACATATTCCGTAGTTGGGCGTAACCTTTATGGTCTGAAATTAGGCATTAGATACATATCTATCTCTCTCTTTCTCTCTCTCTCTCTCTCTCTCTCTCTCTCTCTGTGGGTGGGGGTGGTGTGTAAGAAAGGTTTTTTGTTTATCTTTTCTATTTGTTTCTAAATCGACTAATATAAAGGCTACCTCAGACTACTGAAGAAAGAGAGCATGGACAAACACACACCCTCTCCCCTCTCTCTCTCTCTCTCTCTCTCTCTCTCTGTCTCTCTCTCCCTCTCTTTTCCCCTCCCCCTCTCTCTCCATGTCTATTTATCTTTGTGATCATCCAACCATCTTTCCATCTATCTATCCATACATTTAAAATACATATAATATCTCATAATACAAAGTCAGAGTACACGATTTTCAGAGATTCCCACTTCCCTAACGCGATGGGATACGGAGGGGGTGGGTGGTTTATCCCTATAATACGAACTATGTTGGTGACCCGATGACCTTGTGACAGGACCAGAACCGGCCGTCTGGTTGTTAGCGCGAAATCCCGTTATCCAATCACGGATAACGAGCCAGGTGAGCCACATCAGGAGTGCCATACCTGGATAGTAAACACATCAAGACGAACGAGAGCCGTACTTGATTAGCTAAGAAGGGTGTCGTCCGTTCTGTGTACACCACTCGGCGGATAGCTTACTGGCCCCCTTCGGGCAGCCCTTGTTGACAGTCAACAGAACGGGATTCGATTGTTTACGCGTTGTTTACAGATCCGGACGGCATCGTACCTGCGGAATGTCTTCATTAACCTTGTTTTATCGGCACTAAACGTCGGGACCGATTAAATATTTAGAAACGATCAAGTGGCCATTATCGAGAGGAGCCACGTGTCACTTCGACTATCTTGTTACACGAGAATCTCCGATGGTAGGTCAGCAATTGTTAACCGCAATAAACAGCAGTTGGGAGAGAGGGGCGGGGGGGTTGAGGTAAAGTTAGAGGGAATTACTCGCATATGCGCTTGACATTCCACAATATGGTCGGTGAAATGACGTCATGAACGTTAATTTTGACATTAATTTCGTCATAAATAATTATAACACAAACACGATGCTTGTGGAGGTGCGCAATGAGAGGGGGGGACGAGAGGGCACACACACACACACACACACACACACGTACACACTTGTAAATAGAGAAGAGATATAATATTATTTTCAACCGATTGGCAAATTTATGGTGCCAGTTATCGACATTTTCAGACAACTAACCAAATAGCCCATAATATATGGTAATTAATGAGCCGTGGATACTATTTACCACAGTCTCTAGGGGCTATCCATTTGTAAAAGGAACAAAACTCGCCTATGTAGCAGGCGTTTCGTGATCCAGGGCAGGATTCTCAACCACGCCCCCCCACCCCTTCCAGCATTCCCCCACCAAAAAAAAACCCTGGTCGTACCTTAACTGAGACGTAACTCAGATAACCGAAAACAACTGTCGAAACAGCTCAGTTTAAGGACATCTTGACATTTTATGGTTGATGTTTGGTGCGTGTGAGGACACTGTTTGAGTTATAGATCACACACAGTAGGTTTAATTAATCAGCTCATAAAATGACCGGGTTAGTTGATGGCAATTTGTCCAACGTGTGATATGCCGGAAAATACCATTAAGTGCCAATTGTCGTTTATTGGTAAAGATCGGACGGGAGGGGGGGGGGTTGTCGAGGCACTCAATCACGTATTCAAGCTTCCGGTTGTTGACCGTGCCCGTCCGGTAAGTCACGAACAACATTAACAAAGTGGCAATGTTTGTACGTGAGTATAATAATATTAATAGTCTCTCTCTCTCTCTCTCTCTCTCTCTCTCTCTCTCAATGACGGGCTTATTTTGGGCAACCAGTGATATGATGTTATGTTTTGAGAAATATCATAACATCTCTTACTCTCCTAAAAACCAGACGTCTTTCCCGTCTCTTTCTAGATATTTCTTTATATATGTTTATCTTCGTACCTATCTTATTATTTCAAATTATCATTCTTTCCATCTCTCTCTCACGCACACAGAGAGCGAGAGAGAGAGAGAGAGAGAGATTACTCAATCTCAATGAAACGACATTATCTGATCCCTTGGTACAGGCTAATAACATTTCACAAACAACAAAATATTTCGTCTACGTCACAACAACCCGGCGATATTCTAAAATTCGAAGAATGTCGGTATGAATCAGAAAAATGGTTAAAAAGAAAAAAGTAACGCCTCAGTCCATATAGAATTCCCCCCGAAAACGAGGCCGTAATAAAATTATCATTTCTTCGTACGTGTAGTAACTGTAAACAAGACACCCCCTCATTTGGTGACGTAGTAATAGGTGGGGTGGGGGGTATTTGAGCCACATCCACCCCCATCCCAGTCATGTACTATAAATGTTTGACATTGGTGTCCATTAGAGCACAAAATGTGTTATCATTCCCACAGAATGGAGCCTGCTGAGTAACCATGTTTATGAGACGATTACAGGCCAATCGGTTTTTGCGATTTAGGAAGTTAAAATCACCAAGAACACTCCGCTATTAAACATCTACCGACATTTGGCGTGAATTTTTATTACAACTAATAAATTATCTATGTACATGGTAAACGATTATGGGGGAGTGCGTGGTGTGTGCGTGTGTGTGTGTGTGTGTGTGTGTGTGTGTGTGTGTGTGTGTGCGCGCGCGCACGCGCGCGTGTGTCGAGGAGTGATGATGTTGAGTATGTCTGTCTTTTTGTCTGTATGTGGGATAGGCGGATATTGGAAGATGTGTGTGAGTGCGTATGTGTTTGGAACTGTCAGTGATTGATACATATTGTGTGCATGCATCCATTGCTGTCCATTTGCATTTTCGTTAGTTTGCCGATCTGTGAAGACACATGACGGTGGGTGAATGAGCGAGCGAGCGAGTGAGTCAGTGAAAAGTTGATCGCTGCGGGTGTGTGGATGTTTATGTGTGCGGGGGTGTATTTGCGCGTGCGCGTGTCCGTCACATAGCCGACGACCAACTAGAGTCCGAAAGTCGCCGACGGAAGATTTTAGGAATCCGACACCGTGACTCTACGTCATTATCTAGGTCAAAGCCGCCGTAAACTGACGACTCTAGGCTACCTGTATCACTCCCATCACTCTCACTCGACGTCAGACTTCGGGATGCGGAAGACGTCCGTCTCCTCTTCATGGCTAACACGCTGTTTCGGATCAAGCACCGCGGAATGGAGACCTTCATACTGCCGAAAGGTGACATCAGGGTCCTGTCGACGTCTTCCTCGTGATTCGAAACCACTTCCTCTTTGATCCCGATTGCCGCTGAATGATACTGGCATCGGGCACGCTCTCGTGCGCGCATCTTGAACGCCCTGGATCGTCTGCTCGCAAATCTCCGGATATCCTCGTCGATTCCGAGCTTGGAATCCCGGTCACGTTCCGGATTTGCAGCCACGCCGATCCGGGAAACTACCGTACCGTGGTTTCTGTGGGAATTTCTCCCAGAGCAGGACAGACAGCGCTTCCGGAGTCCGCTAGGCAGTGTTATGTGTACCGGAACACTAACCATCGGCCGACTCTCATAAACTGTGTAGTACAGTCGTAAGGGGGCGCTCTGAAAACAATAAAGTTTTGTTTATGCACTCATCTCTACTCAAATATCATCCCATCTAGAGTTAGGGCACGTATTAGTAATTTCTATTTCAAGACGACCCTTTTTTGTGGCGTGTCGTGTTCGGGTTTTTGAGGGGGACTTTTTCTGTCTGGGTTTCCCCAGACGAGGTTATATAATGGCTCTGGCGAAAGGTGGTGCATTGCAAAGCAGCAATCAGCGGCTCGAATCGAGCAACAAGCTGCTAAAATTTTATGGCCTCACCGTTTCGCTCATCCATAAATCAGCTTAGGGCCGAATAGCTTACTTAAGAAAAACAGCTGTCCATTTTGGACTGATAAGTTGAAATTAGTACTCTCTGTATGTAAGAGTCGAAATAACAGTATGTGTATATGTGTGTGGGCAATATCAATGAGTGCTATGCTGAACGAATGAGTGAATCAGTGAATGTGTGAGTGATTGAATGAGTACTCACCCGCCTCCAAGTGTAAATATAAGCGATGTCCAACAATTTGAAGCTGTCTTTCAGAACCTCCTTCGTGTGAATGATGTCAATCTGAAAATTAAAATGTTTTATCAAACTATATTCAACATATTTCGTTTATCATAATGTTCACATTAAGCTGCCAGCTGAATGTTGAAGTCTTCTAACATTCTAACATATGAATTAATACATTCACCCAACAAAATCACCCTCTCCCCAAAACGCGCAAATGATATATATATATATATATATAGTTTGGCTGCGCCATAGCACGGACCAGTACAACACGGAATCATCTATAACGCTGTCAGACATTGAATCCCAAATCGCGGGATCCATGATATTGAATTGTCCACGAAATGGCATGAAATCTGTCACTGATAGATCAAATTTTTCGAAATAATTCGAATGCATCTTCACAGTTTGTAATTCACGCATAAAAAGAACGTAGCCATCGGTCATAAATTTCTCGGCTCACTACATCGTGGGTGGCTGACCACGTTAAATTGCGCTGCCGTCTCCACTGAATTATTTAAAATAAAGGGGGACGTTAAAATCCCCTGAGGACGTAAACACTCTGGCAGTGACCATCCTCAGGGTATTTCGGCTCCATCTTTCCGTACTGCTCCCCTGTGAGTGGTGGGGGAGGAGGTTCCTCAACCACTCCAACATAGAGGCTGTGCTGATTAAGCGACAGCCTGGGGATTCTCCCCGAACAACAAAACCAAAACCAAACCATAAATTACCCTATTTATGTCAATATCAGATGTCAACAGAATTTGTGAGCATTTCAATTAAAGTTGATTGCTTTCTTGGCGATAATGAGTAGATGACGACGTAGATTTATTGATCCAAACTTATACACACCATCTCGGCTCAATCATCCAAACAAACAGCCCAATCACAACCCTCATTTATTGTGTGATTCCGCCCACTAAATAAGTTTGATTCTTTTTATTAATTCACAGCTATTGCGTATGTTTTATTTATCGCAATTAGGATTTATATTTTGTGTATAAAAGACTTCTGGTTGATTATAAAGTTTTAATCATATTATATCACATCTCAAACGCTAATCTTCATGCACAACACGACTTCAAAATGCCAAAACGAAAATCATACACAGTTAAAGAGAAATTGGAGGATGTTACAAGAGTTAAACAATAGTCAACCTGGTGTATGTAGAGATGATGTCACTTCAGAATCTAGCTACTTCTTATTTTTATGCACTGCCTAATAATAATGCCCGAAATGGCAATTATTTTACGTGGCGTAGCTACCTCAAATGAGGGAAACGCATATCGTCTGTTATTTACTGCTTCGCCGCGCCAAATTTTCAATAGACGGAGAAAACCTTGCCAGTTGCCTGGTTGGATAAAAACTCCTCCTACTATAGTGCCACAGCCGAGATTCGAACCTGCGACCTCCTGAACGAGGTGACCATGAGTAAGGAAGTCCAACGCTCTTATCAGCTAGGCCATAGAGAATGTTTACAGTAGGTTTGTTAGAGAGAGAGAGAGAGAGAGAGAGAGAGAGAGAGAGAGAGCGGCTGGAACTCCAATTAGTGGTCCGGTGATGCCAGTTCAAGGTCAAACATTTCACAACCAACTTTAGATGCCAGTTCAAGATCAAACATTTCACAACCAACTTCACGTTGATAACCTTGGTGAATTCATAGAATCAAAAGGGCTGGCTTAACACATTCTAACAACGTCACAGGATCAGCCAGGTTAAGATTCCTGGTGAAGTTAGACCTGGAGACTCCATGGCTGCAGCTTGCCCCGCACACCATCCAGCTGAGGTCGTTCAATCGCGTGATGGCATTATCAAGGTCCTCTACCTCATCAAAAACATCACGATCAAGATCCAAACCCTTGATCGAGGCATCATTCCTTCACTAAAACGACACCATATAAAACAACTGATGAAAGATGTTATCTACTCAGAGATAAGTGTGATCAAGTTTCTCGAGCAGATTAAGCTCAAAGATATGGGTTTTGTTTCCGATAGTCAAGGTCTGGTAGCAAGTCGCAGTAAAGACCATCACCAACTGTTGGAACCACACACTGAAGGGCCTCTATCCAGCCAACAACAGCCATAAGAGTTGCTTTTTGGAGATAAATCCCCCCCCTCGCTCATGAAAAGCAGGAAAGAAAGTCGTAGAGCCGAGAAAAAATGAATTTGTGCATTTTTAGGCAAATCTGAGACTACTTGAGTGGGAATAAAACATGTCTTCTGCAAGCGATATTTTCTTCAAACCACCAGTTTTACCTACTCTCCATTTCCAAAAACATTACTTTCAGTTCTGGAAAAACTGGAAATCCGAAAAACTCTCATCTCTGTAACAATCCAGAGATCAAAGACGACGAAGATGGCGACTTATTTGGCTCTACACCAGCCGAGGTACGTGAGGCAGAATCTACGCGTAGAACCAGCTTGATAGTGATCAATGTCTTGATTCATATCCGGATCAATGTGCCACACTGGATCATAACCGTTATGCGTATCTGGAGCCTATTGATGATGAGATCGTTGAAGAAGTCCAGGGCACAGCAGCAGCAGCAGCAGAAGAGGCTACAGAGGAACCAGAAGACAGTGATGCACATTCCATCAATATCCGGAACCTTCTGTCTGTCTACAAACAGCCCTGCGATATTTGGAAGGCCACGTTATAGATCCACTTAAGATTCTCCAGCTCCGTGGCTTACTTCAAAGGGCTAATAAAAAATCCCCATTTTTTCAACAAAGTGGTATTCTATGTAATATATGATCGCATGGTGTACCACTGAGTCATAACATGGTCAAAATTGTTCAATCAAATATGTTCCTCAGATATGTTCTCATTAAAAAAGCACAAACAAATAGATTTTCACCGAAATTTATTTTTGCACATGCTCATATGATCGTTTATTTATTGGGCCAGATATTTATTACCGTCATCTGAAGAAAAAAACGTGCACTATTTGGGCGGATGAATATCACCAATCAAACGCGGCTGTTACTCTTTGCACAATTTCGCAGAAAGATTTTATTTTATTAATCCCAACACACACACACACACAATATATATATATATATATATATATATATATATATATATATATATATTGTGAATGAAAGCATTTTATGAAGATTTATCGTGGTTATTGCCAGAAATAACCTTACCTTATAGAAGGGCGGCAAATCAAACTTATTTCTGATGAATTTCTTCAAAACTCTCACAGTAACCGTAGCTGGACATCTCAGGTAGCGTCTGTCTACTGGATGTGACCTGATTATCTTCTAATGAAAACATTATAATCATGGTTATACATAATATGTTTGAATTTAAGCAATAGGAATTTTTGTATAATGGCGTGCCATTTTAATCTTATACACAACTTTGTTCTTCTACTTACTTCTTTATTGTTGTTGTTCTTGTCACGTGTTATAGTTCTATTGGCACCACCTCGCGTCTTCCTATAATTAATTATTTTAAAATGACAACCAAATATATTTAACACAGTTACATCCATTTATTTGAATTTTTAGAGTTGTCCTGAATTTTAATTGCTCATAAAGAAAAATCAAACGACTTTATGTCAAGAAAACTAAATGATCACTCGTGAACATTTACTGTTTTTAATCTGACCTTTCACTGACCTTTTAGCGATGTAATATTCCAAACATAAACTGACATGTTCATCTTCCGTGTAGAATAGCTCTCCTCTGGTCATCTGTCGGTAGATGGCGTCGTGTAGTGATTGACACAGGGTGGCCTTATGATATGTTGAATATGTCGTCGACTGAACGTTATGACCGAATGTTAAAGCTTGTCGGCTATAAAAGTCTACGCGCCGATTAATCTCACCTGGATTATAGAGAGACAATTAACCTTTTAGACATCAAGGTGATCGAAGTAGAATTGTAATCAAAACCAAATTGTCTGTGCTTCTAACATTATCACCAACACTACTACCAATACTACCACTACTACTACTACCACTACTACTACTATTGTACTACTAATACTATTAATTAGCACTAATATAATACAACAACAGCAACAACAACATCAACAACAATAATAATACAAGATGAAGATGATGAGATGATGAAGATGAAAATGTTGTTAACGATGATGATGATGATGATGATGATGATAATGAGCTAACGTTTGCCATAATCCAGTACTAACGTGTAAACAGTTCCGGTACCAATTTGTAAACAATTGTCTGTAGGGTGTAGTCAGGCAATATACCAAGTAATGGCTGAGAGCTGTGTACTTCGGTATCGCAGGCCGGACAAAAACTACTGGCCTCCAGGTACGGTACAATACAAGTCCGACAGACTGGAAATATAGACAACAAACAAACAATTATAGTCAGCATATTACAGGCTTCAGTGAACGTATATGATCACAATAATAACAACAATAATAAAACATAGTAGTAGTTGTTGCTGTTGTTGTTGTTGTTGTTGTTCAATGATGAAGATGTAGATAGCAAGGATAACTAGCTCTAAATAAAATCGTATTGGTTAACTTACTGGACGATTGATATATCGAAGTGGTTACGTATCCGAGCATCGGAATCCTGTATCTCAGGGTTATAGGTCCGAGCACTCAATGCGCATGCGCCAATTGTTCCTCGTTGGCTATTACTTCCGCTCAGATATGGCGGCCGAGCACGTAGTGGTTACCCTTACATTTAGGTAGAAGATGCTTTAGATAGTTTTGAAGGGGTACAAACGAAAATCAAACAAATAGAAGATAGAAGAACCGTGCGGCTTTACAAATAATCGGGGATCTCACGTTTCCTAGGAAACCTGGAAATGTCCTTGGAGTTTACAAAATCTGAAAATCTCCTGGAAAAATACTGCCTTTAAAAACCGCACTTAAAACAGAAAAACCTGAATAAATAGTATACCTGTAGAAAATGAAATGTCCTTGGCTAAAGGAATCATAAAATACTGCATTTGTTATAAATGTAAGACTTTCTTTTTAATCTGATTATAATGCCTATTAATAGACTTAATATAATATTTGTATTAACCACTAATAGCAGTAATTACAGCTAATCTCCTGTCACTGAAACTGATACGAGCAGATAAACAAAAGATTTATAATAACATTGATGAACATGGTTCTGATGCTGAATGCTCGGATCTTTATCACCAACAAACACGATTCCGATGCTTGGCTTGCTGTTCCGCGTCCGATCACGGAAAAACCCAAACTTGGCGCACGCGCATAGAGTGCTCGGACGTTTATCATCAGTGAACACGATTCCGATGCTCGGATACGTAACAACAGCCTTTATATATATATATATATATATATATATATATATATATATATATATAATTGTATCGATCCCCTCCTGTCATAAACACACATAAACTTACACAATTGCTGTCACATATTCCAATCAGATTCAAAACAACGAAGTGACAATACTACGTAATGTAAACAAATTGTTCCATTTCTTCTCGCAAGACGGCGCCACTGTTATCTATAGCGCAGCGGTAATATATTACAGTACTTGATTCCAAACATCCTGGCTTGGATTAGAATCTCAGTGAAACCTGCATTTGCCGGATGTGTCCCTTAGGAGTCGACTCTCCGACAATGATGTCTTAAAAATTAGTGGAAAGTGGACAGCAAATATATGGCTACATATATATGTCTTAAAGCAGGAAATAGTTTTACGAAGGATCTATATATCTTCGAACCCGTAAGTGTAGTTTTGTGCGAGCTAATGGCCATCACTTTCTGATTTATCTGTGCAGTAAGCATATACTCGTCCAGATTCTCCGCGGGTATTGTATAAATAGCAATTAACCCGTGTAAATTATAAACAAAGATGTGTTTTGGGACATATCTGTAAGTTTCATATTTCTTCGGTTTTAAAATGTTTACACGTTGAAACGAATGAGAAAACAACGTGCAGCTGACGCAAACTGAGAGGCTAATTTTGATTAACGTACGCCATAGTACAACGAATTAAGACTAGCAAATGTATACCAAAACACATATTCTGATGACGTCAGTACACAAATTGCCGAGTGAAAATGGAACACAACAGAATATTCATAAAGATGCCATATAGAAACCTCGACTCTAGATCTATTTCTTTTTGGCAAACGATTATTGTACGGGATTTGAATTTCTGTGTACGCCCACGTATTGTTATGCCATTAGCGTTTATTATAATCACAGTTTTTGATCAACTTTAAATACAAAACGATTTCAGAGTTAGTTTGATCTGTAGTTTTATGAACATGTTCAAACAATCGTTTTAATTATATCATAAATTCAATTTACAAGAATTTATATTAAATTAATTGATCCATGACAACATTGTGACTATGTGTGTTGAACGCTTGTTTAGATCTATATAACAATTGGAGTCAAAATGCTAGGTAGTAGTAGTAGTAGTAGTAGTAGTAGTAATAGAAGTAGTAATAGAAGTAGTAGTAGTAGTAGTAGTAGTAGATATAGTAGAAGTAGTAGTAGTAGTAGAAGTAGTAGTAGTAGTAGTAATAGAAGTAGTAATAGAAGTAGTAATAGAAGTAGTAGTAGTAGTAGTAGTAATAGAAGTAGTAATAGAAGTAGTAATAGAAGTAGTAATAGAAGTAGTAGCAGTAGTAGTAGTAGTAGAAGTAGTAGTAGAATTACTAGTAGTAATAGCAAAAGTAGTAGAAGTAGTAGTAGAAGTTGTAGGTGTAGAGGTAGTAGTATTTGTACAGCTGCCATTGAATGGCTCCTGCTAGTAAGGGCGCTTTATTAAATATATATTATTATTAGTTGTTGTTGTCGAAGTAGAGTAGTAGTAGTAGTAGTGTAGTAGTAGTAGTAGTAGTAGTAGTAGTAGTAGTAGTAGTAGTAGTACAATAGATAGCGATTAACTGTCCACCTTAACAAACGCCTCTGCGCAAACTATTTAGTAATATAATATTTTTGTATTATTCAAACTGCGGTTCTACTTCTAGAGTACAAATATTATACAAGGAACTTTGTATTATTATAATTGTTATTGTGGATAATGCATGCCATAAAATACAATGGGATGATGATGATGATCACTTCATTACTTCCAGCCGTTTAATCGGCGCCTTTTGATATCATTTCTGTAAGTTAATTCAACTATAAATTTATTTATGGCTTCGTAGTGTCTAGATCTATACGTCTATATATCAACTTTTGGTTTCGTCTTTCTCAAGTCTTCACCAATATTAGTTGTGTCTAAAAAATTAGACAAGCTAACTGGGTAAAGTTCTGAGAGGATTTCTATTTGGTTTCTACGTGCATTCGTGCAGTGAAGGCTGAAGTAAATATACAGTCAACGATAAAATGTGACTGGTCCTCAGCTTCCAGTTCGCATAATGGGCAAGTCTAGTCCCCACAGAATACTGGTTCTACTTCGAACAATTAGACTCTAGACAAGACTGGATAATATATACATGACATAGAAGTCTAGCTTTAATGGGAACTCTGCTAATGTCCAGTGGGGTCGACAGATTTCGCCATACTGGTTGAATCCTGCCCACTGTAGACATATTTTATGACGTAGGTAGTGTAAAGATGATTTTGCAGCAAGGACTTCGTGCATGCAGGATTCGAAATTAACCACTTGACAGGACAAACGCATCTTTCTCCCGGCGAATATCAACGGATTCGCACTGGCCACGCTGGCGATTGCTAATATTCGGTACCATTGGCGAGCATAAAGTGTAGACTCTAGTACGGTTGCCAAGAGATTCTCGCCGCTTAATTTAATTTAATTCGGCTGTTTTCTCACTTTTCCTCGACAACGTTTGCCAACTTTTTTTACCTGGACGCCATTTTGAGACGAATGTCGCGCTATGGGATGTTCGCTTTATTGATCCCTCATTACTTACACAGCGCCACCTGGCCTCAAGCGGGCGTTTAGAGGACGAATTAGCATCTCGGTGAAATGCTGTTATCGACGCGACCTCGACATTTGACCTTTCATATTTTGATGTAAACATGGATAAATTTTGAAGCTGAGAAAGCTAATAAATCTAGTCAACTGTCAATATGTTAGTTATGAAGTGGAGGTTGCTCAGGCAGCAGACGATGTTGTGGCTAGCAGCACTGAGTGCGAGGCGTCTACTTACACTAAGTTCACTAAAGATGACTCATTGACTGTCAAACCGTCCATTACAGTTACTAATAAACGTTTAGGGACGGGACAGACGCCATTCAGAGAAGATCTGAAATACGGTTACGTCAGGTTCTTGTGTAAACATGGCGGTACTTACTCCTCATTTTGCGATGATCTGGCTGAGCATGCCGGCCACCGAGTGAATATTTATATCGTTGCGCACCCTGCAATGCTGGCTGAACATGAACCAAAATTAGCGTTGTAAAGCCACTGCCGGGTGAATAAGACCGTTTTCTATCGTTCGGACCCGGGTAAATAATACCGGCCAAAAAAGTAGACTAGATCTACTTCACAAAATCCAATAGCCACAATTGCAAGTGATGCACATTTTTAGTGTCATACGCTGTGCATTGGTCTAAAATAACCGATTTTACACATAACGCTTCTCTGAGTTATTGGAAGTTTGGTTTGGGATAAGAAGGTGCAGACAACTGGCATAGAATGATAGATCTAGAGTCTATAGATCTCTATATGGTCAACATCGGTAAATCACGAGTGGCTGTTCCTTTTCATGGTAGCAATTCTCCGCTCTGTTAGTTTGTGTAGATCTAGTATCTAGTAGATCTAAAGAATGACTGCCAGAAATCACTGTCAACAAGAATACTAGATCTAGATCTAGCGTTTTAATGTGACTCCTTGCTTCAAGTGTGATAGATCTAGATCTATCACCTAACAGCAGATATATCTATATTGTTCAGATAAGACTACCACTCTATCTGAAAAAGGTCCCGTGTGCCTTCCCTTATCAAAGAGTAGATCTACAATATGAACCGTATACATTGGTACTGTCTCCAACACGTAGAATGTAGACTAGCAGACGATAGATAAAATATATGTCGTAAATAAATAAATCTATACAGTATACACTGATAGACAGTTGGGGGGAGAATGTAGATTGCTGAAGAATTGCATCCACGAGCGAATAGAGAATAGAGAGAATAGATTTGTCCGGCATAACGAGGCCATTAAAATCTACACAGTAGATCTACAATTTAGAGGGCGCGCGCGCACACACACACACGCACGCACGCACGCACGCGCACGCACACATTAGTAACGAACTCTCGCTAGATCTATCATGCCACGGTTAAGGTTGACTAGATCTAATTACAGCTAGTTAATATAAAGATAGACTAGACGTCAACTTACAGGAATGAAGACACTCGGTGATGGTAGTAGCGTCTATAAGATAACCTCCACATAACACACACATTATATGATCGTTGAGGTGTCGTATTTTTACGGAACTCTCCATTATAAATAGTTCTCATAAAAATCCTGTTATTGTTAATGAGATAGTTAATACGAGTTCTCCAGAATCTACTAGTCTAATTTAGATCTAGTGTTCCTCATTTGTTGCTCCTCATTTCTCACGTTGATGTTCCTTTAATGGCTTTATAGAGTTATTGCGAGCATTTGATATCCTTTGCTCGAAAAGAGTAGATCGAGATCCCGTTGAAACACAGAAACGGACAGATTTCAGTTCATGTCATTCGTCAGTGATTTATGTAAAATACTCCGTCCTGTAATAATGTAGTTTGTTTAGAATCGTGTGACGTCAGATCCACATAATCATGATCTAGGAATGATCTGAATCTAGAAATAAACTTTCCGCGTTTAGCCTTAAGCGCAAATACGTGATTCGCATTAGACAACGTTGTGTACGCTTCCTGGATGATCTGGCGCCGTGTTCAGCAGACGAATGACGATGTGGCTATCTATCTTTACATCTGTTTTAAAAAACGGTTATAAGGGGCCTTTAATATATGTACCAGTGTTAAATCTTGGACGATAAAAAGAACAACCGAAAGCGTGTCTAATAGAATTCAGGGAGGCGATGTCTCGTAAATGCTACCGTAGTGGTACTTATAGGGGTACCCCCTCACGTGTAGACATACACAGGTATACATATAAAGTTGGCTATATAACTGGCCCATCAGAAACCATAAGAACACCCGGCAATCACTTCTCGGACCATTATAACACATGAAAACACATCATCAACGGGTCTAATCAGGGAACCAGGAATTAATTTACGATCTTAGGCAGCGCACCAAGGACCCATCGACAAGATGTCGTCGGCTGCCGGCAGCACCCCACCAATAAATATTTCAATTTCCAATGAATAATTCAGTCGGTCACTGGCCAGCGAGGACGACCAACCAGCTTTGATGTGGGGCCAGTTCAAAGCTGGCTGGTCTAATGGACTGCCTTATAATTGGTGGCTTGGTACTTTGTTGTGGAAATTAGTCCGACCGGCGTGTTGTTCGCTTGTCGTCGCTGTCGGATAACGGAGGCTGATAACGCTAACTGGGAGCGCGTAATGTTTATTTCGGGCCTTTTCGGATGAGTCGTGTCGAATCGCGTAAGTGAAATCATCAGGAAAGAAGGTGTAGGTGCCATCATACGGCGTGAGATGGGCGCGGGGGTGCGTCGGTTTTATGGCTAATTTGCAATCGAAATTAGATTCTTTGAGTGTCATCTTTGGCGTACTATAACTGCTAAATATTTATACATTTGTAGATCTCTCTCTCTCTCTCTCTCTCTCTCTGTGTGTGTGTGTGTGTGTGTGGATTCACCTCTCAGCCAATTAATGTTTCATTTGTTTCACATATATAATAATTCCATCATCCTTACTGTGATTCTATTCCAATCAAGCGGAGAAAATATAAACACATTAAAAGTTAAAAATTAGTTGAAATATGTACTTAAATTCCAATTACCTTGTTATCAATTGCAAATTTAAACCACACACGCACTCGCGCGCGCCATTGCTCATCTCTGCTTGAAACGTCACTATTCTGAATTGTATTCAGTCCACTGATGAATTGTCCAGAAGTTTTATTCACGGTTTGTAAATAGCTATGCCAGCGCATTTTCATTTACTGCTAAAACGCTAAAACACATCACATACATTGTGCTAACACGGTAATGATGATAAAAACAGATGTTTATGGTGTAGTATACCGGAGAAAAAATTTCATGATGACACAATAATTAATTTTGAACAATAACCATACAAAAGTCATTAACAGCCTTCTTATCTATCTGATGAGGGGATAACTTAATTTACTGTTGCATAGTAATCATAGACATTGCTGATAGAGACCAGGAAGAGAAAAAGAAATTATAATCCAGGTCGTAAAACCAAAATCATTGGCATAGCTACCAGTTAACCTAGTCTTCCAACTGCTCGCTTGGAGCAGCACCTTTTCACGAATCTAGGACGTTTTGGCCAGCGGACGCTTTGGCCGGGACGTTTCGGCCAGCTATTATTTGCAGATAGGACGTTTCGGACAAAAAAGAATTATTTGTTATTTTATTAATACAACTTCGAGTTAGGAGATGAATACAGTAACCTGCATAATAGCATTGAAGAGACATACAGTAAAATACACAATCAGGATCCCAAACCATATACACTTTAAACAATTAACAAGGACATAGAAGTAAGTTAATACATGCCACTATATAATATATATAACCGTGAAAAGCCATGCAGAAATAAACTTCAGTTAAATACAGAACCAACATCAAAACATTAACATTTGATCATTTTGTTATTCATTTGTAGTTTACACATGTCTATAATTAAGACTTTTTATGTCATAAATGTACATTTTGAGATTAAAAAAAACAAAAGATATTATATTTGTTCGCTTTTTATATATTTTTTACATTTGGCCAAAACGTCCTATCTTCAAAATATAGCTGGCCAAAACGTCCTACGCCAAAACGTTCTCTGGCCAAAACGTCCACCTACCCCCTTTTCACGATATCCGGTATGTGCGCGTGTGTATTCTCTATATTTTTATTTATTTTTTATTAATGGTGGATTTGCTCTAACCGGCAAGAATCACAGATTTGGTTTCGTCAAAGGGTCGAAACCTTTCCGGGGATTAATTTCTCGGTTCAGAACATCGTGGGTGGCCGTCCACGTTAAATGGCGCTGCCATCTCCACTGAATTAATAAAAAGGGGGACGTTAAAGATCCCCTGGGGACAGTGACCACCCTCGGGGTATTTCGGCCCCATGTTTCCGTACTGGGCCCCTTGAATGGTGGGGGAGGACGTTGAATAGCCACTCAGTAAAACCACACCAGAAACAAGTGCTCCCAAATTTAGTGCGCTATCACTGGTTCATTATCATAGATCACGAAACGGAAGATATCAATCAATCAATCAATCAATCAATCAGCTGGACCGCATACACACTTAGTGTGTTCTATTTTATTTATTGTTTACTTATTTTGCCACTACACAATAGACTATTTCCACGACGCATGCGCAGTGCATCATCCCTGTATGGACTGTGGTTTGCGGGTCAGCGACGTCGTGTACCCAATAAAGTAGCAGGAACAACGCGATGGAACATCCATTATGTCAAAAGGTGTTCTTTGTTGATAGATTGATTGTGGGGGGGGGGAAGTTTTGCTTTCAGACTCGCGAAGCCCAGAAGTTGCGAGGAAATGGCTGTCGCCCTGCAAGCAAGATGATACGACAGATAAACGTTAAAATATCTGATAACGAACGAACGAAATGAAATCAAGTTTTTACATCTTTTAAACAGCTCTAATTTGTGTTAAATAGTTATGTATGCAATCAGATATAAAATTCACAGTTTTATAGCACAAGTCGTGTATTTGTGTATACCACAAATACACGTTATAACACGATTGATTCAGCAGCTCTTTGGTAACCCAGGGCTATATTATCTATAAAGCTGACTAGGCTGTAGCCTAGGGGCCCCGCAGGGACTATGAGCCAGACAATTTGTTTTTGCTAAGGACATCCCTATAGTATGCAATGTATAAATATATATATATATTATATATATATATATATATATATATATATCAGTATTTATTTAAATAAAAAAATTAAATGGCTATATAGTGTTATGTTCTACGGCTATGTCTACCGTACAAAGGTCAACGTTAGCTGTGTAGGTTGAAAGATTGAATTACCGGAGGGTGGAATGGATATGGCACTTTAATGTCCGATACCCTTTTCGCGGGATTCTAATGACAATGACTCAGTGAGAACGGACAGAACCTAATATTTATGATTATGTGTCATTTGACAACGGATTACTACTTGGGATCTTAATAACCGGATACACGTGTTGTAATGAAATTATAATTATAATAAACTTTATATATAAATATGTAAATTATATCTATCTGTAGTGTTAATAAATAATTATATATATATATATATATATATATATATATATATATATATAGTAGCATGAAAATTTACAAAGAATTGCCTTAACTAGCGTCTCTCTGTGCTATGCCACGGATTCCAGGAGCCGCACTCACCTTCCTTGAAAAATCTGGATCAACTAATAGTATACACATTATAAGATGGGTCTATAATTTGGTTTATTTTATCATTTGAAGAAATAATCAATAACTTTTAATCAGGATTATTGTTTTCTTTCGAAGTCTTATTGTTGGTAAGTCCGACCCGACCCTTCGGGACAGAGAGCCACTTTGTCTTTGGGTGACTCCGTGTGTGTTTGGGGAGAGGAGGGGTCGTCTATACAATGATATACTCCAGGGTCGCCGCACCTAATACAGGCACACCTACCGAGTCGCCCGCCCTAATCACGTTCCTGGTTAAACAACATCATCTCATGAATATGCATTCGGTGGTCTGGTTTAAGGACAAACTTTATGACCGATTGATGTTTGGTCTCGGAGTGGCTAAATAGATAAAAACGATGCTCTAATTACATCAATAATTATGTTAATCAAGATACTGCTAATAAACGGATGATATCAGATTAGGAATAACATACTTCTTGCTGAATATATTAGGTAATTATAATTTAACTGTCATAGCCATAGTAAACAATAGACGCCGTGTAATATATATATATATATATATATATATATATATATATATATGATACCTTTTTAAGATTATTGGCTATCTTTGTGAGATTGATTAATTGTGACATTAAATTGTGTAAAGATAATTATTTTATATAATTTTATCCTTCTCTCATTTAAAGATGATAAAAATAGATAAATATAGCTCTATGTTCATTATTGGTGTCTGATATATATCCTTCAATGTATATCATCTTTGAAGTAGAGTGGCTCCTCCCCCCCAAAAAGGTAAAAGCCAATGAGTTTATCAGATACGATAATTATTTAAAGATATTAGTTGCGAACTCTGTCCCACTACATTATGTCGAAGAGAATCTAAAAACATATTGAAATTATGAAAAGCTCTGCCTAAATTAAACATTTAATATTCTAGAAACATTTCAGCTTTCGATCCTGCTTTAATTTTTTCGTCCTACGTCAGAGTTAAAGTTGGCGTGCCCTTTAGCGTCAGTTGCGCGTTGTTTTCCTTTTTTCATACGAATGCATAAACTTTTTCAAATAGATGTTACTAACTGACAGGTCAGAAATATATTTTATAAGACACAGTTTTGTTTGTAAGAATCAACGAATCAAAAGACGCCGTCGTTAAAGTGTCATTTACACAGCGGTACTCGAGATATATGCGCATACGCTTAGTGCGCAGGCAAACCGGAAGTGTTAGACCAATAGTTGACAAAATGTACCAGAATTATAGCGTTATTGGTATATCTCGCCTTTCAATTACACTCTAGTGTAATATTACTGTAAAAACTAAACAACAACAGGTAGATCTAAGTATTTCCATTACATTTTAAAAAGTTCTTCAATTACAAGTAAGCATTTCTGAAAGGTGTGTCTTGTGTTGGTGGACAAGCGAAATTCAGTTCTCAAAGATATTAGGAATCAATCCTCGAATTAATGGTTTACTATAAGGTTCTGTTCCGTTTGTATTCCGGATACTATACACTTCGCTTCGATTTGTTGTGTTGTTCTTTCCAGCATATATATTAAGAATCAAATCCGAATCCATGTCAGCCTGTGAAACATCAGGTTGCTCCTGTGATAGTTCTTGTAGAGAAGTATTTTGATGAGTTTGGTGACTGGTCTATAAGCTATCTACTCGCATCCTGAATAACTTATATTGGTAGCTTGCCTAGCTACAGCCAACACAAATACTGTATGTGTGTGCTAACCTCCTGGTTCAATTATTGGCATGTTGTGGCCTTTGTGGATCTCTATAGTGTAACTAAAAGCGAATGTGTGTGTATTTGTGTTCGCAAAATAATATATTCGCCAGGTGGTGCACCTTATGGTGGCTAAATGGTGTTATCTTGTTTGAGTTTTTACGGCTCTCAGTAAAGGTTCTTTTTAATGAACAAACACACATACACACACGAATGTTTCTGTGTTCGCAAAATATTCCGACAAAAGAGTCTTAAACGGCGGTGAATATGACATTGGTTGGGACAAATATGTATAATTAAATTAATCTAATTAAAATTCGTTTTTTTATTAGTCAAAAGCCGAGATTCTGACAAAAATGGCATGAATCTTTACGACCCAGGCAGGATTTCCCAAGGAAAATAGGGCAGAAGGTGTCTGAAAACACATGGTTAGTCGTCTATATGGAAGCGCACAAATCGCATACCGCATACCACGTATATGGAAGCTTAGCTTTAAAGTTCGCTCAGATCACGGGTTTTAAGTTTTTAAATTGATAAAGCAAAACATCATGTGTAAAGATAAACCGATCTTTCGGGATATGTATTTGAAAGTATTTAAATGATAAAAGCTTTTGTATTTAAATACTTCCACAAAGTATTTGATTTTTAAATACTTTCTCGAATACATTAAACTACATTTGTTTTTAAAAAAAAAATTTAATATTTTGCAACCAACATATTTTGTTCCGGTTTAACTTTGATAATTGAATTGTGTATAGTCAACCATGAAATAAATGTTTTATCTCTGTGATATTTGTAAAGTGGAATTAATTATCTCTTTAATGTATTAGCTTTTATGACACCTTTCTCAATAAGAGATCATCCCGAATTTAATATTATAATTAGAAGAGCAAAGGATAATATGAAGCAACTTATGAGTAGATCCAATGAGCAGATCTCATCTCTCCTATATACTGTTGACCTCCTAGACTATATAATTCATTATTGATATACACACCAACTGATGCATTCTGATATTAATACAACTCAGTGTTTATATTCAGAGAATTCAACTACATCAAACATGATTGGAATATTCCATCCTATAGTTCTCAGGTTGTGTCGAAGTACCAGAGAATGTTAACAGAGAATGTTAGTCGTCTTATTTGTTCCCAAATTTTACCTACATATCAGCATCATCTGCTCCAGTGGAGAGACTATCGACATTGATGGGAAGATAGTTTGCCCAGATAGGTGTTCTCTAACAGACACTGTTGACAATCTTACATACCTTAAACATAGTTAACATGATTTATAATATGGCGTGACATGATGTGATGATATGTACGATGTTATGTGATGTTATCATGGTTACGCGATAATATGGGTCAAGATATGTTATGGTATATCGATTATATATGTGGTTATATGTGATTATATGTATGTTATGTTAGGTGATGATATAATATGGTATATAAGGTAAGTTTCCTTTCCATCTGATCATTGTTGATGAATTTTGCATTGTACCTGGACTATGAGTTTGCCCAACCCCTCTACTAGGTGGCGCCACTGAACTCGATTCCTTTTGAGAATATTGGCGTTATAGAAGTTTTGTAATTATTATTATTAGTATTATTATATATGACGTTTTACTAATATTATTACAAAATGTATGGGCCAAAAGAAATAATTTTATTCATTATATTTAAAAAGTATTTAAAAAACACTTTTATATGATATATGTATTATCGGGATTAAGAATTCC
Source organism: Paralvinella palmiformis (assembly GCA_025642065.1). Taxonomy (NCBI): domain Eukaryota; kingdom Metazoa; phylum Annelida; class Polychaeta; order Terebellida; family Alvinellidae; genus Paralvinella; species Paralvinella palmiformis. The sequence continues at coordinate 281,396 of JAODUP010000047.1, forward strand.
GGATTTTAAATTAGGCTCACTGCCTCTCCCCAAGTTTGATATGAGGCAAATATAATGAGGTGACACCAGATGCAGTTTTAGCGACGACGTATATTAAACCTTACTTAGTCGGTTACAACCACAACATCCATCACATGACTCCTGCCTTTTGTGTACACCTCTGCTTGATAAGCTTGATAAGTTATTTAACGTCGATATATAAAATGTACAACAATGACACATTTGCAAAACTGCAATTCATCGAGAGTTGATGATGATGTAAGAAGATGAGATGAGATGGTCAAATTAATAGAACAGTTAACCAGAAAACGTGTGTTATTACAGGAACAGTTCAGCTTCATTTCCAATTTTCACGACTAATACAGCTATGTTCACAAATCTCATAAATGATGTCAAAATGTGAAAACGATCACCCACATATTAAATAATCCAGTTCAAATGCTGCTAATTAATCGACTATTAATGGCCTGTGCGCGCCGCCATTTTGAAGCTAGAGACAGACCGGAAGCTCCTGAATGCTTACGTCATTTGAAACAAGCAATTTGACCGGAAGTCTAATTAACCCATTTAAAAACACGCAAAGGAGTGTTAGCCAAGAATAATTCCATAACAACACGTAGTAATTTCGCTAAATTAACATCATGACCGACATTCAGCTATATTGATTTGAGCCAGAAGGAACCATTACAAGATGGAGATGATTCCGATTGTTTCCAATAAAGTAGAATCATCGAAGAAATTGCAAGAAGAACCAGGAACACTAACTGGTGTCTATGTGAACCCTGTGTACCAACCAGCTAACACATAACGTGATAACAACTTAATTGTATTTTAGTTATGGATGATTGATGTTTTACGGCCACTTTTGTGCGCAAGGTAGGCTAAATGGGCCGAGCGACCTCCAAAGGTAATGAGACGAAGTGAAAGACGAAACAAACTTCAGATATGCCCACGCCGGGATTCGAACACGGGTAGTAGTGATCTGTGGTCTAGCACGCTACAGCTAGACCACGGAGGCGCCCATTTTGGTTATGGAAGTAACAACGTAATAATAACGTAATTATTACATAATTAAGAATCGGATTATACATGCTTAACAGGAGTGAATACAACTAGGTGGGTGAATACAAAGGCATAAGTCTGGATGGAATACTATAAGCTCAATAAATACCTTGTATAAAACATATGCATGCACAACTTGGCAAGGTGTTCAATTACGTAAGTACAACGTTATAACAACGTCAAACCTGTCTATACTTTTAGGACTTTTGTATACCATGAATATTAACGTAAAATCAGAACTCTTCACCCAGGAATTTAGCACCGATTTCTAGCATTTGTCATCATAACGTGTCGTCCATTTAGTAAATACATTTGTGTTGAAACGTCATGATTAATATTAGGTCCACATCATATTTACACTCGCATGTTAGTGTTCAGGTAATTGTGTATCTGCATTAGATAATAAATTATTTGATCAAAATACATTTGACTAAATTTGTCTTTACTAAACATTCTCAAATGCTCAAATTTTGGTAATTTCCAACCTATTTACTGCTGGCACTGATGGTAGGCCAACTAATTCATCCGTGGTTTGGCTTAAAATTGGTGAATTAGATCTAACGGCCTAGAGTCTACTACTTGTACTAAATTGTTGACATGGTAATATTTTGAAGCATGTGTGGGCCAAAAACTGTCGTTTTGAAGCAAAATGGTAAATTTTATGGATGCTGAACTGAAGTAACAACAACTTGATAAGTGTTGGTGAGCTAAATGAATTGAAAATCTTGTTTATAAATTATTATGAATAAAGATATTGTCTAAGAATTTATCATAGTTTGTTTATGTTAATATTGTTATGAACTATTTACAGGCGTATTATAAAAAGCAAAAATATTTGTCAATGCTAAAGACTGACAGGGCCTTTGGCTATGGTCATAATGCTCTGTTTATAGACATGCAGGGCAAATACTATTTGATGATGATAATGGAGTAAAGCTTAAGCAGGTAGTCGTATGACTGGAAATTGGGAGAACATTATGTTGATGAGGATGGCAATTTGTTCAATTTAGGGGGTTGTCTGTTGGGCTGTATTAACAGTAGGTCATCAACCTCCAATTTCTACCCCCTCTTTGCAAATGCAAGACAAAACCTGTCAGAGTGCATATTTAAGTTATAGCTTTCAACTATTAATTGATTCTTACTTTCATAATTGCAATGAAATCTCACGTGTTTCTCGATCTACTATTTTTTAGACGATATGCCATATTACATTTGATTGTGGACCATTTAACTGTAGTGTGCAAATATTTTTCCGGGATTTTCAAAGAAATAATACTTCTGAGTGCGAGGTTATTGGTATTTGTCTGAACTAGGTCCGCGCAAACAATAGTTTAGTAAAAATCAAAGAGATCTAGATAATATGCTCCAAATCCACGGATATCCAATGCTTGCATTTTCAAGTGCAGGTGTAGCATTAACGTTAATCATTGTTAGCCTCTTCCCCACCAGGTGCACGAATGTGATCATGTACAATATAATGCCTCGTTGTGGCCACGCCTGAACGACGGTCGGTGCCTATAATGCGGCCATATTCTATGGTCCCAAATATCAGCCCATTTAACTCAATGCTAATTATGTTGCCAACAGCGGCCACGCCTCTAATGCGTATTACGGCCAACCCCTTGAAGTCCCAAATGCCAATCGAGACCCTCAATAACGGACAACCAGCATGTAAAACCGACCGCCCCGCGGCCAATCTCGATTTTACCTGACCGCGGCAATTCACACGTGATGATAATTAGTTTCGAAGAGACGTAGGGAAAACACTCAAACTGTTGAATTAGATAAGTTGCTTTTGATTATCAGTGGGTCTCACCTTGACATTACACGTGTTTCTGACAGTTCTACCTAACAGCTAAAATAAACTGTTTGCGTTCATTAACTGTTGTTTAATTACCTGCGTAGACACAGAAACTTGACGCTCACTTTCTGTATAAATGCCACCACAATTTGTGAAATTAAATATCATTTTAGGTATTTAGTGGAGACGCAATACAATCACAAATACTAAATCTTTGAAAATGGCTACAAAAAAAGGATAATGAACTTTTACTCAAACCAAAAATAGACCCGTTGAAAAATAGTGAGAGTTGTCTTGTATCGCATCCAGTCCTCAATTACGGCCACAAATCACTGGTCCCAGTGGTGACCGTAATACAGGCGTTGTACTGCATGGCCAAGTTATATTCTATCCTTAAATAACAAATGCTCTACCAGTAACAATGTTCCACTTGCGTGTGCTTGGTGATGCCACACTAGCATTCGCGCATTGGTCCGGAAAGTGGGCACTAGTCATTTATGGGGAGCATTCAGTGTCCGAGGAAGATCCCGATGGAAATTTGACCTATTTGCAGAGTTTTTATAAGTGTGTATCTCTACGCGTTATACCTTGTATATCTGAGAACTGGTTAACCTGTCCATGATTTATGAAGTGGATGTTTGGAAAGTTTCAATTTTGGTGTCTTACTGTTTATATCTAGATAGATTACCAGTTATTGGACTAAAAATATGTTGACCGAGACATCAATAATTTATTTACATATATATGTTATAGTGCTATGATTAGCTCCAGTAGCAATCTTTTCTAATTGAACATTTCCTGTGTTATTCATAGAGGCAAGCATGATGATGTAGGTACACAAAGTGGACCAGAAGGTTATCCTGGAGTTAATAGCCTCAAAATTTGCACCAAAACAGAAGGGTGCTATTAAATACAAGGTACGACTTCATATATATTCTTTAAAAATATTCCCTGAGAAGATAACACTAAACTAAATAATCATTGATCAAGTACATTCTATTTTCTTATCTGAGTTTGATTTTCATATTAATAGACTTCTTGGTGGCAATCAATCTACCCAGCTGCTTTCATATCCATATAGTATTCTCTCCAGCAGACGTCTGTAAAGAGACCAAAGGAAAGGATGGTTCTGGATTTAATGTCAGAGTCTAATCCAGGTAATTATTATACAAGACATAACACAAAAATATTTTTTGAGTTATTGTGCATTAATTACGTAGTAGTAATTAATATAAATAAATAGAGTGCTATTCCACCTGCCAGTATTGATAAATCAAGAATACAATGTCAACAGGAATGTACTTCAATGATAATTATATCCTCGGGTGTGGGTATCGTTTTCTACAGATAGTCCTGGTTACTAATGTATATGGAAGCTATTCGTGGTTGTCTTCGATTTTGTCCTAATTTAATTTTTATAATCGGGTTTCAAATATTGGCAGATTCCTGTAAATTTATGTTCGTATTAGATGCGAAGAAAATATGCATAGGTCCCAGACGTTCTACGAACCTTTCCTACTTTTTTCAGTGGGAACCTCCTACTCGTTGGTTAGATCTCCCACTTTTTCACCATCTTCTAGTTGTCGAGTTATTATAAAATGTACATGTATGGGACACTTTAATATATTTCTGTGTGCGTGTGATTGAGTACTGGCATATGTAATAAATATGCCTCGGCTACCGTGTTCCTTGAAAGTTCACATACTTTCAGAAGCAACGTGTTCATGAAAGCAGATATTGCAGGTGTACACAAGAAAATATGTAATATTTTATTCCAATAATACAAACTTTCGACCACATTATGTTCTACTTTCCTCCTATTTTTCGTTTAGAAGCTCCTACTTTTCCTATGACCATTTTGGCTGAGGACCTATGAATATTTCGTAAATAGGTATATAATTAAGCTATCTGAGGTCAAGATTTCCGCTTATTTTGGCTTCGAATCAGACGTATAAATAAAAAAAGTCATTGTTGTTTCTTTTCAGATATAGAATAACCATAGAGTACTGTTTACGAACGTGCGGCGTGCATCTATCATCAGGACATTTAGGCTACTATTTTGAAATAAATTAATAATGATTTAACTGATGAATTGGGTTCTTTATTATTATGGGATAGTGACATTAATATTACGTTGTTGTTACGTTATTAATATTGCGTTGTCATTATGTAAATATAACGTTGTTAAAATACGTTGCGGTGACTCCAAACTTTTACGCAAGAAATATGTATTTATAATTACGTAAGGATAATTTGATCTTTATGTTTTAATACCGGAATTATTACATAATATTGTTAGCTGGGAAAGGATTACTGAGTCGGGTAACTTTAGACTTTTCTCTTTCCTGTCTTCGAATCTAGCATCCGTGCAGCCATAATGGCGGCACTCCGGTAACTTGGATTTGTTCCCTATATCTATTATATCAGGTACAGTTCGTGATTTTTATTGTGGCGGTTTTCGTTTACTGTTAGGAGCATTACGTATTTAATTAATATTGTCCAATGGTGAATTGTCCCCTTAAATGAGCTAGAATGAGGTGTTTGACTAGTTATACACCTTTAATTGTTTTATTTCATACAAGTGGTACATTATGCTCTATATATATATATATATATATATATATATATATATATATATATATATATATCACAATAATAACAACTACACCGGGTCTGTCTAATCAGCTAACAAGCACGTAAATGTTTAAAATGGGTAACATTTCTAAACTCATCATCTATTTTTTTCTTCTAATTTCAACTTGTCAGATCTCTTACATAAATGTAAACTAACGATAATTAAAATGGGCCATTATCAAGATGTTGTCCAGCAACATTTTAGACTCGCCGTCTAATATTGTGGACAATGTGGCAATAACGCTCATTTTATGTCCTCCTTTAACACATACTTATATTAGGATGCCAAGATACCAGAGTAGAGAAATTAAGACTAGTGCCCGTGTGTCTGAAAAGTAAGTCCAAATTTTAAGAAGGAATTACGTAATTATTTACACATAAAATTCACATTGAATCCGTATCATAATAGGTTCATAACATTCATGCAATAATAGAAAAATATCACAATAAATCAGAATGTATTTGATAAAAATTTAACTTTTATTATTTTATTATCAGCAGTGTTAAGATGAAACTTAAGACTGGAATAGCACCTGTCTAAATTGAAAGGATGGAGAATTTAACTAAAATTGATGCAACTACACAAAATATAAACATACTCAGGAAATTGATCAGATGGGTTTTAGTATTTCACAATATAATCTACAAAATCAGAAAATTTTGTCACATTAAATTTACATACATTATAATAATCTGATTAGACATCGAAAACAATTATAAACAAGAGATATCCTGATCTGATAGCTCAATTTCGCTGTAATCTAAGTATTTTTCAAGGTCAGTTAAATATCGAGGTCACAATTTAATTTAATTGCACAATTACATCATTCTAGATAACTGCATGCTGGTACTATTACTTAAGGGGTAACACAAAATGTTTGTTTTTTTTGAGAAACGGTGAGTACTAAGTGGTGTCAATCAAGCCAAATATGTTGAAAAAATCAAAGTCCTTAGTGATTTTGAGCAAAAGTCAGTTAAATGTCAAGGTTAATCATTTAGGTGACATGCACCACTACATGTAACTGTTGGTACCATTGCCTGAGGTTGATAATACAAATTTATGTATTCAATAATGTTCTAAATCAAGATTACAGTGAATATTAGTATTAGCATGAACATAAAATCAAATGTAACATTTTCATTTTGACAGATGAATACATAATTATAAACATTGCATTCGAACAGAAAAAATTAGCAGCAATAAACTTAAACATGTAGTGCACTTGATTTGCATAGTTTGCGCTGTGGTCTTATGGATTTAGAATTTCGTTTGTTAATTAGGAACAAATCATATAATATCTAAGCTATATATTACAATCACACAAAACATTATGTTTTTAACATAATAATATTTTCACTCACTAGCAGATGCACCCACCGTCTTCTTTCCTCTCCTCCTGGTCCATAGATGACATTAAAAGTTAAATAGATATGATAATTTATTAACCTAAATTAAGAATAACCAAGGTTTATTATTTACTGTGTACAGTCAACATGCAGGAAGTCAAGAGAATTCTCCTCAGATACAAGTATTTCTAGTTTAACAGAACTTTTCCTCTTATAAACAAATACATAATTACTCACCTGTGACTAACGGTGGTAGTTGTTTTTGTTTTTGTTAACCTATCATCCTCTTACAGGGTAGCTGTTCCGTCATCAGTTTGATCAGAGGATGTTTCTACAGTTCAAAGTATAGGTACATGACAATTTGTTTAATACATTATATTTCAACAGTGGAAGAAGCATGGAAATACCTTTATAGTGATACTTACAAATCTCTAAATCATCACACTCCATTAAGTTATCAGTTTGACCTATATCTTTAGCTATGATCACAAAATATACGTTTAATATATCGTTAACGTTATTTTAATCTTTCTCAATCGATTGATTTTCCATCAATATGATATCAATACATATTTTAAGATTATTGGAGATAATTGATTTAACAATATGCCAAAACTCAGTAGAGTTATCTACATTCTGAGTTTAGACGTACGTCGTTCTACAATATATTCAGTACATTTTCTCATAGAGTCATTCACGTCATGGCCGTCTTTAAACTACGTCAACATTCTATGCCAGTATCTGCTATATTATACAAGTGTCTTAAGTAATATAGCTACTGATATATATTTAATTTTGTTGTTGTAGGAAACATCAATTCCAATTCAAAATTAATCATTTCAAATTCCTTTTTTTTAATAATCAATTCCAATTCTGCTACAGTTAGTCCCACATGGTAGAATAATTATAACACTATATTCTATTACACACCATCCATCAGAACGTATACTCAGGGGTGTCAGAGGGGCACCCCCGTGGTCTGGTTGGTAGCTCGTTGGACCACAAATCACTCTCACCTGAGTTCGAATCTCGGAGTGGGAATATCTGAAGGGTGTTTCATCTTTGACTTCGCTTCATTACCTATGGAGGAAGCTCGGCCCATTAAGCCTACCATGTATACAAAAGTAGCCGTAAAATATCAATCATCATCATCATCATCATCATCACGGGTGTCAGAAAGGTTATGGGTATAGAATGGGATCACGGGAAGTACTTCAAGTGCTAAGACAACGTGAACGCACTGGAAAAGGAGCGGATATAGTGTGCACGACGGCGATATGTCAAACATCAAACAGGGTTAAAACAATGCAAATGATAGACGGTTTAGTTTTGATATACAATTAGTACTATCTGTGCTATAATCTGATAATGTACAACTACTGAACCAGACGTGATTGTAATTTTTCGTAAAATCCATATACGGTTGTTTAATTAATTGTATTGAATGAAAATAAAAATCGAGAGATAGAGAGCGAGAACGAATTTCCTTCAGTTCACATAACGAGTTGAGACTGTCTAAAGTGAGAGCGGATGACGGATACATATAATATATTACGTTAATGTAATAAAATAGTACCAGACATAAACATTTCTGTTTAATATATTAGTTTATCCTTTAACTAAATATATACACTCGAATATTACAACTGCCATTCTATAGGGGCGATATTTGGTGGGACGAAGGCGAAAGTGGTACGTATATGTCAGAGGAAGTACACACGACTGGTTTTTGCGGGAAGAATAAATTGCTGTCAAACAAAAATCTGTTTTTCTCGTTCCGAAGTTTTTTTTCCTCAAATTGAAGACAAACACAAATACAGGTATCTATGTGGCTGATTGAATTATTATTATTGCTTGATAATTATAATGTGCATACGACACGTTTACTTGAAGTTTTATAATGATTAAAATAAAGTTTATGTAACTGTAAGTTCACTCTTCAGAGTTCAGTCTAGATCTAGTCACTCAGTTCACTTGCTTGGTAGACTCGCGTTTATATTCTAGTTGGTTTTCAATACCTACTTGTGTTTGGTTACTTTTATTATAGTTTAAGTCAGACATGGGGGTCAATTCCATTTTGTCAATTCCACTCAATTCCATTTGCCTATGATTTGGTCAATTCCACATCAAATTTATCATTTCCAAATTTATCAATTCCAATTTTTTGCCTAATACTTTTTACCATGAGTAGGTACTCCGAATACCTACTCCGAGTAGTTTATATTCCAAGTAGAATTGTCATAGAAGAAATATTTCTTAATTAAAAAATTCATTTGTGGATTAATTTTTTTGTCCGTTCTAAAGATTGAATGGGGGTAAGTTCCTAAATAGCAATATCTCTATAGTCTATTACTCTATATAAATTACAGGCATGCTATATGGTGGTGTCAGTGTTGTGGACCGAGTTCACGGTATCCAGACCATTTAATTGGTTAAACGCTCACTTGGGGTACCACAGTCTTTATATATATATATAGAACCAAAGTTCTGGATCGCTGCCATCTCCACTGAATTATTACAAATAAAGGGGTACGTTAAAGACCCCCTGAGGACGTAAAACACTCTGGCAGTGACCACCCTCGGGGTATTTTGGCTCCATCTTTACGTACTGCTCTCCTGTGAGTGGTGGGAGAGGTGATTTCTCAATCACTCCAACATAGAGACTGTGCTGAATAAGCAACAGCCTGGGGATTCTCCCCGTATAAGAAATCAGTCTGGTCATTTTGGTTCCGGTATATTGGTAACACCACATGTAAGTGTTAACGTTGTAAAGGTGGTAAATTAATTTGTGGATTGAATATTTTTGTAGGAAACTTCAATTCCAAATTTCTCAGTTCCAATTTGGGGCGCCACGTGGTCTAGCGGTAGCGTGTTGGACCACAGATCACTACCACCCATGTTCAAATCGGTGTGGGCATATCTGAAGGTTGTTTCATCTTTGACTTCGTTTCATTACCTTTGGAGGTCAGCTCGGCCCATTTAGCCTACCTTGTGCACAAAAGTGGCCGTAAAACATCAATCATCATCATCCAGTTCCAATTTTTTTAATAATTAATTCGGAATTGGAATTGACCATCAATTCCAATTCCGGCATTCAATCGACTGACTGGTTTAAGTTGACAGAGTTAAATCAGTTAAGATTGTTATTTTACGATTTTTTTTCTAGATCTAGTAGTTGTGCTAGTAGAGTCTATTAATTACTGTTAGATCTAGATTCTAGTCAGGTTAGTGTTCTATTGACATGAACATCATTTGTTTTAATGATCAGTATTTTTGTATAGATCTAGAATCTAGATTCTAATTTAGGCAGAATATAAACAAATATGTGAAGTCGATCTAATCGATTATAAATGTTCATAATTATGTCATTTTGATACGTCAGTGTCTTTTTGCCAAACGTATCAAAATGAACAAGACACACATCCAGGATAGGTAGTAGTAGACTGTACAGAGCTCCAGGATGTAGTGTGGTCATTTCTAATTTTCTAAAAAGGAGGACATTGTGTTCCCATAAGGAGGACATGGTCATGGACTACCAACGTATTGCACACATGCACATAGAAACACCTTTTGTTATTATACAGATGTAAAATATATGAATGTTGATTTTTAACCCAACTGAAGCAGATGTGCTAAAATTTCCCTTATTTCAAACATTCAAAAGTAGCCTATCATGAACTGTTTATTTCTCGTATTTCTGTCCTTACTTGCCATCTCCAGGGGTTTTCTGTTGGCTAAGAATTTTCGGTACATGCCTGCATACATCCCAGACCTCCTATATTTCCTATATTTTAAAATTAGGGTAACTTCGTTAATTTCGTACTGATAACCTCAGCCTCCTTTCAGGGCCTATGAATAAATGGTTGTAAATCCCGAGTTAACTGGGTCACCACACGGTATCACAGACGGTATTGTTTAGATATTATTTTGTTATGACAATGCAGCTGTTTTTATATATGCTTAAGTATATATCTGGAGAGCCTATATAGTAATTTCGGACTGGTACTCCTATATATTTTTATTTGGCTTGTGTATTCTATAACTGGTATCCATAGTCAATTATACAAGGCCAATTTTATTTATTTCACAATATACACTACAATAGTATATTGTTATTGCACAGGTCCATATAGGTACTCCAAAGTGATTAAGTATTGTAAAATTGTTGTTTCTGCTCATCACAAAAGAACTTGATTAACTGATTACAATGATACTAAATTTATTGTGATCGGTTGATTAAAAGAGATTTTTTTTAAGATTTGTAATTGCACAAAATGCGGATTTTGAGTGCACATAGCTCCAAGAATATATCTTTTAATGCTAAAGAACTGATCTGATGGTGATCTTTATACAACAGACACTGCCCAGGAATTTTTCAGGAGTCTGCTAAGAATAGATTTTCTAAAAAAAATTAATCAAAATTCACAAAATCATCAGTTCTTATGCAATTTCTTCAGCTGAACGTAATTAATTCCTTAAAAACTCATAACTTGTCTTGTACTTTACCTACATGCATGAATCTTATATGGAAATTATCAGAAAAAAACAGCTCTGTTAAAATGTGCTACTGAAGGAATAAAAAGGCAAAGAAAAACTTTCCCCACATGGGGGTTTATATCTTAACCTTATGAACCCTGAATTTTTGGAGCCATTTTTATTTCAACCTATGTTGCTGTGTAATGCCTTGTAACATGTATATTCTTCATCAGAGCCCTTACAATATATACATATTTTGAATCACAGAAGAGGTATCCTTACATGGTTGTAAATTGATCAATGTTGTGACTATTTGTAGCTAATTAGCATATGAAAATAATCTTAAAATAAAACTAGATCTTGATTTTCATTTTGTCACTGTTGTACAAATGAAAACACAAAATTAGACAAGTTTGATGTCTGCAAGGTACGTCTACATGTCGTCTATGAGGAGCAAGAAGAATTACAATATTATTTGCATCTACCTGCAAAATAATATAGTTAACATGCAGTTTGAAATGTTCTGTCTACCTTCTGACATCTCTCCAGTTGGCTATACATGCGAATTATCAGATGTATAGCACATCACACACAATGTCCGCTAGTAGTTACGAATTGTAAAATGTTCACGAGACATTCCCAGCTTTCAGAACTTCATCCTCACTAGGACAAACTTGTTTTTTCTGGTGGTTCGATGTGGTTAAACTCTTGTCTTCTGAGTGTAGTTGTGGCTCCAAATGAGTACAGGGTCGTCAGTGTGTCGTTTCATTATAAGACTCGTATCCTCAAGAGACCCTGACAGAAGAAGAGTTCCTTTTCTTCCAATGATAGGCTTCTGGTACTTAATTTGGTCCTTTAAGGCTTCTAGAAGGACAGAATATTTGTCTTGCCGAAGTCAATGAAGCAGTGCATCAACATCATCTGATGTCTCGCATAGACTCCCATTCATAAGTAGACGTTTCAGAATCTGCTGCTTCATCTCTGTCTGCTCTGGCTCATGCAGATTCTTTTTCCTTTCATAATCCAAGAGTCTCTCACTAATATTCAGCAAGAACAGCCGCTCTTGCTGGCGATGATGGAGTCACAACGTCCTGCCTTTTTCATGCAAACTTCATAAGAGAAGCAATGTCCTCAGTCCTTTTCCTTGATAACCACTTTGCTGTTTTGTTGAGGTTAAGTATATGTGTTGTCGTCCTGTGGCGAGGTGAACAGCGGTGACACTGCCCCATGTCGAAGTGATAGTCATCGAAGACATTTTCTCTTAGAAGATCGGTCAAAAGGCAATGCTTCATGCCCTCTGGAACGGGTGGTACACCATAGAGATTGCCCGCAGTGAAGTCATTGAGCTGGCTGGTGGTGACATCCGTCAGTCGCTTCATCATCTGTTGGAGGGCAGACTGAACATCTTGGCTAATATCTACCTACCTGACTGACAAACAAATAAATGCCGTCCTTCACTGGTGCTGTGTCATCACTCAGCTGGAAATTCTTATCACAGATGACTTGGTAGTTGGCCTGTTTGTAAGTGGAAGACCAGTGGGAGGTTTTGGTCGATTGCTTCTACCTGATGTAGCAAAACATTTCAGACGTTTTAAGTACACATCATCTGAAAATAACCAAAAAAGTAGTTAAATATGTGTTTGTGATAACCTTAACCTGCCAAACTATAAAATAAATGAAAGTCAAACTGGTGTGGAATGGCGATTATGTTCCATTGACATTGTTGATTTTCTGTATTTAAAATAAAGGGGGGGGGGGATTTCAGTGCTAGGTCTACAAGTACAACAGCGTGCACAGACTCTGCTAAGCACCAGAACAGACAGAAACCCACTGATGAAATACATCGTCGGTAACCTCGGCTTAGCAGCTTAAAAAACAAGCCCGACAGAGGTCATGTGACCTTACAAAACTTCAAATTTACACAAAATAACACATGTGACAACAATAGATACTATATTAATCCATTCCTGAAGGTGTTCCCTTGTGGATAATCAACAACAACTAGCCAGCTAACCAACTGACGTAATTTGAGAAACTTTATTCGAAAGGTGACCATCGATGTGACAACACTTAATGGTTTCGGTCGAAAATCATAACACAAACAGAAATTTTACATATATAATGAAAAATACATAATTAAAATGTGTAGCAGCTGTTGTAGTTTTTAGTGGTCAGTAACTGGGAGTATTTCGCATTTGAAAAACAAATACAGCTCTCATTGGGTTTCATTGAAATTTTGCCTGTACCCATTTCATACGAAACAGCATAATTAGCATACTGTATTTGGCATGAGGGGTCTCCCGTTGAACCCAAAGCAAAATAGAAGAGGTGGTGTCTGGCTGAAAACGCGCACAAAGCGCTTGGCTGCCTCGTCTGGTCAAATTATAGTGCTTCGTTTAAATAAGTATCAGCAATCAGTCAAGTAAACAATGTTGATAAAATAGCAATAAGCATAAAGACAAGAGCCACAAGTCTATTGTGGTGTATTTTTTTTATTTAATACATGTCAGAATAACCAAGAAACACAAGTTTAAAAGTAGGCCAAATCAAGATCACTCAAAGGTCTCTCAATCAGGGTTTGGACTACCTAGGTCCATACAGTCGGGAACATGCACGTGGAAGTTGCAACACACTCAGTGTGCCATTTTTATATTCTCCCCAATATTTGAATATTTTCTTCTGAAGTTCACGATATTTCTTTTCTTGGCGGCACTTGAGTTTTGATTCGCTGACCAGTCTGACTTGGAGATGTATACACTACCCCTTGCCTCATCAGACATGGGGTCAATTCAATTCCGGAATTGGAATTGATTATTTAACCAAATTTAATCCACAAATTGATTTTCTACTCACTGACCTAATGTTTTTGATTCCGATATAAATGTGGATTGGTTTTTATATTTCAGATTTCATAATGACCTCCAAGGCAGTGATAGAGAAAGTGGAAAACAATATTGGCTTATTGCAGAAAAACTTTCAGTGCCCAATATGGTGTGTGTGTGTGTGTGTGTGCATCATTATAATAATAATAATAAAGCCAGAATTAAGTATAATGTTGCCATTTACCTGTTATTTATGTTTCTAAAATCTTTTATGTTTTAATATAATTTACATGCTTACACCATTTCATCATGTTACAGTCTGGATTTGGTACTCAATCCGATGTCTACCAGATGTGATCACAAGTTTTGCAGGCAAGTATTTTATTTTATTTACATTTGATTTCTCATAACTGGCATACCAGTTGAACTTACTGCACAGCAATAACTAGAATCTTCCGGAGCTCAGTTGTTAAAGTCTGAGAATAGAATGGGAGAGATCCTAAGGCTAAATCCAGCTTATTTCCAGCTGACGATATTATTGGTTTATATGATCCCTGGCTTATTGTGGAAGGTATTAATGTTGGCTGAACAGCAGCGAAGGATTGTATTGTATTAAATGCGGAAGATGTGTTGGATTGCAGCAATAAACTTCTAGGCTTGCAAATGAAGAGCTCAAGAATGGCTTATCAGAGTTGGCATGTTTCTTCCACGGATGATAATAACCACGGTGAAAGTCTTTTTTTCATTAGGCCATTGTTTTTTTAATACTTGTTTTACGGAAAATTTGCCTCCCAAAAAATTAGGGTCTGAAAAAATAAAACAAATTCACTGAAAACATAGTGTCGGTCGTTCGGGAAAAAGCACGACAATGTTTTGTATAACATATATCCTTCTGTTAGTTGGGATTTGACAATCTCTCCGATGGTTTAGCTTTTTCCGGCCTTTAATATTTTCTTTTTGTAGTTAATCGTCAGTGAAAAGTAAACAATAGACATGTCACTGTTAGCACCGGCATCAGTCGCCATCTTTCCAATGGATTCTTATGCAGTTGTTGATTGGTTGAAGCTAGCACTGTTGCAATTGATCTGCGTATTTTAATAAGCTTACAGCTGATATTCCATATATCAGTTATGTGAATCCAACAAGAAATGGAACACATTTAAACATAAGAACACGATTCTGCGACAAAACCTGCGACAAAACCGATCGTTCCATGTAGCAATTGGTGTGAATTGGATTGTTGAATCTAGAAGTTTACGACTCTGGGTCGTAAACTTCTGGATTCAGTCATCCGATTCTAGTATCCAGGCAAGCTTTCCCAAGAAAAATATCTCAGAAGGTGAGAGGGGTGTCTGAAACACATGGATATCACAGGTGGGGTGCCACTTAACAAAGCCCCACTCCATGAGGCTGTTTAGTGCACAGGTCAAGGAAGACAAAATGGGTGACTTGTTGAGTGACACCTGAAGAAAGCTTTTTTCATGTATGCCGCAAGCAAAACCATTGTGCTAATATCTAATTATAGGTAGTATTTCATAGTAATTAGTGCTAAAAAAATTACTATGGTCAAACTTCCACTCCCGCCACTTTGCTCATATAAATAACCTTTACGACATTGAATTGGGTCACAAATCACGTGATCAATGCCTTATTAGGAACATTACACAAACGGTAGAAAGTCCTTCTTGTTGATTGCTGTATCGCATATACTAAAATAAAACCATTGAAATGTAAGGTGGTCAAACCTCCCCACTTCTCCCCTAAATTAATCAAGTATATTTTAAGTTAGTAGCTACTGGTGAAAAACTCTGAATGCTAAACTTCCACATCTTTTTATTTTTAAATTTATCATGAATGTTTTTAATGTTATGTTAAGGAGGGATGCATTGTATAAGCAATGTTTCAAGCATCTTCCTTTTCAACATTCTGACAGTTCTGTATTTGTTTGCTTTCGTTAAAATTATGTATTTTGAATGTCGAAATAGACAATTTGAAGGGGAAAAAACAAGGTTATCCGCAGGCGGGTCGGCAGGAAAATAATAAAAAGAATAAAAGTCAGTTGCATTTCCCAGCGGTGGGTTTCAGCTGCCGTCGGCAAGTTTGTAAAACAAGTATTAAAAAAACAATGGCCTTATGGAAGAAATGTTTTCTTCCCTTCTATTTAGGGAAGAAATGGAAGGAACTAAAAAATGGTACAGAATCATCATCCTAATTTAGATTTGCCATTTTCAAATTTGATAAATATTACAGGGTACCCACAGGATTTCAAAAATCAAATTTCCTGTATTTTCCATCTTATTTAAAAAAAATCCCTGTGTATGTTGAGTGAACTTTTTTAGTAACACAGCCTCCTACATCTACCTTCAATGCTATAAATTTGGAATGAAGGCATAAATATTCCAATGTTTTCCCTATATTTTTTAAATTCCCTGTCTATTCCCTGTTCCCATAATATATTTTTCATGCTGTTTACACACATATGCATGTTAAACAAAGTTAGAATGGGATATAGGCCTCATATTTGTTGATTTGCAACCAATCTTTGAGGACGAGATCATTTGACAATTAATATGTGAACAAATATACAGATAATTGCTAACTGATTAATCTGCTTGGATCATTTGACAGTTAACGTTTTAAATATTAAATAAACCTTGCAGGATTGGTTGATTTCAATTATTGAAAATGATACATTCTAAGTTAGTACTTAAACAATAGCACCACTATTTAAATCACACAAAGTCACACCTATCTTCTCAGTGGTTAATGGGGCATGAAATTAAATTGTTTATACAGTGGAGTGGAGGTGATGAATATCATATCAGTTTGCATTGTTAGGTTACTGTATCCCATGGCAATTTTTTCCTGGTAAAAACCCATTTCTTCCCATGAGAACGGAAGAAATACTTTTCTTCTGGGGAAAAAACCCAACCTTACACATTAATATTTGGTCTACATAAAAAAATTCAATATATTTCTTGTTCATTTCCCTGACCTTGTTTAGTTTCATATCCCTAATAGTGCCTGTTATAAGAAGAGCTGTTAAATTTAATTTCCATTGGTGCACAATTCGTGACATTATTAGTTCAGGTTATGAACTATTCACATTACCTTATATTTGAACTCATTTTTAAATGTCTACTCACTGTTTGCTGTGGCCCGGCCCGTAAAAGAGAACATGGCTTAAGTGGTATTGCAGTTGGCCAGACCTCTAGCAGCCGGGTACAAACCCTAGCTGGACTGTGTTAAATGGCTGATTCAATGTTCCTATTTAGCCTACCGTGTGCACAGAATCAGGCACAAAACCGCAAACATTAACGTTTATTAAAAGGAGAACTATTTACTTTTGATTGTAGGGAAATTATGCAATGCTTAAAAGGTGTTATTAATCAACACAAGGAAGACAAATGAAGCCTAGCATTTCTTTTATATAGCCGTCAATCCTATCACTAACTCGGGTCTTCTGGATCATCCCTGTTGATTGCTTCATGTACCAAATTACGGCCGTCCGGCGCATTTGCTTATTTTGCCTCAACTATGTAATCTTTCAGTATGTATCATAGACAATGGACCATCATCATAGATAACTGATACATATATAGACATAAATATATAATTATTTTGGTTTTAAATAGCTTTTTGTTAAACTCCCTTAAACTTATGTTTAGTACAAGTAATGCCATAATATATGTTGTGTTATAAAGCAAATGTACATCAGCTAAAAACAGTTGTTTAGTACACCCAGTTAATGCTACCAACCAATAATGCTGCATGTTTATTCAACTCTTTAATATAGTGCTTTCCTCTCGATAGTTGTGATTGGTGAATGGGGTAAGATAAGATAGAATTTATTTTAATTTGGTAAAACTGGAATCATTAGCTAAAAGCTATTAAAGTAATTAATTATTCCTAGATATTATTCCTAGAAACTGTCAGACCATCTCAATAGCATAGTGGTTAGAGGACTGCACGGGAAACCTCCCAATAGGTCCAAATCCGACTCCCACCTACGTGTATGTTTGTAAGATGTTTCACTAGGGTATGCCCCATTGACCTGAAAGAAAACTAGACCACGCACCCCACCGATTTGATGGCAAACAGATCCCAACTTCTGGTGGGGGCAAAAAGGAAAGCAGACTGCTAAAATCAAGTTTATAATCATGGTGAATTCTTGTTGTGTCGTTGGTTGCATAAGCCGTGGACATAATACAAATGAAATATCTTTTCATCAGTAAGGAACACATTTAAAATACCCCTTGCGTATCTTTAAGGACCATCTTTTTGAAAATAACAATTTGTGTCCCAAGTCATAACTGTCTGTTTGTTATTCATTGATCTATTTCCAGACACTGTATCCTAGAAACCATAAAGAACAAGCCCAGTGCTGCCTGTCCACTGTGTAAAGAGATGTTTACGAAAAGGTAACATTCCTTTCTGCCTTACTACAGTTCAGCTCTATATTGTGATATGAGCTTTTTGTCCTTTGCTTGTTCTCTCTTTGGTGTTCAAGTCAACTTTTACATCCTATGATCATGGTGTTGTCGATGTGTTTACAGAAGTTTACAGCCATTGCCAAAGTGGAATGATATCGTAAACAAAATCAGAGAGTTGGTAACAGCCTTCCAAAAAGACACAGGAGTATTATGTGAGTAACTTATTTATGACTTTGTGAGTGTACAGAACTATTGTATAAATTATGTGACACTATGAGCAACGTATTTCTCATTGTTAACAAGAATGTTTAAATTTACTTGGTTCAATAATATTTTAAGTCAAGAAAAGAAACTTATTTGTAACCCCATTTTGTTAATTGAATGATGTGTTTTCAGTTTGCACTGGCAGAAAGTGTACATACTTGTTTAATGCATGCAGGTACACACACACACACACAAAATTGTTAAAGGTGATATATTTTGATAAACTTAAGGAGAAAGAGAAATGAATCTTGGAACTCTTGGCTAATTTTTTTTAAATCTTTCAAAATCGTTTTAACGCTGTACTAATATTAATCCAGTAAGGCCATGGTTTTTTGAATACTTGTTTTATGGGAAATTTTCCCATCTAAAAATTAAAAAACGTAGGGTCAGTCAAAAACAATTACACAAAGCTCTAGTTTCTGAAAGATTTACCAGATTCGGTACTCAACCATTTAACAAATGCCCAATGACACATATTCTGGATTTATGTTTTATTTTTATATTGATATTCAAATTCATTTTGACAGTGACATCCGCCATCCCTGGCTTACTCGACGATCGCCTGGCCCACGACAATGTTTTCTTTAGTTGGGATTTCATAATCTCTCCAATAGTTTTGCTTTCTTGAGCCTTTATAATTTGTTTATGTTTTAATGAATCAGTATTGTTCTGTCTTTTATATAGTCTCTCCTCAAGTTGCTGTGATGACACCAAGTCTTACAGTAACTGAACGTAATGAGTTGAATAAACACCAGGGAGCAGCACTCGGTACACCTGTTACATGTGATGAGAAGACTGAACAAAATAAGGTTTTAAATCGTATAATTTTGAAGCAATTTATTTTTGTTGACTAGAAGGGAAGTTCTTAATTTGTCGACTCGTTTTCTTAGACACTGATTTCTAATGTCATTTTTATCTAACCAGTTAATGAGATATTTTATGTTGCAGCAGCCATTTACAAGAATTGGCCATCGGAATAAGCGTAAACTAGTGATACAAGAGATTTATGAAGATGGTAATCCTGGTGTGTGTGTGTGTGTGTGTGTGTGTGTTTGTAGATGTTTGCCTGAAAAAACTAAATTTGACCAAACCAAAAGGTGTTGTGTAGATTAAGCTTTTTTAAATGCAGTTTTAATGTTGTGTTAGTTATCTATACAATAATAGAATGTCTACATTATATTTATAGGTGAGCCAACATCCAGACCAACAGTACTTTGAAGTCTCACATTAATATAAGGTAGCTACTTGATGTTGTTATATAATGTGTAGTTGCCCACATCATAGCTGAGTGTATTTCTTAAATGTTAAATATATGAATGAACCCAAAGATTTGTAGAGCAAAATTTATTTATTTATTTTATTATGAGATGTTTTTTTCTGATCATAAGAACCATATTTTCCTGATCCTTCGCTGCATGATTTCAAAGTAATTTCCATTATTTTTAAACCCCTGAAATTAGCTGAATCTTGTAAAGACTGAAAGCAATTCTACCAATTAAATAACATTTGGCAGTTAGAAGGTATTTACTAAAGTACTTGATTCATCTACCCCTTGATGACTGTTTGATAAGGGTGTATCTTAATAAATGTTTAAATCAACTCGTGGCATTATTTTATTTTGATACTGGCATTTAAGCAAGTGGTATTCGGGTCATCCTCTTGCTGTCAGTGTTCCACTTCCCAGTGTGTCCCATGTTAAATCAGTACTAGGGCTATACGAAGCAAGCTCCCGCAGAATATTGATATTGTCATAAATGTATTTAATATAGCATATCACGTAAAAGGGTGGTTCTTCGGGGAAAACAAATTACCAGGTGGGGCTGCTTTCCCAGTAGGCTATAGATAACTGTTCTTAAAGCAGATAGGGTGGGCTATTTTGTATATATAGCCGTTGTATTTATGGCAAAAGAAAGTGGTACTACTGTATGTCCCGGCCATTAAGCCGATACTTTGAGTCAATTTCATTACCCTTATTTTTGGAGGTTGGCTTAATAGTCGATGCTATTTCAGTGTCAAGAAATTCAGTAATTGGGAAATGAAAGTTCAGTGTGTTAGCAGCAGTCTGTCTAGACTTGATATGTATGCAAATGGCTATCAATCATCATTTTGATCTAAACTCATGCAGTGAAACAAGTTGATGATAATGAGTGATGGCTTTATACTGAAAATCAATATTTATATGTAGAATTATCTGATATTTGTAATCTGAAGGCAGCATCAATAGCAAGACAACTCATACCTAAGACATGTCATACCCAAAAGCATTGTATCTCATTCGTTTGGCAGTACAGATGTACATCTTGTTTTCGTAGAAGGGCGTATTTATCATTTTGGCAATAATATAGGATTATTGAAAACAAAATAGTTCAATTTAAATAAAAATATTTAATTCAGCAATTTTATCATTGTTTCACAATGCAATCTTGTCTTTTGAATGCTTTTCACTGTTCCCATGGTTCACTTTCTGGTTCACAAGTGCGATGTTCTGTGCTGTTTCTTTGCTGTTTCATGTGTTCAAAACATTTAATATCTAAAAAATACTGCAGATTTAGATTTTTAGGTTGGCTTAATGGATGCCTAAATCATATATTTTAGGCCTAAAATGTGACCTTGGCTTAATGCCTGGGACTTAAAGTATTTTTATTATTTAATTAACCAATATAGGGAGAAAGTACTTCACAGTGGGAAACTTGCTAAAAGCTCATAGTAGGAGAAGTGTAGTATATAATATGCATTTTACCATCTGATAAACACCCTGTGATATTGGATCTATATTATATATCTTGATTTTGAATACTATAACATCTGTAGAAGAGAAAGGAGTATCTTGATGTTACATTAAAATATACAGCTTGTTTCCAGTAGCTCTAGAACACTAGATTCATTTTGTTCTCTAAGGTCTTAATATATATTTTTTTCCCTTTTTATTAAATTAAGATTCGGAAAGATGATTGCAGAATTGCTAATGGGGAGACTGTATTTATGTATGTATTTATATATATATAGCTATTATTTCCTTGCTTAAGTAGGTCAGGATTCCCGAGAGGCAAGAAGGGCAAGAAGAAACTGGGAGAAAATATTCTTGCTGATCTCGACAAGAATCTTAATCCAGATGATCAAGAAAGGCCTCCGAAGAAAAAAAGAAAAACACGAAATACAATTAGAAGGCGGAAAAATACAAAAATAGTGATACAGATCCCTGAAAATGACAGCCCTATTCAAGATGTATCTGGTGTCGAACTCGGTGGTGCCGTGTCTGAAAAGTGCGATCAGCCTGAAGCTAATCGATCAGATCAGTCAGAAGTGATCCGGATGGCTAAGACCCGGCTTGCTGATTTGACAGAGAATGAAGCTGCTGTTGGCCATCGTACAGAAACTTGTTTGGGTAAGTCACTTTGTGGTCATCAAACACGTGATTGTGTTGATAAAGCAAATTGTATAACGTGGCACCAGGACAGTAAAGAGGAACAGATCGATAAGGTGGATAGATGGCTCGAAGAGATGCCCGAATCGCTGAGTACTGTGAACTCTGACCTCAGATCGCCTCTGGCTAGGCAGAATCTGTCGCTGAAAGCACTGTGTGAAAAATATGACGTGCAGACTTGTGCTGAGAAGTGCACCTCAAAGCAGGTACATGGTCAGCTGTCTTGTGACAGGGTGACAAAATCTGACATTCCAGATACTCCAGATTTGGGAAATATCCCTGGATTAGCTCTAGGATGTGAAGGACCAGGTGCAGTTCGAAAGATATTTAAATCAAGGAATTCTGCTTCAAGGGCATCCTGTAGTCCTGTGCGAATAAAGCAGTCAATGTTACTTCCTAACAGTCCACCCTCGGATGACCCATATTTCTTCAAGGTCAGCCAGAAAACTCCCAAGGTGAAAGGTAAAAAGGGCAAGGGTAAAGGTCGTACAAGAATGTCAAGGAAAAAGAAATTGGATTTGTTCACAGGAGAATGTGTCGTGAGCGATAATAAGACAAAAGATGTAGAAAAATCTCAGAACGAAAGTGCTGCCGAAGACGGGTCAAGAAATGCAAAAAACGTGAGTCATGCTGATAAAGTTCAAGACTCTGGTTGCGGTTCACCAAGTAATCTTCATTCTGTTTCGAATAATGATGCGAATAAGATGAATCAAGAAAATATAGAAGAGGAGAGGAAATCTTCTAAAGAAAGTTTATTACAAAACATTCAGCATCGCAGTTTTATTGATGAGGACGCACAAAAGGACTGTGGAAAAATAGGTCAGTTTCAGAACAAATTAAGCCGTTTTCTTAAAACGTTAAAGATTGGTCTGTTTAAGGTTCCTTTTTGGTGGGGAGTCTTTGATATTCATCCTTCATCATTTCTGACTTTTTAGATACAAATTTGTGTTTTATTTTATGTACTCTAGTACTGTTAAGTCGGGGCACTTTGTTAAATGTACATTGTTATTACTTTGGTAGAAGCTTGTATGCATGAACCTGATGTCGGCATGGGAGCTGAGCATATCGATGGAAAGAACTCTACGACGGTTGCAGTCACTTCCAAAAGGCGAAAATCTGTGAAAAAGAGTAGAGTGCTTGGTAACCCTGAAGAATTAAACGTTGAATTGTATGTTGATGTTCCTCCTCAACGTGATGGAAAAGATGATCATCGTGAACACAGAACACAACGTTCGCTTCGAAATAAGGCTAAAAGGGAGCAGAGGGGGAATGAGGAAGTCACGTGTTCATCAGCTGAACTCCAGGACATCAGAGAGCAGATTCTGGAGGCTGAACAACATGAGTTGATGCTCAGTCAACAGTTCAGAGATCTACAGAATGAACGAAACCCTCAGAAACAGACTACCCTCCCGAAACAGAAACAATCCAGGACTAGAGACACAAACAGAGGGAGGGGGTCAAATAGCAAACAGCGACAGGCGAAGGCTGGTGGGGAACATGAAAGTAATAATGGAACAGAAACGGTTGATGGAATGAAACAAGACAGAACAAAACAGGAACAGGTACTCTCTGTTAGGTCAGAGGTCAAAGATAAACAGTGTCATAAAGAAGATGATATACTGGAGATGGATGACACACTTGGTGACAACATCAAAAAGACGCAAAAGCAGGCAACTCGCCGAAGTACCCGAAGAATGAGGCAAAACAAAAAAACTGATGAGCAGACTTATGCGAATGTTTGTAAGGGTGCCATACAAGATATAGTACACAACAGAGATGCTGTGGAGAGTAGCACAGAGGCTGTCCTCCTGGTTAATAAAAAGTGTAATGCTGTTGAGATTGTGGCAGAAGTACATCACTGCAACGTTGATGACTCTGATCATGTGCCAGATGTTATGGAAGACAGATCAGATGGCGCGGGTTTTGTTGCCAAAAGTGAGGCAGATGGAGAGAAAACAAAACAGGTAAACTGTGAGACAGCAGGATTGGAATCCACGACGGAGGGGACACGTCGGAGGGAGGAACCGTTTAAAACTGGGTCAGGTTGGATGGTCGCTGTAGATACTGAGGTATCCGCTGATGTCGGACATTGTGGCGATGTTGGAGAGGTCCGTAAAACAGAGAATTGCTCGTTTCCAAACGTTTATGGTCATGAAGTTCACGTACACATCAAGAAGAGCTCGAGACCTGGAGCGCAGAAGCCAGTTGACACATTGATGTCTGACCAGTGGCATGGCGTCAGACACATGGCTAAAGACTTGGTCAACAAGAGAAAGAAACGGCTGACTTTTAAGAAGAAAAAGGGAAGAAAGGGAAGCTATGTGGACAAAAAGAAAAAAGGTAAATAACAGCTGCTTTGTCTGGGTGTTGTAACAATCGTATAAACTTGGGGTGATTTTTGTTACATTATTGTTTGAATTTGTTCAGATAGTTTTCACTCATTGTTACGTCCAATATTGCCAATCACATTTGTTGATGTATATAATGTTGTAGAATAAAGGACTGTAGCGTCATTGTAGAATCTATTTAATTTAATGTATCAATCTGTTTCTTTATTTACCAGTAAAGCTGAAAGATTGTCATTAGTATTCCTTATACTATATAGCCATGATGGTAGTGTATCGTATGACACAGAGTTTTTATGTCCTGCTCGTCGAATCTCCTTTGATTTTGTTTACTTATTATGAGTAGGTTCAAGTGTTAGACATGCTCTGCTGTGTTCTGTTCCTGATGTTATGCGACGGCAACTAAAGGGAGCCAATACTAAATAACCTTTTCCTGGTGATATATCATTATCCTGTATGATACAGAAAGTGGGCATAAACACCACATATCATTTCACATTTTGACCCTGATTCAGTATGAAGAAATAACCTGAAAACATAAAGCCAAGTGATCAGTGCAAAACAGATCATCAAATTACCAAGTCTGTTCATGTATGAGTATTATATATGTTTCTGACCGTCATTGTTACATTTATTTGTTTCAGAAACTAAGAGAACAGATTCGGAGCAAGATGTTTCTTCAGGTGTTAATATTACTTCTGTAACTAGTGAAGACCAACAAACAGTTCAAGGTAATCAGTCAGTAAAATTAATTAGTCTTTTAAAATGTCTTTATGACCAGTCTAATTGCTTGAACTCATTCTAAACACTTAAAAATTGTGATAATAATAACAGTTTTAAATTCAGAATTACACCTGGGAGTTGATAAGAAACAGTCTTCAGAGACCACCCATATTGAAGGTAAAATATATTATTTGATCATTTTAGTAAGATATGTATTTAGTTTATGAGTCTGTTGTTATCAATATTCAGTATTTAATTTTTTTTAGAAATGAGAAATAAAAATTTTAATTAATTAATTAGCGTAGAGACATCAATGGACTGTCACAAACTGGTAATCTTTCTGTTGTGTCTGTAGGCAAACTGCTTCTGTCAAATGTCTAGCTTCGGGATGTTGACCCACAAGTGTTGTGATGATGTTTTGATTATTGTGTCCATGTCTATTTTTGGAGGTGTGTGGCTGCAATTTATGACGGATGATATTTATTATGTTGATGTTTCTTCTAGATTCTGTCGGAAATGTGACTGATGATGCAGATGTTGGAGATGATGATAAATATGATGATGCTGTCCAGCAGCATCCCGCGACTACTGCTCCAGAAAATACTTCACCAAAGTCGGCGCCAAGTAATGCCGATGTTCAGGAATCACAGCTGGGGGACTCGTCACAGGCGCAATCACCGAGTACGAGACGTATGTCCGACAATGAGGAACAGGTTGATAAATATATCGAAGGTTCTGAGAGAAAACCATTGCTGACTGAGGCTCCACCTAGTGTAGAAACTAATAATGATGATATTCAGGTGATGGCAGAGGATGACAATACGATGATTGCTAAGAAACCCATTGAATCAGCTAATAAGAGTGGTGATGATGATGGTGAAGATGATGATGATGATGATGATAGGAATACCTGTTTGCAACAATCAACATTGAGAAGTTCAAAGAGGAAGACATTTTCTCTTGATTTTGTCAGTCCCCTGAAGCCGAAGACAGCTATAGCTGGCCCCGAATCATTGGACATTGCTGTCATGGAGGCAGCGGAAATGATGAATGACCATTTGGAAAATGACACG
The DNA here is from genome assembly GCA_025642065.1 of Paralvinella palmiformis. NCBI lineage: Eukaryota > Metazoa > Annelida > Polychaeta > Terebellida > Alvinellidae > Paralvinella > Paralvinella palmiformis. The sequence goes on from JAODUP010000047.1 coordinate 307,800, forward strand.
GAATTGAAACCTGATGAGTTCGATGATGTAGAAGAGCTGGAGAACGTATATGAAGAAGGGATTCCCACTGGGAATGTTGGACATCTGGTGGATAGTAACGCGCACGGTTCTTCGTCCAGATCAACTGTTGACCTCGCTCAGGTTGTCTGCGTTTCCAACGATGCAGTCTCCGCTACACCAGGAGCATCGGATGTGAGAGATTTGCTTCTTATCAACCTGCCTGAAATACGCACAGATAAAAAAATATCAGTCAGGCGTAAGTCTTGCTTGCACAGAGCTGTTGGTCAGTCCGGATCACATCACAACAAAAGTCCAGAGGATGTATCCATCGCTACAAGTTCAGAAATAAAAGTGGTAAATAGAAATGATGGAATTTGTGTATTTTCCCAGAGCAGTGGAAACAGTGTATCATTACTGAAATCCACTGAACGTAGACGATCATCTTATCAAGGTAAGAATAATGCAGCATTAGGTCCAATCAAACGAAAAGGTGATGCAGAGGTGTGCGATGATGAGGAGATGGTGAACAGGATTTCGGCCGATAATCGGGATGTGACTGTTGTTCCAGACAGTGAACATCCTGGTCAAAATGATGTTATCTGTATGCGTTATGATAGCGATGATGTAAGCTCATCGAGTGATGATAAACTGATTACTAATAAATATGGCCTTTCTGAAGGTGATAATCAGCATGATGATGAGACTGATGATGATGATGATGATGATGATGACAATCATGGTCATGTAAGAACAGAAAATAATGAGTGTTTTGTTGATGATGAACTAGTGATGACAAAGAAATTAGATGTAAGTAACCAGTCAGCACTAACTAAGGTTGATGAAAATACTGAAGTGACGGCTTTGATGGACTTGAATGACAAATATGAAGTCCTCGAAAACAATACTTCATCGTCAGTGTTAAATGAAGTAAAGAAAGAAGATCATACACTGAATTGATGATGATGATGATGATGATGATGATGATGAATGTGTGCCACCGACTCCATCAAAAGACAGAAGAAGAGTCAGTCCAAGATCATTTATTTGTGGTACTAAGTCAGCTGATCTCTCTGTGGATAAGAACAGTTGCCATGATAACAAATACAACAAACAAGGTACAGTATTTTTTCACAGTTTTTAAATCGTAGATGTTAACTGCTGGTGATAATGTCTGTTTTCAACATAGTTTCATCATAGAACTGAACATGTGTGTAGTTCTAAACAAATACCTAAAAGTAACCCATCTAACTTGTGTGTTATCTCTGTTTCTCTCTCTGCCTCTCACTATATATATATATATATATATATATATATATGAGATGATTCATCCTTCAGAAAAAAACCTTATTTGCATCAATTTCTTTTCCCTAGGAGGTAGGTTTCCAACTATATGTCTCTATTTTGAATAGCAGTAAGACAAAGCTAAATAATTAATCACTCACTCTAATCAGCAAGGAGGTTTCGGGTTATGAGGACACTAAAGTTTCAGATCTGTTGATCTTGTTGCACTCAATCTTTGATCTCTTTAAAATTAATTTCTTTGACATTATGAGTGACTGTTGACATGTGTCTGTTGATGACAAGCGTTCTGATATTAGTATTAATAGATTCTTTCCAAAGAAGCTGAAATAATGGCAGACAATACACAAAAATGTCCAGTAGGCATTAAATACTTACAGGCAGCTAACTGATTCACTTCAGAAACAACTAAACTTACCTTACCTGTATAATATCACAGAAAACTGATGTGGATATCGTCAAATACATCCGTTTTCATCATCTTGGCAGATGTGAGATACACCAAAATTAATGTAAGACAATAAGCCTGAAGCATGATGACATCAAAAAACCAAAACAAACCAGCCACACTTTGCATTGTGGGATTTATAGCGATAGTACCGTGATAATCCCGCCATTTTAACCTTAAACGTCAATGTTCCGGATCTGTTATAATCATGCCAAAAAATAACTTTTGCGTACTGTTTAACTCTGTTTCGACACAGAAAAAGCCGGCACTGTTGAAAAAATGTATTCCAAAAGTGAAAATCAGATTATAACTATATGCTAATCGTCCGTCATTGCTACTTATAAATGATAGTAAAGTGTGGTATTCAACATTGTACACCACAGTACATTAATATTCACTGCACATAACAAAGACTATTAAAATGTAATGTTCATAGTAAATCACACTAAAATTATATTTAACGAAAAGAAGAAGAGTACAGTCCACTATATTGGTAAATTTAATTTATTATTTATGGATATAATAATATGGTAAATTACACTTTATTTACCAATATTGTTATCTATGATCTGATGGATAATAATATTGGTAAATTACACTTTATTTGGGCCTTTCACTGTTTCAGTCGATCCTTACACTGGCACTGTAATTATAAATTTGACTCGCAGATTGTCATTTCGAATAAACTTAAATGTTTATATTGCTTACTAGTGGCATGACAATACGGTATTTTTATAACAGATCCGGAATATTGATGTTTAAGGTTAAAATGGTGGGATTATCATGGTGTTATCACTTAGCGGACCCCCTATAAATCCCACAATGCAAAGCACACCTGGTTTGTTTTGATTTTTGACATCATCATGCAATGGGTCTCTTGCAGCAGTTTTATGATTTTCTTCATGGGTGGCTTGAATTATGTTCTTGAAAATTCATTTAATGTGAGTTTGGTGAGGGAGAGTTCAGACCTGGGACATATGACTGGGAGATGAGTGCCTTATGAAACTTTGCACAAACACTGGCTTTCGGACTGAACCATGACGGAGGTTTCTGTTGCATTGCTCAAATCACGTTTATCACAGCGTTCATCCAGATTTGAAGTTGATTAATTCTGAGTGATTTAGTAACTGACCTCTGAGAGACCTGTTCACTTGTCATCGTCCACCGAGTTCATTATTGCCAAAGACAGAAAGAAGTTCTGGCGAAGATGTTTAACAGAAGTCAATATACATTATAATATAAGATAACATATACATTATTTGTTAATGATAACAGATGTTTATAATACACCATCTCAGATGTTCCACAAGCTATACACCTTTATACACTATTATCTAGATTCTCCTGTCAAGACACAAGTTGACAGTGACTCCAATGATGAATTAATTACAGTCAGAAGAAGAGGAAAGAGACCTAGTCTACCAATCAGTGGTACTAGTGATGATGATGATGATGAAGATGGTGATGATGGTGATGATGATGGTGATGATAGTTTGACAGAAGGTATTTTTCTATGTATTTATTTGCTAAAATCTGTTGTGTTCTACTTTAATTAGGCTCTCTTAAGTGGCTGTTTAAATGGGCTCCCTTATGCGTCTGTCTTAATGGGCCCCCCTTATGTGGGTGTCTTAATGGGCTCCCTTATGTGGGTGTCTTAATGGGCTCACTTATGTGGGTGTCTTAATGGGTTCCCTTATGTGGCTATCTTAATGGGCTCCCTTATGTGGCTATCTTAAAGAGCTCCCTTATGTGGCTATCTTAATGGGCTCCCTTATGTGTTGTCTTAATGGGCTCCCTTATGTGTCTATCTTAATGGGCTCCCTTATGGCGGCTGAGCATACTACACTTTTATTTGGCTAAAGTTAGTTTGGGCTTTCAATTTTTAAGTGTTCTATCAAAAAAGGGAGATCTCCTATATCATGTCTGTCTTAATGGGCTCCTTTATGTGTCTATCTTAATGGGCTTCCTTATGTGTCTATCTTAATGGGCTCCCTTATGTGTCTATCTTAATGGGCTCCCTTATGGCGGCTGAGCATACTACACTTTTATTTAGTCTAAAGTTAGGTTGAGGCTTTCGATATCTTTGAAGATGTTCAACCAAGAATAAAGGAGATCGAAGATATCACATATCATCACATATCTGTACAATTATATCGACGTGATTGTAACATGTTGGCTCGGATCTTTTTATATCTGTGTCCGAGCATCCTAAACAAGCCAAAATAGGTGCGTTGTGTGTTCAGTGGTCGGTTCTTTAACACCAGCACACACCAGCACATTTGGCGCATGCGCATTGAGTGCTCGGACCTTTAATGCCAATGAACACGGTTCCGATGCCCGGCTATGCAACAACGTCCTTGTTAAAAAATCTTTCAACAAATCAGTTGTTTTGTGTACATTCGTACTACAACAATAGCAAGCAATATTGGTGGATTTATGTTTTTCTTATCATACCGAACGACCTTAAATGAAACAATAAAGTTTATCACATGCAACATATTTTGTGGTCCGCATTATTCACTTCAAACGGTTCCATACATTATCATATTCACCACAAGATGGATGAACAAAAGCTAACTATCATTAGGGGATGGTTCACAAATTAGTTATTTTTTATATTCAATACATTGTTGGTGGTTTTAGCAAATAAACAGTGGTTTTACATTTATGTGTAATCATCTGATCGACGACATAAATACGTCGTCAGAACCCACATGCAGTTTCGTTGTATATTTTCCTTTTTGGCGCCAAATTGGAACTTCTGGAAGGTCCAAAACACGGGTGAGTTGTGTTTTATGTGATGATTGTGAATTGTTAATAGACTCCGAATATCTAATGAGAATACTAGTTCATTTCAGTAAGTCTATATCTGAAACAAGCTTGTAAGTTATATGATATCTATCAAGTGTGAATCATTACTCGAGTGCGTGTAGTTGAATGGGGAAAAAACGCTTCATGAACAGAACACTGTTATATTCCACGAAGCATTGCTTTACATACCATCTGGCGCTCCCTCATTTTAGGTAGTCCGTCACATAACCGGTTGCTATAGGGTTTTACTGGAGATCATTATGCTGTTATCTCGGCTGTTTTTCTTTATCATCTCTTAATGATAAGAACAGACAATTGTTACTGTTGCCACTTTGATTACATATCTTAAATTAACATGATGTTTAATGTAGTATGTGCTGTGATGTGTCTATTATAAAATGTGTGTTTTACATTATCAGACATTTTGAAGTTGGTTAGATACCAGCTTTTAATTCTTTATTCCATGTTTTGTCTCTGCTAGACAATGACACATATTTTTATTGTTACAGGAGGATTAAGTTCTGAGAGACACGTCAACATGACGTCATCTAGTGCGTTGTCAAGTCTCAGTGATCTACCTACAACTCAGGTATATAGACTTAACGGTTACGAGTGATACAGGTGTAATCAGCTGTCAATAAAACTAATGGCTCCTTCCATTAAAGAAAATTGTCCATTCAATCAAAATATTTGTTACACATCAGTAAGGAGAGAACGTTGTCAATAGAAGTGGCTTAATAGTCAGCTTGTGGAGTTATTAGTCATGAAAATGATCAAAGCTAGACAAATTGAAAATAATTACTTAAAAAATAATCATCGTGATAAAGTAAACAGAGCACTGTCGGCAGTACACATTGATAATGTGTCACAGTCTGTGGAAGCGTTCACTCGTGTTGTAATGGTATGGTAGTTATGTCTTTGTAGGTAAGAAAATGTATGTTACCCTCTTCTCCTGATACGCGTCACATTTTGGTTTGTACATCTAGTAGTTTATGGGAATCTTATCTTATGTAAGGACTGGTAATGACAATTTCAATATAAAAGTTTAATCCGGTGAAAAATATATAGTAATATACAGTAAAAAGTTTGTTGTGACCTAACAATTTTGTGACAGTATAGTTTCCAAAAAAGAACAAAACCATTACTACTACTACAACATAATAAATGATTAGCTGGCAATTAAAATATATAATTCAGTATGTTTGTATTTTTATATATGATTATATTTATCTACCTATATAACATTTAAATGTTTGTATCGGCTGATACAAAATAAACAGATTTCCTCTTGACACGCTTGAACGGGGCACGGAAACATTTTTTCAGTTCACTTATAGAAAAAACATGAAGTTTGACTGATACTAAGTCAAACTCTTCTCAAGAGATGGCTTCTGAACTTTTGTTTTGGTTAAAAAGTCTGTTGACACCCATCTTAACATCCTAACTTCATATTACATTGACACGATTTAGGCATTTCAGTCAAATTGTTTTGGCTTCTACAAGTTGGCTGTAAATAGTTACTTTGGTTAAAGCAGTAAATGGCCGGTGTTATTTTATTTTATGGTCAGATTTTCATTTCTGGTAAAAAGCTTCTAGTTATTTTTTCTTCGCTTTCCTATAATAATTCTTGTATATCTGTCTATGACGCTATTAGTGTGTCTGTGTGTGTGTGTGTGTGTCCGTGCCTATTTTTTTTCTTTCATTATTATCTATCAGGGAAATGTCTTTAAAATATGAGGATTGTACTCTTGATATTTGCTTTCTCAACATTATATTAGCCTTTGGTTTTTAGTTAAAACTGGCCTAGTCAGTTTTAATTCATCTTTTATATTTTTAAGTATAAAGAACATCTGAAAATCGACATGGAGAACATTCAGAATGAGATTGCCAGACTAGAGGCGGAGCTTCAGGAGGAGGGCACGATGATTGACAGCTTGAAGATGGGATCAGACGAGTCTGAGATGGAGCAGAGTGGGCGGAGTCATGTGCGAAAGTCGAATAAAAGAACGAGAGCTAGACGGAGACGGATTGTCATAGACAGCGATGACGATTTGGATGATGTCGGTGAGGTAATTAACAGTAAGGAGAAAACTGCGATTCGGACATCGAATATTGCGGATATCTCTAGTGATGATGATGTGCCTCTAGCTACTGAGGGTCAACTTGTCATGTCACCTAGTGTAAACAAATCGAGACAGGTTACAGGTCAGAATGACATGTCACAGGCACCGACTTGTAGGTCATCAACTAGATCAGTGGAATGTGAACTTGAGACAGGCAGTCCAAGGTCACCTTCACCACCACCGCTACCCGAAGTAACCTCGTTTATCACAAGTACCCAACTCAGTGACCTTCCACCTCGACTGAAGAAGGCAAAGGTTTCGTCTAGAAAACATCTTGCTCAGATTAAAGATGATGAAGCTGATGGCAAAGAGTTGGGAACTTCTATAATATGTCAAAGTAAGACGGTCATTGTGGATGATCCTGATAATGCCAATGATGGTGGTGGTAGTGATGATGATAAAGATGACGATGATGATGATGACATATGCAGATCTTCCTACACATCAAATAAAAAGCGTAAAAGACACAGAGATGTTACCACTCCTTTGAGTGAGAAGAAAAGAAAGATAAAAGACTCTGAAAATGATGAAAATCTTGTACATTATAACGTACTCAACAGCAAACAAATGGCTAGCTCTATCCCGGTTGTTCAGGATCCTCCAAGAGATCATGCCACTAGAGAGCATGCTCAAATTAGGACACCTCTGCGAATTCAAGGATCTCCAACAGTCATCACTGCTCCAGCTAATCCTAGTCCTGGAGGAAAGGTATTGTCACGAAGGAGGTTCCCCAGCTTAGGACACCATCACGATCATATCAGGTTCAGCAGTCTATTATTGCGAAGCTCTCAGCCAATCGGATGTCTCCTTATGATGTTAGCAAGCAAGCAGAGTTCCCAGCCCAACCTGATTGGTGCTTCGCAGCCTCGGGCATCAACAAAACGTATCATTTGGTAAGTAAAAATGTGCAATAAAGTACTTTTCATTTCCAATTCTGGGGCATCTAGATGTCGTAACTGGTAGCGTAGTTGGCCACATATCTCTAGTTTCTGGGTGTAAACCCTGGCTGAATTATGTCTGAAGGATGTTTCATCTTCATGTTATTACCTGTTTGTGGGGACACTCAGCCTATTTAGTCTACCATATTTACCAAAGTGGCCATAAACAGTGACATTTGACTTTGTTTTACTTTCCCGTTCTTCGTGGTTTTGTCATTCCCAGAAAAAAGTTCGAAGAATTTGATTACATTATGTTTTTATTCTGTTTTGATCCGACAGTCCGATAACATGTCACATGTAACAAGTACTCTGTAACAAGTACTCTAGCCATATGACGTGGCTAGAGTAATTGTTACAGAATTCTAAGTAAAGGTTTCAAATCAGAGTCATATCTGTGTTTGTTGGGTTTTTTCCTGTGGGGGTTTCCCCTCAGCTATGTGTTACAGTTATTACCGAATTAAGACTAAACATAAAACTCAGTCACTTAGTCATATTTGATCCAACTTTCTATTAACACACATTCATCTCACAGTTTATCAGCTGAAGTGATTCACAAGGTATACTTCACCTACCCAGATTATCTTTTTTATCATGTACAATGTTTACTAAAATTTATATTTCTTGATTTTTACCATATTAAATATTAATACTTTATTGTTTTTAAATTATTTACTAGAATCTTTCAACTATTAAATGCTATCCTTCTCATTTTCAGCCTTTTATTAATCAATTTATTGAGTTACTCGGTGCTTCATACAGCAAAGCAGTTACATTAAAAACAACACACGTATTGATCAAACCAGGTTAGTATCTTAGATTGTCTGTGTAATCAAAGAATTCAGGTCGTGCTAATATTCCAATACAACCGTCTAACAACAGAATTTATATTTGGACTAGAATCATTGACGTATTGTTTTCTGTCTTTTCCCAGATAATAATTTTTAAGCTAAACTGAATTTTTCCTGAGCTTTGTATCCAATTACAGTTGCCACTAAATTGACTCTCGGTTTTAAGTGTAGACGGGACATTTCCCCATTCTCTTATAATTATGGTTCAGGAATACAGTTGTTCGTATGGTGGACATTGTTTTGTTTATTAAACCAACAAATATTTCAAGGGCACCTCAGTGGTCTAGTTGGTAGCGTGTTGGACCACAGATCACTAATACCCGAGTTCGAATCTTGGTGTGGGCATGTCTGAAGGGTGTTTCATCTTTGACTTCACTTTATTACCTTTGGAGGTGGCTCGGCCCATTTAGCCTACCGTGTGTGCAAAAGTGGCCATAAACGTCAATCATCATCAATAAATATTTCAGTTATTTGTGTATATAATAAAAATATCTTCCAATGATCCTTCAAAATTAAGTCAAAGTAATCAATTACATTATTCAATAGATGTTTTTTCAGTGTCGAAAATTTGGTATTGTGCATTCCTTTTTAAGTGAAATAAAGGGAATTGATGAAAAGGAAAAAGAATCTAATCAGTAAGACGTTGTACCTTTTTATCAAGTTGGTGATAGTTGCCATTATGTTTAGTATTTTCTTCAGAATATTATCGTTAATAGTTTTAACATTTTGTTACTATCAAACAGCTTCTCTTGGATCACGGCGATGTCAACGTACGTTGAAGTACTTCCAGGCTGTGGCACACCACAAATGGTTGGTCAGTGTTGATTGGGTGATTAACTCAGTGAAGAGAAACCGACTGCTTCCTGTGGTGAGTGAGTTATTCCAGGCCTCTGATACTGTGTTTTTACGGGCAACAGGCTTGTTGACGTATCAACTACGATATATTTGTGTAGACTGCTGTTTCAGATGCGTTTTGACGACGGCGCATGATATGTCTTTATGTCGATTGCTGCTTGTGGTGTGCGTTTTAATGAGTCACTACATCTATATTAGTCACTGTATTTTGTTTGTGTTAATACTGATAGTTGTAGTCAATACAGTAGAGTACTGTCATGTGTTTTGACATGTTAACATTTACATCATGTGTTTATATTGACTATTATCTCTGACCACCATTCTGGACACTGTCTCTGATGGGTGTATAGTAATTGATGTTTATATTGTTTGTGTTCTAGCTGTATGTGTATTTTCCAGGAGATGTATGAGATCGTTGGTGATACGGTCGAAGAAGACGAGCATTTTGCACCCCAGAGATCTCGTCTGTCTAAAACACCGCTTCTAGAATGCTACCAGATTCTGTGTCACGGAGAGTTTAGAGATCTCACTGAATGTGAATATAAAATATTATATCATTTGGTGACATGGTGTCAATATGAGAGAGAGAGAAAAGAGATGCCTCGTCTTTTGCCGAGAAGCAAATGACATATTTAAACCGATTAAACCTGCTATTTTCAGATGATCTAAGTGATCTAGTGAGAGCTTGTGGTGGCAGTATGATCACGAGTCTGAGTCAGTTTACTTCGGAGCTTGATGTTATTAGGATTGTGATGATAGACTCTGATGACCCAAAACTATTACCACAACTTTATAGTAAGTGATAATGGTGACTGCTTTTATTTGAAAGAAGTCCGTGTCTTTTTGTGTGATCATCAGATAACAACATTTTGGCAATATTTTCAAATATTCTTAGTCTGTGTTGTTGTCATGTTTTTAATTTTGTAAAGACAGTAAAGCACCATTGAACTTTTCTTAACCCCTGTAAATAATTGATATTGTGAAATGTTTACTGTAATATTTCTGAACTATTGTTGGATAACTACTGTTATTAATATTGTTATCATTAAGTACTTTATGTTGACATAATTTTTGTTGTTTGTTACCTGGATACTATCCACATAGCTGAGCAGTATCGAGCGTGGAACGAACACCTAACCTAAACATGTTTACTGTGTTGCAGGACTTCAGCAAGCTTATGACTGTTGTGTGGTGACCAAAGATTGGCTTCTCGACTCCATTGGAACCTACAGCCTCAGAGATATCAAACTTTATTCGGTGTCTACAGCCACAGATAATTATTGATGATGCTGGTATTCTAGAACAAGAACAGCAACTTGTGCCAGCTGTTACTATGTCATCTTTGTTTTGTTTGGATTAATTATGTGGGAAATGTTCTGTATTTCGTGTTTTTGCATCAGATTTGAGTGACCTATGGAAATAATGAAATGTATGCGATTCTTTAAAGAGAGATGTATGTATACAAATGGAATATATGTATTCAGAAATTTGGTTAGTTATGTACAACATTTATAAATAACCAAAACTGTTAATTAAAAATTCAGTTAGAAAGGAAGAGTGTTGTATTTAGTATTTTAGTATCCAGTTATTATTTTCAAGACTAGAATTCTGTATTTCACTCGAAAGGAAACAAACGTGGGAAGATATATCAAAGTTTGTCTACTTATACACATCGGTGTGAGAGAGGCCTGGAGGTTTATATCATATTTTGGCTTGTGTCTGTGAGATGTTTCATCCTTTTTTTCACATCACTGCTCTGATTGTTTAGCCTACTATGTACGCAAATTGGCATAAAACATTTCTACTTCTGTGTAACAAAACGTTGGCATTAGCCCAGACACACACATGAGGCTGTATTGCGAGTAAATGTTGATTCTGCATTCAGCATAAAATGTACTGAATATGAAAATTACACAAAGTAGCATATTTTCTTAACGTTTTATTACAAATTTTTGCAACAGATGTGCTTATGTATAAAAATCACAACAATTCTCTCCTTCACACCAACCAACCATCCATCAGTTAACATACACATAGTCAAATCAGTCTTTGTGTTTGTAGATTGAGTCAAAATACAATCTTCACACGGAATAGGATTATACCTCGTTATTGCCACAGTCTCTTTTCATAATATTGCGGAGTTAATTGAGTGAGCTCACTTCCTGCTGAAAACAGTAATCTAAACTGGCTGAAAATCTAACCATCCAGCAAGGTTGTGTACAGTTATGATGCATTATATACAATAATGGTATCGTAATCCGAATAATTATTTCATTATAAACTGAATACTGTTTATCCCCATTTTACTTAACTAAAATTACCAGCATTGTAAGAGGTGCTTGAATGTTTGGTTACCTTTGCTGATCTCAGAATTAATATGCCATCAAAATGACTATATAGGACATACACTGTGCTATAGAAGTGTCAGCCATGGTATGCATTACATGCATACAAGTTCAGCATACAACATCTGTACATGTGACATCAAAAACTGCCACAACCCATGCCTGCTCTTTAATAACCGTTATTCAGTGAAGGAAATGTAGCAGGTTTTGGAATCGAGTTGACACGAGAAGGTTATCACTAAATGATTGCTTTATACACTGACTAGTATAAACATGGACCACAGATTCTCGTGTCTAAAAGGCCTACCCACAGTCACTTATAACTACATAATGCACAGTTATAAAAATGTATTGCATTGTTAATCAATTCAATGGTTATTTTGTAAGTTAGTACTGAAATGTCAAGTTTTGCTCAACGCCTTTTATAGCTGTGTATAGAATAGGTACCTTGTACATATACAGTATATATATATATATATATATATATATTTCAATTGTATAAATGCCATTTGTAGGATATGTACAGCAGTTCTGGTTAAATACTTTGGTGTAAATATGCCATTATCGTACATAAATGCTGTCGTCAGGAAGTTCATTACATCAGTTCTAGTTTGTATGTACAGACATGATGTAGACTGAAGCACAACAATCCTTAACTATGTGATGGAAAAGTCAGATACTTGTAGAACAAAGGCATAATGAAGGCGATCATATAAAAAATAATAAGTTACTAACTGTCTAGCTACGTACAGGATGTCGTCTCCCATGCACACTGCTCAGCAGCAAATAAATGGAATACCACACATGATGCAATGCAAGTTATCCAGGATGGTTCTGGACACGTTTAAGTCGAGTCGAGCACAAAACATCTGCTGTAGACCGTTCTTGTTCAGTTTCATAAATCGAGTCACTCGACGGCACGATGTGAGAATTCCACATAAATCGGGCAAATTTCTTATAAAACATTTACATAACAAATACATTACTGACTGTGGAAATCATTTGGCTAACAAATCACAGCTGCGTATACACAGTCCCGATGAAGAAATTAAACTTTCAAAAATATCTTCCCCACACAAAATTCTAAAAGTACATATTACACTCACAACATCAACAAACTGCAGCAGTAAATAGACTCCTGTACATTAGTCGAGAAGTTTCATCACTTAAATAATATACACGAAGAACGTACCACAGTTAATAAATGTGTATAAATATTTTGTTTGATCCATAACTAACCAAGAACATAAAAACAGTATTAACTATCACTTTTCACTTAAGTACTAAACATCAACAGACATTGGTCATTTTATTTGTTTACGATCAATGCCTACGACACCAAATAAATTTGTTTGAGCTAAACGTTACTGATCTTATTATCAGACTGTACACATTCTGGTGAACAAAACATAAAATATACTTGTACACACACACTTTAAGTCTAACATTTGATGGAACGCATGTTATGAGCACAACTATCATTAGGCTTGTGACTCGTATGATTGAGTCTTCCTCAGTGACATGTAGTGTTCAGTCATTCTCTTGGGCAGGGGTTTTGGCGGAGTGGGTTTCTTCTTGCGGACCTCCTGCAACTCGAGGAGCAGTTCAGCTGGTGGTGGGGGTAGCCACTCTTCGCCGCTTTCTGACTGAGGCATGTCATGCGGGCGTGGCTTGTGTGGTGGCGGCGTTGGTGGGAATGATGGTTCTGGGCCCATTTCCTGTGACCATGCTTGTTTCTGAGTGAGCACCCTTTGTAAGTCTGAGATGAAATACTGCGTCTGCTGTGAGTCACCGTGGGAGCTTAGTTTGGTCTTCTCGGAACGTTTTGGTGGTGGTGGGGGTGGGCGTCTTGAGTTCTCACCATGGGCTGGACTGGATGATGCTCGTCTGTGTCCTACATGTAGGGGCGATGAAATGGGATGAGACACTACACATGACGGAGTCTGCACGGTATGCGTCGACGTCGTCACAGTCAGTTGCCATGGTGATGGTGGCTGAGAGTGTGCTTGAACTCGTGGTGCTGGTGACTGTGGTGCACTACCCGATGATATTAATGATGAGGCAAAAGATGGCGAATGACCTTGAGGTGACAGAGTGCTGACAACCGTTGGCTTAGCATAGATTGGTGGCCTTTTCTGAGGACTGTTGGGCAGACTGCCTCCCACTCTTGGTTTTGGCACGTCATAAACAACCATTGGTCGCTGCTGATTCACATTCACAATGCTATATGCAGTTTCTTCCATTATTGGAGGGCTCAACAGCTCCGGAGGTGGCGGTGGCAGTGGAAAATCATCATCATCGTCATCATCAACATCATCATCTGGAGTGGTTGGCAGTGACTTCTGAGGTGATGGTAACCTGTTCTCTAAACTGCCATTGACATTTCGTTTCAGAGATTTTATCGTTCCGTATGACGCCTGTCTTTTTAGAGTGCCCGAATGAGCATTTTGATCGGTGATCTGTCGAGTGGTCTGTGTTGTGACGGGCAGGTTCGGGATCATCTTGCCAACCAATCGGACGTCTTCATTACTGTTCTCACATTCTCGGTTCTGATTGTGATCCGTGCTTAACCTCCGCTGAGTTTCGCCAACTGTCGGTAGACTACCTCTCCGACTAAACCCGTTACCTATAAACCCATCACTGGATTTCCTCACCGGCTCAGCACAACTCTGTACGGAGGCATGAGATCCAGATCCATCCTGATCATGGCTACAGGTACTCGATCTACTCGATTGGCTGGTTCCAGAGCTCAGACTCTGCTTGTCCAAGTCCCCATTCTCAGACAAAGAATCAGCTAGTGTCGCTGATGCACAAACCGACTTTCTCGGTAACAGATGGTGTTCTTTTGCAAATTCCTGATTTCTTTCATTTTCCTTTGCAAGGTACTCAGCAAAATTCTGATTTGGCAAAATCTCCCTTGAATGCCATGTCTCCAGGTTCTTCTTTGCGAATTTATAATTTTTCAGTAACTGATTTCCATGCTGAAATAATAAAAAGGTAACATTTAAAGGAATGGTTCACTTCCATTTCAAATTTTCAGGACTAATACAAATATGTTCATAGCAGTTATAAATCACATATAAATATGAACATGATCAAACACATATTAAAAATCCAGTCAAAGGGATGGTGAACCAACTATAATTTGTCAGTGGATGACACCATTTTGAAGCAAGACAAAAACTGGAAGCTTCCAAAGTCTGACATCATGGTACACAAACTATTTTTATGACCCAGTAATAACAAGGGTCGCCAAACCCAATCATTTCATAACAAAACCGTATTTATGAATATTACAAGTATATCTGGTCTAATTAACCTCAACTACTACTGAACCATAAAGTGAAATTCATTATGAAGATTGTTTTTGCACTATTGTAGCACGAAGCATCTAAGGTCATGAGGATGTATTTGTGACCCGACCCAATTTGGATCAAGATGACAACATGATCTTTGTGTAGGCTGACATCAGACTAACTGACTTATCTCCTTTCTGTTGTTCAATTTGACAAAGCTGTAATGGTTATCCTCCAATAATTTGAAATATTTAATCATATCATATCACATATAGTTTGCAAATATTATTGTTGGATTTGGGGTTACTTTTATGAACATTACACATTTAAGTCATATTTTCTAAGAGTGAAATGTCCCTTTAATACAAATATAAAAAGCTTGGGCTTTAAAAGCATGACACAATATTTGTACATAACAAATTCCAATGACAGACACCGGACATACAATGAAAATCTATTCCATAATAACAAGATTTCAGAGTTTCCAAAGTATATACGCAAAATGCAATCAGATTTCAGTCTACAAGTCGGCTTACCTTAGCTATCCGGATACCAGTCACCCACTGTGAGAAAGTATCCTGATCCTCAGCACATAAGTACTTGATGTATTTAGGAGTTTTGTTCTGGATTTGTGGATGCTGAAAAAGTTATATTATTATTATATGAGTAATCATCTTATTAAACAATATTTTATGGCTATTTGTGAATAAAACCTGTAAAACTTAATATGAATATATATTAAATAAGGCATTCCTAAAGAAAGTGTCATAGAACCAATTAGTTTGTCTTTTAACACAAAACTATCAGATCAAATAGCTATCTCTGAACATCAAAAGTATCCTCCATGCAATTTGTTTTCCAAAATGGAGTCGCATTATACATCCCAATGTATATTTGTTTATTAGTATTTAGTACACAATGTTTACAACACAAACCTTCAGAGCAAAGCCATAATCAGTTGGTGCCTTGTACTTTTTCTTCCATGATACACCTGTATAGACCTCGACAACATCCAACTTTTGTAAACATAGTAGGTCTTTGGCCAACTAGAAAACAAAACAATCCAACCCCCTTAGAAACACTGAAACATCTGTGATCAACATCAATAACACATATCTATCTATGTAACAAATATGAGTCACTATCAGTGAGACTATCATTTTATAACACAGTATAACATAATAATAATATTAGTAGCATATCAAATGTCTTGATGCGATGCCTTAGTCAATATGGATTACTCTAAACTACTTCAAGCTGTAGTATTATAAGTAAGCTATTTTAAATAATTGAGCTTTAATAACCTTACATAATATTTCCTAACTTGATGCAAGTATTTTGGATCAACAGCCAAATAACGATCTTGAATAGGCTGAAATTTTGGTTACTAATAGGATCAGAAACAATAATGAATGCAAATGTTATCAATCTGAGAAAGCAAATAAAACTTTATGGTACTTTTGTATACATAATAGTTTGCAATAAACAATTTTACTCAAATGTGTTTCACAATCAAAAACAAACAGACACAGAGTGTCTTTTCTAATCATATGTATTTTAGCTGGAATGTGTTATTTTCTCCAACAAACTAATCTGTGCAATGTCCAAACCTTGAATAAAAGAACGTTGGTGTGGAAAGGTGAAACAGGTGACTAACAGTGTATTAAAATTATCTATATAAAATAGATTATAAAGTTCCTAGTATACATAGCTGACAGAGTAATCCAAGGAGTAAATGTTCAGCTCAGATATAAGATAGATGTATGTTTGTTAACTGATAAATTGAATATATATATATATATATTATATATACTGTAAATTGACAAATGATGGCGACATATAAGTTGGCTAATTTCATAATCTGGACAAGATGGTGGCATTTTAATTTGGTGAATTCTTGGTTCATTGAGATTTATGACTGTGTTATACTGTAAAACAGAAAATGTTGACGGCATTTTAAATTGGCGATTTTTTTTGCCATTCATCTACAAGTTATTTAAATATTTAGATGTACAGGTATTTTATTGGGTCGAGTTAATTTGGGTTGTTTAACATTAGTGCTGATTACACCTTGTTCACATGGCTGAGGGACATATGACTTGAGAAACAAATCCCACAAACACAGCTATGAGTCAGATTCAAACCCGCAACTTGCACTTTTCCAGCGCAGTCCTCTAACAACTGTGCAATCCAAATTCCCCATCAAATTTTTGCTATTATGTAGTTCTATAACATGTCACCTTTGAATGGCTCCTATTATGATCCGTGCTTTATTAAATCTCCATTATTATTACTATTACTGTTTTATGGTCTAAATCCAACAATCATATTTATCTATTCCCATGTTGCCTTTCTAAGAACTTTGCAACTGGCTACTGATCTAATAACTTGTATAACCTAGTACAATTCTGAACACTGCCATTGAAATAGATGGCCAAATCATGAAAATAATTCTTCCCCGAGCAGATGGTGATTCCTTCTTGGCTAATGGGCCATCCCTTCATGGCTAATGGGCCATCCATAAGTTCACCATTTTCACAAGTGTACAAAACATACACTTTTCTGAGCTTCCCTTCCCCTTGAAAGGATACAAATACAAAATGTTGAAAATTATGACAAAATAATTTGCTGTTTTACAAAGATCTCAATCTCATGTAGTTTTATTTTCTGCACACAGTATTAAAAAGAACAATACACGCATGGATGAGATCTCTAATGATTATAGTAATCATCGCAAGATTGTCTGAGTAGTTACTCAGAGCTAGGCTTCCTCTTTCATTCATCCCTTTGATGCCATTATATGAGGATGAGTGAGTAAGCGATAAATGGGTAGATTAGTGTCATACCCCCCCGCATATAATTTTTACTCCTGCGAAAAGTGTACATTAGTGTCATACTCCCTCCCCCTAGCATACAGCTTGTACTCTTGTGAAAATTTTGATAATTATGGATGGTCCGTAAGTGAACCACTGAGTGAGTTCAGGAATTCAAAGAGGAGACCTTTTACATTCTAATTTTCAACATAATTATCCAGTGCATTATGATCATCCTCGCTGTCCAAACATCAGCAGAAGCATCTAACATAATTTCTACTTTCAGACTTTCCACCAATCATCATCATCATCGTCTTCTGTCTTACCCTGCCCTTCCCTTTAGATGTGTAGTACAGACCGGAGGCTCTCAACACAAAGAAGTATTTCTTCCAGGCTTTCTTGCCCTCAGTTTTTAGATAAAGTTGTCCTTCAACCTCTGGAAATCTGCAGTTGTCATCGGAGAAGTGCTCCTACAAATAAAATGATGATAAAGCAATCGCAACACAGATACCTACATCACTGATAAATACGGTCTCCAAAACGTTCTATAATAAATTGATCACGTTTTAAACATACCTGGATTAATGACTCTCTCGTCGTTTCACTTATTTCGCATTTCTTATCTTTGATCAAGTAGAACTGTCAAACAAACGAATCTATTTATCATAGCGTCACATTATTTGTCATGATTTATTCATCATAATGGTACAATGTAAGTTAATCGTATCAGTGCACAATTTTGACATTATGATTTCTCCAGTATTACAAACATTTGTAGGTATTATATTATTAAAACAGTAATAAGAAAAGAAAATTCCGCTAAATTAATTTATTACTTTACGATTATAATTTACTTTATAAGCTGGAGATAACAATTTATTATGGATTCGCAAGACCGTACCTCAGGACGGAGAAAGATGTGATATTTGCCAGGAGACTGGACAAATAACAGTTTATTTCTTGTGTTATGGCTCCAAGACATCAAAGGTTCCACCATCAACTCGTGATCTTCAACCAAACGTTCTGAAATAGTCAGTAAGATTATGTTTTGTGGCTAGACGCACGCACCAAACCAGAAACAGTCTCTCTATCTATCTCTCTCTCTCTGTGTCTTGATGCTAAGATGCGTGTGTGTGCGCACGCATGTCTCTATGTACATCTTTGTATTTGCACACGGTCTCTCCATGTCTGTATATGTCTGCGTGTGTGTGTGTGTCTGTCTGTCTTTGTATGTCTGTCTGTCTGTCTGTCTGTCTGTCTACTTATACATGTATCATTATTATCATAAGCCTCTAGTCTACTAGTACGAGATAAGATTATCATTTGCTCCCAAATTCACAAACTAACCTACCTGTACGAAACCTCCCCTTCCCCCTCCCCCTTCAAAACACTGCTATACACTCATACACTTCACTTAAAAAGTCTAATTCTTAACAACAAATTTAGCCTCACATCTCTCAAACGAACACCGAAAAAATATAAATACAAGACAAGACAACACATAACAGTCATTACCACATTACATAACCGCCAATCCATACATCAAACACTCGGCAACATCTCACCTATAATTAGTTCACTCAAAAACAACAAACTTATTTTTTTAAAGGCCAATCCCAACAACCTGCCAGCATTAACTAGGATGACATGACTCACCCATAAACAAATCTGGTAGATGTTCAACTACAGCCCAACTGACTGACGGCATAACGTTGTTCTTGGCAATGAGCCGGTCGAGTACGTGAGATACTCGCATACTCTCATCGACCAGGATACTCTTGCTGCAGCCATCCTCCGAGTAGAATCTCACGAACAGCTGATGAGGAGAGAAAAATGGCAGATTGACATTAAACTTGTAAGCGGCTTCGGGTGTTAAAACGATCGTCAACTCGGTAATGGCTCTCGGGCATATCTTCGGCCGGGCAATGGCTGTCACGGTGACATCAAAGGTGGGGGATGACACCAGGAGATAAGATATTTTAACCTGATGATATTTTGTTTGAAAGCGTCTAGGACGTAAATAAATAGCGGCTATGTTTTTGCTTTTGTTTACAAAATATATTGGAGTCTTGTTTTTATTCCATACCCCAAACTCAACCTATTAATATGCCATGTAATGAATGCATAACAATAGTGAGTTATTTGTCAGGTTTATGAATGGTAAAAAGGCTGACTGTACATAATAATTATTATATATATATATATATATATATATATATATATATATATATATATGTTTTGTTTAGTAGTGACATTTCCAATAATGTTATATTATAACGTAATTGGAAATGTCACTGACCTAAACAAAACAGTTACCACTCACATACTGCCAAATATGGCTCATACACAATGCCAAATAAACATAATATAATATCATTTTATAACAGTCATTTCATGCCAAACATAACAGACCCAATACCAAACAGACAAAATATTAAATATCTATTATAAGTTCATTGGAGTTACTACCATCATATACCTCAAAATTGATCTATAAACGATAAGTAATAAATATGATCAAATATCAGAGTTCATATAAGTCTACCATACATCGTTATTGTGAACGACTGGCTAATGTAAATAAATCCTGATGTTACTTATGTATATAATGAGTTGAAAATACTAGTACAGCTAATATATATGTACACTGTATGTCTGTACTCAGGCAGTGACAGTCCTAGTCCTCTTGACATATATGTACACTGTATGTCTGTACTCAGGCAGTGACAGTTCTAGTCCTAGTACACCTGACATATATGTACATTGTATGTCTGTACTCAACCAGTGACAGCCCTAGTCTTAGTACACCTAACATATATGTACATTATATGTCTGTACTCTAGCAGTGATAGTCATCAGTTGGGAGACAGGTCACGTGATGCCGTATTCTATCATCCTTAATGATGTGATGTTTCTAAGAAGATGGAGAGCGTACTCTGTAGGAGATCCGTCTTTATCGATATAGATCTATCTTAGCTATAAACAACACAGATAACTGATCTATCTGTAACCTGTCTATCTACTGTCTCACTAACATATATAAGCTGGACACAGATGTAACAGCTACTATGGACACAGATGTAACAGCTATAACATATCTATAATCTACTATGAACATATATGTAAAATCTATTGTAGACACATCTGAAACACGTATTATAGATCTAGATGTAGTATATATTATGGACACAGATGTAACATTTACTCAAATAACAGATGTAACGATTACTGCTGACAGAACTGGAACATCTACTGCTGCCGACACAGACATCAAGTACCCACCATCGACACAAATCTAACACACTGCTGACGCAGATGCAACACCTGCCGTGGACACAGATGTAGCACCTACCATGGACGGAGATGGAACATCTGTTATGGAGACAGACAGGATGGAAAGACTAGTCATTACATCAGATATGAATTAGGGCAAATCCATGTCAGTCTGTGACCTATAGACCAAGTACAAACGGCAATCAGTGATAGATGGCGCCATGTCCTTCCATAAAGCTGCCAACAGAATCATATTGGTGGCAAATTCTGATGACGTCTCAATCATTGCCATCAACAAACCCTCACAAAACACACTTTTTAAACACACACACACACACACACCAATATTCCAGACTTTAGCTAAAGTCGGCCTAAATGAACAAGACATCATGTGATCTCTAAACCTATAAACTATTGTACCCTACTGTACCACTATTTCCCAATTTTCGTATTGGCTTAATCTCTCCAAGATCATTGGTGACTGAGGGAAGCCAAACTGCCTGCTTCACACATGCACATCAAGCAAAATCTTCACCGATGTTAACACCTCGAAGACAATTTGATCCCGGGTACATATCGGGTTAGGTATTACATTTAAAAGTTTTCAGTTAAGAAAAATATTAAACCGTTATAAACACGTATTGTTTATATAGTGATTGAATCTGTATGAATGATGACGATTGATGTTTTACGGCCACTTTTGTGCACATGGTAGGCTAAATGGGCTGAGCAACCTCCAAATGTAATGAAGCGAAGTCAAAAATGAAACACCCTTCAGATATGCCCACGCCGAAATTCGAACTTAGGTGGTAGTGATCTGTGATCCGACGCGCTACCAGTTAGACCACGGAAGCGTCCAATCTGTATTAGTGATTGAGTGTATGCTTTGAACCTAGAACTTGGGAACTTCTACAACACAATCTCTAACTACTGTATTACCGGAGTATACGTCTTGAATATGTATAAATACGGTGAAAACCTAACCCCCACCCCCACCCCCTTCTCTCTCTCTCTGGACAACATATACCCATATACCAGAAGTGATAGACTGACATGATATACAAATCCCCCACACAAGTTTTACAGATCCCATTACATATTCTGTTGCTAACTGTTACATCCTCGTATTGATGGCCCCAATCCCCTGACTGGCGCCTTCCTATCATCACAGACGAGCCACCCCCACATCTAGGATCAAATATAATACATCACCTATCACGTGATCGGATTGGATAACATCAATTATTACTAAACCACGTGAAATACGAGCCTCTTCCTCCTAGACCCCTGGTAACTGGTAATATTATCATCATCATAACAGAATAGAAATACATGACTTATCAATGTATTTGACACCGTAACAGGAAACTGTCTACCGTATCAATTTCTAGTTGATTTTTTCCTGTGGTCACGTGAATAATTCTATTTATTAACTGCTCCTACGCCAAAAAGTCCATAAATTCAAAACTGTGTTATTGGTATAATATGTTAAGCCATATTGTGTGTTAATTACATATAGCTACTTTCAAAATTCTTATGTTCAAAACAAATGCATAGTTAAACTCTCTATAACACGTGTTACGATTAGGTACTGCTTCTCTGACACGAATACAAACAGAAGTTTATGATTATATATGGTCACATCTTATAACCCATCTCCGGGGACCACCTGAGCGTATGGAGAAGCCGAGGCAGACAGAGCTGTCCTATAAAACAGGTTCTGTTATATACGGCAGCGGTTCAGGTTTATATGTAAGCGTACAACAGACAACTAATGGTATTCAGCTGAACTGAGGAAGGACTAAATGCCATCAGATATAGTACGAGGTCATGGGGTGACACCAACTTGCCATAAGCTATCTTACAACAATCGCGCGCCGCCTCACAAAAGAGTCAATGCCCTCACACGGATCTGAAATGATTTCATCTGAAAACATTTGAATGTTCCTATTCAACCATCAGAATCTAACGTGTGAATCATCGATAAAAAGTGATAAAGTCGGCTTTAATTGTCATGATAATATTGTCTCTCAAGTACTCATAGGGTCATTTGGGGACAAATAATTATGGGGACATGTGTATATATATATATATATATATATATATATATAGAGAGAGAGAGAGAGGGAGGGAGGGAGAGATAGAGACGCACGCACGCGCGCGCGCGCGCACGAATGCATACACACAGACACAGTGTTGTTCTGAAGGCAAATATCTTGACATGGTCAAAAAGTAGCGAGAGACAGAACCAGTCTTTGATCTTGTCTTTACCAGCATCAAATAGACAACACAAAGACCCACACAATGACCAGGTGACAAAGATGAGCTATTGAT
Source organism: Paralvinella palmiformis (assembly GCA_025642065.1). Lineage (NCBI taxonomy): Eukaryota > Metazoa > Annelida > Polychaeta > Terebellida > Alvinellidae > Paralvinella > Paralvinella palmiformis. The sequence continues at coordinate 331,183 of JAODUP010000047.1, forward strand.
AGAGTCGGCTGATAATATACCAAAGGGGTCTATTTTAAACTGTGTCAGGTTGATGTGGTCAGTGTAAACATGGTCAAATGGGTGGGTGGGTGGGTGGGTGGATGTTGGGCGGGTGAGTGAGTGAGTGAGTGAGTGCGGCTAGTTTAGCCTGGGCTTTACTCACACATGTGGCATATGGCAGAGGGGTCACTTTCTCCGGTAACATTCCACAAACAGTGGTACCTTGGTTCGGACTGAACCCTGACCCGGAGTTTGGCAGCACCGTGCTCTAATAAAAGTAATAACTACTCAAATGATTGACCAAATTACTTATCTAAATGGTGGATAGTTTACAAATGTTCTATTTATTTATCACATGACTCAGAACCGTTAACCGAAACCGTCTCTCTTTTCTTAAGTATCAAGCATTTATACAGAAACCAGTTATCCTACAAGCCACTAAACTGTCTCAGGTGATGTACTGGCTTAGTCTATCCCAGAATGCACCATCACCGCTTATGGAACCTATCTATAACCGCCTTAAATATTTAAATTACTGATATCATACCAAACCCTAACATCTAACAAGATCTACTGTTATATGACAAGTTGACATAAAGGATCACGGATCTGGCTCATTCTATTATGTTTATTAATAGCGCCATTTATAAGATAGTCATTCATAATGATAACGTCTTGGCTTTATGGTGTCTCAGTAAGAAATGAATTACCTAATTATCTAATTTTTTTTTTTTTTTTACTCATCTCAGTATATTTAGAACCTCATAATCTACCACGTCATTTGATATCTAGTTTATTATCTTTTACTCTAGCCACATTTTCGACATTTTACATTTGTCTGTAGTAAACTTGAGTGACACATTGACAAATAGAACATCTTAACAGACATGGACATTTTCTACAACATCAAAATAAGGGAAAAAACAAATAAAACAGCCACCAGCAGAACAGCCACCAGCAGAACAGCCAATAACATAACAACCACCAGTAAACTAGCCACCAATAGACCAGTCAACAACATAACAGCCACCAATGGAGCAGCCACCAATGGAGCAGCCACCAGTAGAGCAGCCAACAACATAGCAGTAACCAATACAGCAGCCACCAATAGAGCAGCCAACAACATAGCAGTAACCAATAGAGCAGCCACCAATAGAGCAGCCAACAACATAGCAGCCACCAATAAAGCAGCCAACAACATAGCAGTAACCAATAAAGCAGCCAGCAACATAGCAGCCACCAATAAAGCAGCCAACAACATAGTAGTAACCAATAAAGCAGCCACCAATAGAGCAGCCATCAATAGAGCAGCCAACAACATAGCAGCCACCAATAAAGCAGCCAACAACATAGCAGTAACCAATAAAGCAGCCACCAATAGAGCAGCCACCAATAGAGCAGCCACCAATAGAGCAGCCAACAACATAGCAGTAACCAATAAAGCAGCCACCAATAGAGCAGCCACCAATAGAGCAGCCAACAACATAGCAGCCACCAATAAAGCAGCCAACAACATAGCAGCCACCAATAGAGCAGCCAACAACATAGCAGCCAACAATAAAGCAGCCACCAATAGAGCAGCCACCAATAGAGCAGCCACCATCCTGTAGTATGACAGATGGCGATATAAACCAATAACAAAACAGAATTGAAAAATCTCATCCAAAATCGCCTCCAGTGTTATTTCAGTAATTACGTGGCCAGCCTTCATCACGTGACCAGTGACGTAATCAAACAATGCAGGCAGTGTGGCTGTAAATATTGTTCCGTCTTCGGCAGGAATGATACCAAATGTCACAGATTTTGGTCTCTTTGTATAAATACTACATATGGGAGATAGTGTAAGTTTGGACAATAGGATGTTCTAGACGTGACACACAAAAAACGATTTCTCAGTTTAAATCCCATTCTTGTAATTATATATTGTTCTGCTCAAATTTAAATCAGCATCTATCAGAAGTTTTAATAAAAATTATGATATGAACGCGCTCATATGAGATGAACGTTTAAGTACAGCAACAAAATATCGGACAGGGAAATGTTGTCAAATTGTCAGGAGACAATAATTATATGCACTCTAGGAGGGAGTGGTACAATCCTGTCAGTGTGGGGAAACAGACCCCCCCCCCCACAGACACACACTAACAATGGTGGAGTCTGCGGGGCGTGGGGCCGAGTCGGGTTACTCAAGTTTATTATAGCGCCGAAAGTAAGGGCTGAACATTTATATTGTGAAATCACAGACCGAGATTCTTAGAACATTTTACAACAATTAAATTGGACACAGTAGTGTTTTTAAATGTGTCACTGGTCCCAGTTATATATACATGATTAAATCGTGAAATATAAAGACTGGATAGTAATTAGTAATGTTACTGTCTGCTATAACAATAACATTTTTAGCTGTTAATGATTGGAGTAATTAGGCTGTGGTGTGTGTGTAACTGTGCGCGCGAGCGTGCACGCATGCTTCTACGCACACATATCCATTTATCCAACAGTTTTCTGCATGCATACATTCGAATACACATACATGAATACTTCAACATGTAGTTTTAGGTACAAAGATACAAATCACAACAACCACAACAACAACAAGGGCATCTCTTCATTAACTCAGCCTATCTGTTATGATAAGAAGACGTTACAACATCAGAGACCCAACAAGCAGACGGGATAACATCACGTCATTATAAAGTCTCTCCGTTTTGGTCAATAATGGTCAATCTTCATCCGGAATGAAAACAACGTTCAAATGACAACCACTGGCGATGTAATCTCGGTCTCCGGAGACCGAAATCCATTACACCGTCTTAAGAGGGGACTACTTGACGTGAAGCTCGCCGACAAAACTCATCGACGACCCTCCCGGTCATCTCCATTAGTCGAGCCATGACCTGGTCTGGCAACGCATCGTTCATCAACAAGGCGAATCGAGTGCAGAAATCGTAACATTTCATAATGGCTTCAGGCCAACAGCTCTTGGCGGGCTACTGTGTGGCGGTCCAATTACTCCACCTGCAGTTGGTTGCGTGCTACAGAGCAGTGCTCCGGGTCGTTGGATCAAATCCCAGGTGTTGGTTATGTCTATCTGCCATATTTTTCAGACATCAAATAAAAGCTTCAATCTGATCGCCTCTAACCTTCTAGCGAAAAGTTCGTAGGTCATGTGAGCCAGATGTGATCAGAGTCGAAGATAAACAACTCGCTCGCTCGCTCACTCACTCACTCACTCACTCACTCACTCACTCACTCACTCACTCACTCACTCACTCACTCACTCACTCACACCACTCACTCACTCACTCACTCACTCACTCACTCACTCACTCACTCACTCACTCACTCACTCACTCACTCACTCACTCACTCACTCACTCACTCACTCACTCACTACTCACTCACTCACTCACTCACTCACTATTAAGGCAGGGCTAGGGATTATTCAAGAAAAAGGTCAAGGCCGTTGATCCCTCATGGCTGTTATAATCACGCTGACTGCGTCAAAGAAATGTTTCCCGGTTCGTCCTGGCTGAGCATTAGTCACCGTCCAGACGCTGATGGCTCGGAGAATTTTTTTTGAAAATCAGACAATGATCAAATACGCCAAAGGTGACGGGCAATGGTACAATCGCTGGCCAACTTGGGACAAAGCTGTCACTGTCAGGATGGACAATAGCTTGTAAAGGGCTGGTCATAATCGGCTCTTAAGCTCCACTAATCCTCATAGTTGGATGATAAGGAACTGGAAACGACGACGTCACAGACGCGATTCCATTAAAACGCCTGCCCTCCACTCAGCGACATAAAATGTCATGTGTTGATGACAATCAGATAGTCTACGGTGTTCTGGGGGTAGACATGCAATGTGCTACTCACATGTCAGTTACCGACCAGAGTTGCATTACACTAAAGAGCTGTGCATTGAAGTCACCCCAATTTCCACCGTAGTCGTGTGGAATGTATTAGACGTGGGGCTTAGCGTTATAAATGCATGCGAGCCGTGGATTGGAGTCGCCTCGCATTGTAATGGGGCTGACTCGAGCGGGTGGACAATCTGAGCGAACTCGGTCGGAGTTTACGGATTCTTTCCGCAGCGGTCAACCGGGTCGCGCATCACCATGACAACAACTGGAGCAAGATAACGTTACACGTTATCATCTGAGTCACGTACGTCACAATGTTAAATTAATAGTTAGTGCTGGCCACTAATTCTCTGGTGGCCGAACGAACGCCAAGTTTAAGCTCCATCCCGCCGGAGCCATCCATCGCCAATCAATACCACGTGATGGCACTCGGACGTCGCTCATTGGCGGCGTCTCCGGCACTCAATCACGTGACGACGATACAAACAAAACCATTCGACGGTCATTATTTGACATCTCTGTCCGGACCGGAGTGCAACTCGACGAGGCCAACCTGAAACCACTTTAACCGCAAGCCTTTGTCGCGGCGTTTGCGCTGATATGAGGATGTTGATGATTCAGGGGCTCGCTTTTTTATCCTCATTCACATTCCTAAGTAGTCTCGTACTATGGCGTTCATAAAAAGCCTCAAACTTGACGAGTATTTATAAGCCAACCAGCCAACAGCCAGCCAGTTATTGTCGTAAACAATCACTTGTCGAAACGTCTTACTGTCCCGATCTATAATGGGAGGAGGCGATTGTGTGTGTGTGGGGGGGGGTGTGTGTACGAGGTAAACATAACGTAATCTAATAGTTCCTAGTGAGGAGATGCTGACAGCACTCAGCAACCTTGAAGACATTTCACGAATTTAGACCACAACAAATGGCGCCAACCACAAACCAGACGATGTCTCATCTTTAATGAGGCCGGACATTAAGATATCTGGACATCAGAGACGATATTAGCTCAGTTTTGGCCGGTATTTACCGCCGGCTTAAACACCCTCTACTAGCCGTCTCCGTTTGTTGAACATCTGTCACATTTCACAGCACGTCTGGTGCTGGATAGCGAGTTGACGACACCATGGTCAGTAGTGGGGTTAATTAGTGCAAACGACAACAATGTACGGGGTGAAGTATGTCAACCCCAAACGCACACACGCACGCACGCACCATTAGGCCTTCAGAAATCAGCTTATGTCTACAGATTTTGTGGTTAGGAAGTGAATGGCCGGAAATCTGTGGATATTTTCACGATGGCTTCGTTTTGATGATGGCCGAGAGAAATCTTTTTTAATTAGCATAAATTTTATCGTCAGGGTATATATATATATATACCATGTCAGGGTGGTCGTGGTGGCATAAATAATACCTTTACATCCCATCACATCTCCGACATAAATATTCATTCAAACACTACCCGGAAAACACTCGCCGCCACATCCTCGACATCACACACGAACTCCACTCCACACACCACACACACACACACACAGAGAGGGGAGAGAGAGATTGAGAGAAAGAGAGATAACAACAAAATGTCGCATCATCGTGGATAAACAGGCCAAAACTCGCCTACTTCTTAGTAAGTAACTGATTCATAAATAAATCATTTCTGTCCGGAATCGTTCAATAGGCTCGCCGATGACAAAATCCTGCTGACTCAGTATGTCACCATCGTCATAAATGATGAGTCAATTCGTTACCAATCAACGTCCAGCGACGGGGGAAAAAACATGGAATGGCGGTCCGGATGTTTTGTGTAATTTAGACATTTAGGAAACTACTTCCACATGTCCCATGACATGTATTACTTATCTAGTATCGACAACAAATCCTCGCGCAAGACAAAGAGGCCTCATTTGAGTGACGCAGTACAAAAGTGGTGAAACAAACTCCTCCCCCCTCACACTCAATCCCCGTTCAAAACGAATCTCCCCACACTTTGTCACGCCATAGTTGGAATGCCCTCATCGACAACCTGTCGACACACATAGAATAATGAACGTTTTAAGGTTGAAAGTGCTAACAGAAGCCAGTTACTAAAGAAACATTCATCATTTTTATTACAATCAGGAATTTTTGGGTGTTTTCCATTCATAAATTCCTTTCACCTGTTTGATGACAGTTTACCAAAAGCAGAAGATAACATCACCAAAATCATGTCCTTTCCATTACCTGGGTCAGGTCGCATCAATAAAATGTCTTCATTGCACAGAATGGCTAAAAAGGAAGACTGTTCCACACTAATCAGATGGCTCCTTTTTTCTGATAACATTCCTTACCTTTTGAATGTTAGCTTCTTTTATCTTCTGAAGAGCAATTTTCACTTTTTCTGCTTTTAACTGGGCAGCTTGCTCCATCTGGTGGGGAATAAAGGCAAACTTTATCATTTATTACAAACAACGTTCATAAAAAACATAGAAACTATACTATTTCCATTACAAACAGATTGTGGTAGACGTTTCTTTTTTTAAATACCGCTTCATCATAAACACTGATCAAAGGCAAATTATTTCACGTAGTTCCTCTCCCTGGAATCAAATCATTAAAGAAAGCATTTAACATTTAACACACACAAACTGTCAAGAAAACGTTATTAGGTACGAGTGCAAAAACAGGTAATGCATTTATAAAAGGGGCAAGTGCTATTTAGAATAAATACGCAAGTACTCAAATTGCATGTGCACCTGACACTCCATCTCACACACAGAATATAAACATATGAACTAATATACAGGCACTGACTAAATTATCCCAAACACCTGTCTATTGTGAGACCCAACAAAAAGTAACACAAGCTATATACACGTACACAGAGAGTGAATCTTACAGGAGATAACAAGTCATGAAGATGGCTCAAGATTATGGTATATTATGAATTATGTGTCAATATATGTGAAGGGTAATACATCATGGATGAGACGTGAGATGTTGTCTGTTAAGGGACGTTAATATATCATCTGTTGTACCACCTGTGTCAGCACTGAGTCTTAATCATAATGGGTGTGTGTGTCGGGGGGGGGGAGATGTAAGAGTACGTAAGGGGAAAATACTACAGAAGGAGGGAGGATATCATATTATTTAACACACACAGACACACACACACACACACACACACACACACTGATTCTGTGACTGACTGACTACTGGACAAACTGACTGACTGACTGACTGACTGTTAAGGTTGTGGGTGGGTTGACAGCTCAAGTGAGTGAGCGACAGACCGACTAACCAACTGACTTGTCAGCTTGTGGGTACCCTGACTGACCACTTGAGTGAATGAGTGACTGACTGATGGACCCACTTCCTCACTAACAGTACTCACCCGATGACATTACTATAAGATTACTATGTGATCTACATAAACAACTTTTAACAAAAACACGTCTGAAGTTGTACATTAGAACTTGAAATATTAAAATAACACAAACTTGTCATAATATATCCTATATAAAAATAGATAGTTTTTCATCCATTTTTGTTGTTGTAATGTAACATCTGTCATGCAGAGATCATGGGTACAATAAAGGAATAAAGTAATACAAGAAATGTTAACAAATCATGCCATAAACAACTTCTATAAATAATAATACTTCTACAGAGAGCTTTAGTTGTTCTACTTAATATTATAGTATTAGGTTTATAAAACTTAATTACTAAAACATTAGTAGAAATTAGTTTATGTAAATAATATTAGAATAAATAAATATTAACCGATTAATAAATAGTGCTGGTGTGTGTGCGCGCGTGCGCGCCTGTGTGTATGTGTGCACTCTGAAACACTGAAGAATTCTGGATATCTAATAATATACACAAATATCATATTTGTCCAGCTCAATAATGGCGATATAGTAATGGTATTTCTGACAATTCAGCGTCATAATAATGATTTAACAATCAGTGACAGTACATAATTAATTAGAAAGTGAAAAAAATCCATTGAAATAAGAAACAAAACACATTAATTGACTATTAGATAGACGCCGAGGAAAAGGTGTAACCATCTATATACATGTCCCTATACAATTGGAGAAAAGAAATCCCTTAATGTGGCCCCAATATCGCTTCACCCCCTCCTGACTTATATAGTCTGTAGGTGAACTAAAAACTATAACCAAACCTTATCTGTCACAAATTCACATTTTGGGCGCAGAATTATGCCGACATTATATACAATCCCCCATCCCATACACAAAACCCATCAAGAACCAGTCTGGTTCAGAGCGACAGGGAACGTGTGGAAATGATGGATCCCTTTGTCAAATACTTTCCCCCAGTCTGATTACATTCAGTTTACAGAATTAATGGCCGTTGATCCGGTTGACTTTGTCTGTCTGGATCAGCCGGTCATACGTGTTGATGGGCTATATCAAAATCATACCTCTGGTGCTGAAATCGTCCCAAGTTGAGAACTATAGCCAAACAACGTTTATCATTATAATGTCAGCTATATTGAGCTGCCAGAGGGAGTGATCTATTTCCGATGGATATCCCTACGGATTGTGTCGTGTTTTACCATTAAATACATCATTTAATTCTGACTCTGGTAAACATTAAAAAGATCCAAGTCTCACCTATTACAGTGGAATGTTGGATAAAGTTAGCAGTCTTGTGGTTGTACTACAAATTTAAATAATAATAATAGTAAAAATAGATCACTATTTATGATCCACACTCGGAAAGTAATGTGTTTCTTGGGGCAAAACAAAACAAAAAGTAAATCACAACATCCTATAGGACTCATAACATGAGATGAATACAAACAGGGGACATGAGTTCTGTGGGAAATGAATAATTTATTGATTTATTTCATGAGATTATCTATTTACCAAGAAAACCAGTAACAATATTTGATTGTGGTAGTATGTCTCTCTACCAACCAACCAACAAACTTGGAGCTGTGTTATGATGTCAGTTATGAGAAAAACAGTCATCAGCCGTCTATAATGGTTTTGTAACACCCTGTACCCAACATGGCCACCGGGACTAAGGAAGGGGGGGGGGGAAACTAGGCCAATAGTGCCACATCACTTGACACTAAGTAACACACCTCTCGGCACTATACTTACAGTGTTAGGCTAACACAAGGCCAGTGGCTTACAGTGTATAACAACACATCAGTTAACACTAGGTTAACAGTGTACAGTGCTTAACTACCCCTTACAGTAATAACATACAGTGCATCATAACACATTAAGTCAATATCATTAGTTAGCATTAACCTAAGAGTGAGTGAGTCAGTCAGTCAGTCCAGGTCTGTCAGTTAGGTATTAAACAATGGACCTCCAGGATGCTCTCACTTAGGACATACAGCTAATGCGTAACATCCCATAGAAATAAGATGATCGGCTGAAACAATCCACAGCTCCAGACAACAGTTGTGTTTGATCCCACAACCTAAGTGTTTGCAGAGCAGCAAACTACCAACTATCAAAGAATAACAGATCCTTCCATAAGCAGTAGATACTATAGCATTAAACATTATGCTAAACCGCACCATCTCCAATCTTACACGGCATAATAATAGGGCACCTCCATGGCCTAGTTGGTAGCGCAGTCGACCAAAGATCTATAACACTCTGGTTCAAACCCTGGCTGCACAAAAGTGGCTGTAAAACAGCAACATTTACACAGCATAATAGTATCCGCCACAATAGTACATTATTATTATTATACAATATTTCTAAAGTCTAAAATTTCTGGTCCTGGTCTCATAGAGAAGAAGAAAAACAAATTTTCATAGACAGCCACAAAAAGCTGGATAAATACATCAGAATCTAACCATCTTTAACACTAACCTTGCCAAGGTTACGCCATCCCAATAGATTATTTTTTTAAACACACACAAACATGACGCCCCAAGTCGTCCTAATCCAAGTCGGTTTGTCCTTCCATCGAAGTTTTCTCTCTGGCGAAAAACCCCGGTATTCAGGATACAAATTTTTATCCTTAACTTGACGGGTACTGGTACTAACTTCCAGTTCGATGAAGCTATGACGGCTAGCACAACTAGACCTGGACCTTGATCTATTTACATAATATCTCCAATGATATAATGTACATACGCAGTTGGCAGTCCGTTACACACAGTACTACTCCAGAGCGTGCCAGTTGACAAAACACGTCCACCCCATTGTTTGTCCTGTATGGCAGTAATTTAACGTACGCACGTACATTTGGTTATTCCAGTGTATGTGTCATCTCGTCAATATTTCGGGGTGAATCATCCGTCAGAAGAGGGTTCAGGTAGAAATTTACCGATGTGTACTGATGCGGTGTGGGAAATTGCAATTAGGCTAAATTAAGATGAATTTTAGTTTTGGATCTATTAAGGCCAAAACGGTATGTATGCCAATGTGTATGCTAATTCAATTAATGCCGCTGTTATAAGGTGTCGCCTTTTCATTCCTTATGGGGTAAATGTCTATCTTAGCATGGTATGAATCATGGGCTTATGTGTGTATGTGAATCATCAATACAAGCTCCGTATGATTCATTAAGGGAAATAATCCCGCGATGTGACTTTTCATGCTCAAGCATGTGATGGCTCGCCAGTTCCCGTGTGTGCGTGCATCTGCGTGCTTGTGAATGCGCAGTCATGCATGTGTGTGCTTTAGTGATTACCATCCCATCAGTAGTGATCTAGGTCACATGATTGGGATCAAGAGAGCATTTATGAAGTGAAGGATTACGTTTTATGGCAAGTTGTCTTGTAGAACGGTGTCATAAAACGTGCATCACAGAGCATGACATACACACACGCACGCACACACGTACACGGTGTAATGCCCAAATTATTAGCTCTAATAGGGCCAAAACGCCGTTTAACAAACTCCGCAATGTCCTCCTGGTCCGTGGTTGATGACCCGACCTAGTGACACGCCCACGAGCCATATATCAGAGTGAGTCAGTGACATAAACCCACGGAGTACACACAAACAGAACTGATTGGATGAAGGCTAGAAGATAACAACGTCTGACTAATAATAATAATATCCTTATAACAGGCTGGCTTTATGACTATCTACATAAAGATGGTACTTATATATCATGTGATGGTAAATAGTGTCAACTGGGAACGTGGGCTAACGTCACTGAGGCATGACTAATATGGTCTGAGTCTAGGAGACACTGCTGGTTATCTACCAACACTGAGGTACTGTTGGTTGTCTACCCTGAGAGACTGCTGGTTGTCTAACCTGAGGCACTACTCAGTCATCTACCACGAGGCACTGATCATTTAGCCCGAATCACTATTCATCTATCCGGATGTACCAGCCTTCTACTCTGAGGTATTGTTTATTTACCCGGAGGCATTGTTCATCTACTCTGAGGCACTGTTAATCTACTCAAGTCACTGCTTATCTACCCAGAAATACTGTTTATCTAACATAAGGCACTGATCATCTATCCAGAGGTATTTTCACTGATCTTTATTGGGGTACTAGTCATTTACTTTGATCCGCCGCTATTCATCTACTATGAGGTATTGTTTCACTGTCCTAGAGTGCTGCCGATCTACTATGAGGTACTTGCCAAACATCTACTTTGTAGCATGCCTCATTTTCTATGTCCCATATTGTACTAACAATCTACCCTGATGGAGGCACTCGGGTAATCTACATCAAATCTACTTTGAGGTATTGGCCATCCTTTGAAGTAGTGACCATCTTCTTCCAGTCGGGTGTCCATCTTCGTGAGGTAATGCCTCATAAAAGTGATTATCAGTGAGTGAAGGACATCACTTTGACATCAGATGGTGACAAATGACAGATAAATAAGAATGTATCATCCCAAATATCTATCAGATGAAGATGGTTTATGATAACTAGACTTGGCAGGAATACAAAACAATCTTATCGATTATATCAGATGTTGGGCCGTAATATACCAGATGCAGATTGATGTTGTACCACAGATGTAGGCTGTTGTTATAACAGATATAGTCAACTGATACCTACATCACTGCACCAAAAGTAAGCTGCTGTTATAACAGATGTTGCTATAGATGTAGTAAGCTGCTAACTGCTGCACTGCACCAAATGTAGGCTGTTGTTATAACATATGTGGCTGCAGAAAGCTGCAATAATATAGCAGATGTAGGTTGTTCTCATAATAGATGTAGCAAGCATTACTACACGATATGTAACCTGCTGTTTTAACAGATGTGGTTAGCAGACAGCTGCAGCGATACATCAGATGTAAGCTGTTCATACAATAGATAATGTAGGCTTTATGTCAGATGTAAGCTGATGTTGTAATAACACCAAATGTAATGCTCCCCCCCCCTCCCCACAACACATACGAGCGTGCGCGTGCAGAGGGGGGATGAGGTGCACTCCCACAATATCCTGTCTTGTCATGTCAGATGAAGGAAAACTGCCGCGAAAAGCTTTCCCAAGACAAATTGACGTGACGTGTTCCAAGAAAAATCGCTCATTCCCCAGACCAGCCTTTGGGAACAGCGGCACCTTGGTACCAACGTCCTGTTCCCTGTTCCTGCCGTCACTTAGAGACAATAACTTCGGTCAACATGACAAACGTCACTGTGTCAACTAGTTCGATGAAGTAACTCAGTTATATTCCAACTTCTACAGCAGCAATGGCCCATCCTGATTAACAATGACATGAACCAATATGTCGGACTTCCGCGTCTATATAACGTCTATACCACATCTCCCCATGCCCCCCCCACCCCCCAATCAGAATCCGCACCAAAACATAATCCGACCTTTATCAAATATTTTTAAGAACACTACTAGCAAATATAATAATGCGACGTTTCCTCTATTACATAGAGGACAGAGTTGTTTATTTTTCATTAAACAAACAATGGTAATTCTTTAGACAACAAAAAGTTAAATGTCAACAACCAAGACCCTCTCCCTCTCTCTCTCTCTCTCTCTATATATATATATATATACATATATATATAAACACTGATAGCTTATCCTTTCATGGCTTATAATACCAATGACTAATAAAGTACAGACACGGTATAATATACTGTGTGTACTTGACCTTGTCTAGAACCGGATCTTGCCTGTACTCAATCGTCTCCGTACTTGACCTTGTTCGTATCGGACTTGGTCTATCGACGGATCTGACCTTCTCCATACAACACGTCGTTGCCCATCAACATCCGGGCAGGCAAACCAATTCCTGGTTAACTGATGAATCAGCCAATTGCCCATACAGCTCATCTACCCCGAGATGCGTGTCATCAACCTCGCACCATGTAAGTTGGGGTTGAAGGCTCCTCGGGTTATGGGAATTGCGTTAGGAATAGGAATGAATGTCCGCTGAACGTAATTCGGCCCTCCCCCCCCCTTCTCTCTCCTCTATCCCCCTCTACATCTCTCGATGGTCAGCCTGGAGGCAATGTGTCAACAAGACACTTAACAGTCATTGTAAATTATATAACTGTGATGAATCTACGAGAGGAGATATTGATACAGACAGCTAACACTTAAACTGACTGATGGCGGCTTATGTTAGTGATAACTTTATACAATTCTTGTCTATGTGATGATCATTTCGTCCGTTTGTTCCCAGTCTTATTCCATCACCTGTACGCCATCTTATTCTTCTGGCTTATTCTGTTTCAGCAGCCAACGTAACATATTTCGAATGTTTTTTCACATACTTAGATACCCATATAATCACACAATTAACATCCAATATTAATAATATTGAAAATGAAATAAATCATTGACGAGAGGAACATATTTTAATCAATAACATTATAAATGGCCGTCTTCCTTCACAAAACTGAACAATGTAATATATACTATGATAGATGAAACATGACATATCAAGGTTTACCGTAATTAAATATATCCCTTATACGTCAACAACTCTTGTTTAATTTTATATCTTAATTGGATGAATTATTGTTGTTATTGTAGGGACTTTCTGTTAACGAATGACAATTGGATAGTCAGATATTTTACTGAATAGGAAACATTGATCTTTTAAACAACAGCAACGCGTTATCGTGAAATGAAAATATTCAGATTATTGATTTATGTATTCATAAATATTGGCCAAGATGGGATGCCTAGATATGAGCCGTGACTTGTATATCAATTATTCTTATTCTCCAACTGATTTCCTTTTTTCTTAAAATTGTTCCCTTTTCACTACAGTCGCCCCTGTCTAGACAACCACCACCAACTTCTTGAGAAGTCAACTGCATTAGAAAACCAACGAAAAGGGTTCCGCCACCAACACCACCATTATGCAGACCAAAACCTGACCTAAATGACTAGAGATATCCGAGGTAAGCCCAAAGGTGGTCGCCTTTAGCAGGTTTTATTGCACATCATTAGCAATCTGCTACTTTCACTACTGATATTACCTCTACCTCATTATCTATTGTGAATACTCTGACACCCCTTTCTTTGACTCTCAATTGTCCTCATTTTCATATTTCACTCCCTTTTTCCAAATTTCGAAATCACATATTTCACAGCTTTTTGTCTCAAAATCTCCGTCGTTCTCCCTGATAATTCAACTACATCTCATTTCTGCTCTCCACATTCTCACTCTCACCCGTGATCTCATGTTAATCTCATTACCACTCACTCACTCACTCACTCACTCACTCACTCACTCACTCACTCACTCACTCACTCACTCACTCACTCACTCACTCACTCACTCACTCAGTCTTTCCCGTCTTATTAACTAATTGATCGTTTTCACATTTCATTTAAGACAATTACAGTTATTAAAAATTTAGTTCTCCCCAACTCCCGGGTAACTCGGTAGTTTTTCCTATCATTGACCCACAGGGCATCTTTCTTCTTGTTTTTCATGTATTTCCATCAGGGCAAATCAGATAAGATAGCGTTTAGAGTACTGCGATGCAAACGTTCCTAGACATATTCTGAATCTCAGTGTAACCTGTGTTGGTGGGATGTTTCTTAATCTCCCTCCCCCCTCCCCCCCCGAAATCACACCTCCCTCACTCATTCATATTTCCAATAACTTTCACGAATTGATAATGGCAAAGACATATCCCCATCCTTGTGTGTTATCCGTCCTCTGAAGTAACCCCCCCCCCTCACTCACGCGCACACACCGACATTATCCAGCCACATCCACGCGAAATCTTTCAGGAATTCCCGCTTTTTGCCATTCCGCCTTCGGTGCAACATAAACCTAGGCCAACACCGAAAATAGCCACATTAGCCCCCAGCGCCCTCTGTCAAGTGGCCACCCAGAGAACCATCCACGCCACCTCGTGGTGCCGGTAATATTTACGGTCACCATGTGCCACTCTCCCAACAAGACGTCGTCGGTTGGGCTAGACCACTGTCAATTGTCGACACATATTGACAAATGCCTTCCGTCCAAAACTGTCCCATTCCTCAGTACCACAACCGAGTCATAATCCTGGAGGATTCGCCCAGATATTGGCTGATTATTGATGACATTGGACTGGCTACATCGATTAATCGAGAACATCGTTGTCTTGTCAAAATACAATTAACTGGGGCAACAAGATAGAATCTGAAGACATCGCAGTAATTATATTTTCCCTGATGAGCCTCAAATTGGTGCAGTACAGTTATGAGTTGTAGTAAATACTAAACGTCGTACCACGTGTTTGTAGAGAATTGGAAATAGTGAGCCTTTATAAGACAGTCTGGTAACTCACGGTGTGAAGTCGAGGTGTTTGTTTAAATTGGAGTGTGTCGTGTGGAGCTGGGATGTTTTTGTGGAGTGTTTGTTCATATAAATGTGCGTTTTGTGTGGTTGGGTGTTGTTTGTGTGAAGCGGGTGGTTATAAATAAATATAACTGCAGGTTTTGCGACGAGGTATGATGTTTGGGTGTAGTGAGTGTTTGTGTTTGTGGAGCTGGTCTATATATATGTTTTTTGGTGTTTGTGCCAGTTGCAGGTTGTGTGTGGAGTTGGCGTGTGTGTTTTCAGCCAAGACCTGTGTGTCAGCTGAAGGTTCTTGTGTGGAGTTGGCGCGTGTGTTTTCAGCCAAGATTGTGTGTCAGCTGAAGGTTCTGTGTGGAGTTGGCGCGTGTGTTTTCAGTCAAGACCTGTGTGTCAGCTGAAGGTTTTGTGTGGAGTTGGCGTGTTTGTATTCAGCCAAGGTGTTTGCGCGAAATTTTCTGTAGTCTTATAACAATGTTGATGTGAAGTTGGAGTAATCTGTAAATTGTGAGAAGTTCATGTAGACTTTTGACATTAATGTGTGATGTTAATCTCTAACAGATCATAAATAATTATGGATCATAACGCAAAATAATATAATATAATCAAGCCATGCAATAATTATAATATTAATATACTGATGATATTTCAGCAGGCAAACATCAATCACGGAAACAATTTTTTTTTTAAATAAATTGATTCTGTTCTGAAGATCAGAAAGAAAATAAACCACATAATTGTTGTGTCCTTCTTTGACATACCTCTGAGTCTGATACGGACATAAATAAAAAATCACGACATCAACCCAATAAAGATTAGACACAACACTTCAAAACAAAATGCTCCAGGATGATACTTGCTGCTGCTTGAACCGACTGACAAAGCATCGATCACTCATTGACTGGAGCTGGACATCCAAGAGAAAGCCCACAGCTAAATATAGCCTCCCATAGAGTATAGTTGTAATGGCCAGCATTTCCCTATCAACTGTTCTACTAATGCTCAAAATTAAATTTTAAAAAAAATGTACACTGTGACTACTGCAAAACGTTTTCATAGGGACTACCTGTCTTTTGGGCCAACATCTTTACCAGACTCTCAAAAATACTTTTGCTCTAAAACCAAACCCTGCTTTAAAAGACAGGAATCCAGTGATCAGATGGCTTGTTTCTACAAACGGTTGCATTGAGTCTGAGTTGAGTTTTTTAGCCTCCGACACCCCAGGTGACGGGTATCTATTTACCTAGGGAATAAAACCCACAAACACATTTATGACTTGGATTCGAACCAACAACTTGGGAGCTTTGCATCACAGTGCTTTAACCACTGTGCCATTGGAAAACCTTCTCTAGAGTCAGATTTCCTGTTGTTTGAGCATAATCTGCTTCCGAGTAACATCTTCTTCTTTGAGACAATTCAAGTGACACTACGTGTGGCATCACACTATCGGTGTTAGAAAGGCCTTAACTAGCTTTAATTACATCCTTAAGTAACACATCACCATGACAACGCCATAACACCCGTAACCAATAGTAACCAAAGCTACCTACTGGGGAAAGATCGCTATTAGCGATTGATTCTCTGAATGATGCTAAATGCTGTCTGACGTCATCTCGCTCTAGGATGCCATAAAGGTAATCCTATTGGTTCAGCAGAAGTGGCAGGAGGGGGATAAATGAACATAAACATTAAATAAAATACTACAACATTTGTTAAACATTCATCAACATAAAATTAACCTAAATACAAAAATATGTGCTAATATATATATATATATATATATATATATATATATATAAGCAGTTAATAAACATATTAATATCAGTAAATAAAACAAACAATGCTACTTTCATCAAATACATTCAACTGAAAATGACATGCTTAAATACTAAATAGTGTGGGGGGGTGAAAGGTAATTTTCTGGTTTCAAAATGATTTTTTCTTGACTACAGAACATTTTCTTGTCCCATTTATATTACTACTAGTACTGTTAAGGTTTATTTAGTAATTAGTATTATATATTAACTAGTAAATATGACATGAAATGATTAAGTATTTAGTGTTATGTATGTGTGTTTGTGTGGATTCACATGCATGAGTGATAAGGGAGTGGGCTTTACATCAATTTGCAGTTTCACTCACTCAACTGGGCACGCGCGCGCGCGCACATACATACATACACGCACACCATTCCTTCTATATTCCATCAAAAGCTATATCTACAAGCTTTCATGTTATATTATTGCTGCGTTGATTGATAAATGATTGCTATCCCCTAGCCCATAATGTCTGCGTTTATTGATAATGTGATATATTCAGGTCAGGTCAGGGGTTACACTGAAAGGAAGCCAATCAGATGTCATTGATAGCTTCCTGGCGAAGAGACTTCACTAAATAACAACAGACAGTTGTCACAGTTGGTACAGAATGATATTTATCACGATGGTCCGAGTGTAGGGAGAGATGAGGACTAAGATATATAGTGTGGACTGGGAAATCCTATTATTATGGACTGGAAGACCACGGTACTGTGGACTCATGATATATAAGATTATATTGCAAGACACCGTACCGTGGCAGATTGGCAGTGCGACGGGATAGTTTGGGAGACCGTAAAAATGTGTGTTCTGAGACCATGGCAGTATAGACTGTGAGACCACTGGATAAGGTGGACCAAGATCCATGATAAGGGGGATCAAAATCCATGACAAGTTGGACCAAGATCCATGACAAGGTGGACCAAGATCCATGACAAGGTGGACCAAGATCCATGACAAGATGGACCAAGATCCATGATAAGGGGGACCAAGATCCATGATAATGGGGATCAAGATCCATGGCAAAGCTAACCAAGGTCAAGGTAGATCAAGGTCCATGACAACGTGGAACAAAGTGTATAAACTGGTACACTTGACAACTGCATTTTGGACAAAGGTTTCTAAGTGTTCAACCTTTCAGCCATGACGGCATGTGACAGTCCTATATATATGCATTTCCCGATTAGTGGATGTCAACACGATTAGCGGATGTCAACATGGACGTCATAAAGACCTACAGACACATCATCATCAACAACACCAGCACAGACCATCAAAACAGCAGACACAAACAGGTCATACTTTTTACCATCTCATTACAGCTCACACCAAACCAACTGGAGACCCTATAGTTACAACCCAACATGATACCATCCTGTATATGGCGCAAGCCAGAAAAACCTCAACTGAAGAAAAACACTGCCGCCATAACACAATAGTAATATATACATGGCAGAAAATGATCTAAACATTATCTCCCAAAACAACAACAATTTATTTGTGTTTGCGCCGCAACAATGATCACATTACGGTCAAATGTCTAAACAGCAATTAGGTTCTCATCCAGTGCTAGCCTAATACTCCTTTGAGCTGGACGAGAACCCGGATGATGATGATTATAAAACATTAGTTTTTTGTTTGATTAATGCAGATAATGATCACATCATAGTCTACAAAGGATGACCAGATATATAGATAACAGTGGCCAGGAGGGGGGGGGTTTATGGAATAGGGGTACTGTTGTAGATCAAATATCAAGCAGCATTATGGCCCATTTATGACTGATGTTTGTTTGTTTGTTCATTTGTTGACATTATGAGTCACTTTATCAACTATTTTTTAACCAAATAAAGAAGGAAGATCAGAAAAACCCTAGAATTTTTGGTAATGTAAGTAGTAGTATATGATATATGATGTGACTACTGTATGAGAAGTCTCATGTATAGAATTTGGTAGTGTAAGTAGTAGTTACAAGTAGTAGTATATGATATGTGATGTGACTACTGTATGAGAAGTCTGGCATATAGAATTTGGTAGTGTAAGTAGTATATGATGTGCCTAATGTATGAGATGTCTCACGCATTATGTAACAAAAAAATCCTAAATACTGATTTATTAGACAGCTTCGTGGCTTTCCGGAAGGTTTTTTACTCTAAAAGCTAGTATGACATGACCATATTTTGTGGTAAAGCATTTCTTTTTTAAACTCTTAACTGTTTGACACTAAATCATGGCTGTTTGTTGTACTGCAGTGTTTTACCAGAGATAGATAACGGTGTTATTTAGTTAAAATTTGGCAGAAACACCTGTGCAAATTAAACAGTCCATGGAATAATTAACGAGCTTGGTCCCGTTCACTTTCACCATTTAAGAATTTTATCTTTATCAAATATGCCAAAACGCGATCTTGTGATAAAGGAAACCAGACAGAGCTAATTTTAAGAGCAACAGTTCACTGTGTTATAACATTCCGGCTAACACAGAGTCAAAACAATATGCCTGGACGACAGAATTTGTTTTTAAAACACTTAAAATATGACAGTTGAACCGAGATGAACCTTTTAACAGTGATGTGCACAAGTGAATGGAGGTAATGAAGTAAGCCGTAATGGTGGAACATAATGCAAAAAGCTTCAAATAAACACTAGAAAACTAAGACAAACATTTTTTTTAAAGCATCTACACTTCAGCGCCAAAGTCTGACACATGAAAGAGAAAACATATACAGGACAGGGGCCATCGGAGAGTGAGAGACTTACCACTGCCATGTGCGAGGAATTTCCAATTCCAGATGACCCAGAATTACAGCTAGAAGCGGAACCATTGCTATTCTGACTAGAAGTTGTTGTCACCGAAACGTGGGAGCCCGAAGATGGAAGAGAACTGCTGTCGGAGAAGGCAGAATCCACCTCAGCCCCATCCGGTGAATAATCTTGGAAATCCTGTCGATTAGCGCCATTCTGTGAGGTGTGGATACTGGTGTGACCCTTCTGAGGAAGATCCCTCTTGAAACGCGGGATGTGCACGCTGAGGTTGTCAGTCTTTGGCACTTGGGAAACATTCGACAATGTACTCGATGAAACTGCATCGGATGTCGCAGAACACGGAAAACTGCAATCATTGCCATTAGGAGTGGTGTCAAATGATATTCCAACCAGATCACTCAATTCGGACAATGCATTCTGTAACTGGTCGTCCAGTGCCGATTCAAGTTCAGCGAGTGAATCTCTGCTTTTGGCGGGAGTGCAGTCCACATTTGGTTGAGAGTCCGATGACGTAAAATCCTGGGTTTTGGGACTGTCCCCTTCAGTATCTGGTCCAGGTTGGACGCTGGACATGCCAGCGTTCTTCATTGATGTCTTGATCTCTGATTGTTGCGTATTCAGCTGGGTTTCCAGCTGGCACAGTTCACCCAAAATGGCATCGAGATCAAGATCCTGACCATCTGTAACATAAATGGTGAGAAGTAATGGAAATTTTTATAATCATTTTCAATAAAATAAACTGTGGCAAGTTTCAGCAATCCTGATGCAAGCTACTCA
The DNA here is from genome assembly GCA_025642065.1 of Paralvinella palmiformis. Lineage (NCBI taxonomy): Eukaryota > Metazoa > Annelida > Polychaeta > Terebellida > Alvinellidae > Paralvinella > Paralvinella palmiformis. The sequence continues at coordinate 352,125 of JAODUP010000047.1, forward strand.
CCTCCTGTGTCCAGGATAGAACACCGGAATGTCTCCATCACTTGTTTTGGAGTCACTGGCTTGTGATTGGGTCCTGGTGGCAGCTTCTTAGGAAGGCCACCTGTCCCATCGGGCTGCAAGAGAGAAAACTAAATTCAACTGGAAGCTTCATATTTGACAGCATTTCACCAAGAAACTACAGCACCGAGATGCTGCTTTCTCTGACAACAAAACTTCCTACAAGTTCAAGACAAATCAATGGCACAAGAGCTGGGAATCTTTACACAACAAACAAAACTGGTTTACACACACACACACTCCCTCTCTCTCTCTGGCTGAAAGGTGAAAAAGTCAATGATGGCTATAGATCCAAAGGATAGACAATATCCACCTGAGTGTAAATAAAATCAAAGGAAGATACCAATCTATTCCTTTAGTGTCTAGGCTTTGGCTAAGGTGAAGTCATGGGCTAGGAATAACAAAGAATGCTGTGTAAATACACAGGACTGAAACTACTACACCTGTCTTCTCATTCGTGTACCTTCATGATATTAGCATCTGTTTAAATTAATAGACATTTTCCTATAAAACAGCAAGATTTATTAACAGTTAATAAGTGTAGATTAAATATAATAAGTCGGTGCACTGTACTAGATGGGCTAATTATTAAATAAATAATGGCAAATCCATAGCACAGAAGATGGTGGCTCTGCCCAATGGTGGCTCTGCCCAATGGGTGACAGTCAGGAGTCTGTGTCCCAAACTTCAACAACACATACAGTTGACTGTTATAATAAGTTGTCCTCAGTGACATGTGGTGCCAGGTGATAAGTAATGACTGTAGATTTAATCTAAGTCACTAGGCTGACTACTCATTTGTTAGATCAAATAGTGACAAGTTAATGAAATATTATAATAGCTATTTCGTGATATGACTTCTGGTTAGATTAACGTAATATACCAATTAACTACAATCATTGTGTGACATGAATTAGATACTTAAAAGTATACAAAATCAACTGCACTGTAACTGTTAAACTGGCAGAATCACTATGCAAAGCATCCCATCTCGAATGTGTTTATATTCGATGGAGAGATGTGCTTCAAATATTTAAAAAATACCCGACCCGTGACAGATCACTTGCATGACACTGACGAACACAAAGCGGCCGTTATCTCAAAGCACGACTATCCTACTCATAGTGAAATGGATTCGCCATTACACAATAATCATAGCCGCTTGTCGAACGAGATCAATAGAAAAACGTTTCACGTTGGTGATTCCGTAGTCAGGTCTCTCGGTCCTAACGTAAACTCTTATGGATGGTGAGAGGGAAGCACCGCAGAGAGATAAATAGACGCCCAGCGGAATAGGAAGAACCACTGGCAGGCTGAACGACAAAACATCGGTGAATAATGTTTGCTAATTTGTCACGTTTTCGCACCTCTTCCGGCCTGTTTGTTCACACTTGTTCGTCCAGAAACACACGCACTGACTGTCGGCAGATCAATACCCTATTACAAAGTTCAGCAACGGGACAAACAAGATGCCGCTATCCGGTGATAAAAAGCGCAATTGGTCAAGTGAAAAATTACACCAGCTCCACATCGATATTCAATTCTTTCCTTTTTTCGGAGTCGCGGAATTCGCTTTAAAAAAAAACCCGAACACAAAGAGAGCATCAACTTGGAATGCTATTATGTGACAATCAATGGAAAATTGATAGCGCAATTATTCGGGTAAGAACGCGTTCTCTTCGCCGACCACGGGTCATAAAAGCCACCAAACCGCCGCTGAACCTGTTTGGTTTATATTATTAGAGGGACAAAACGTATTCGATGATACCGAACAAACAAACAAAAAACGCCGAACACGGCAAAACTGAACAAGATTGAAGAGACCAAATTGTTCGAAACCAACGCGTCGTTGAACGGGCTGAGTTTGGCGGCATTGTTTGGCCACCGGAAGTGATCAATTGTCAACCGATAAACCGATCGCTACTCCGAAAGAAAGGAAAATCTTGTCATCCGAAGCCCCCAAGACCGAGTAATACGACGCGCCCAGGGCAGCGAAGAAAGTTACATGCAAGTTTCCACGATGGACGGCTACGTTGCCCAACCAAGATCAGCAGAAAGCAGGATGTCGCCAACAAACTAGCTTCCGATAATTAATTCATTGCGCGACAAACGAAGCGGGACTGATAAATAAAATGGCGGCCGCCAGTCATGAACGTAACACCATTTAGTTACACCCGGTTAGGTATCCATTTAACGGGCGCGCAGTGGCTGTGTTTAGATAATGCCCGAAAGCTGATAAAACGCCATTATCGCAGATCATTACCGAGGAGACATCGGAGGCGAGGATCATATCAGAAATGATCTATAAATCTTCTTGCGGCTAGCTAGCTAGTACGTGGATAACTGCGACAGCGTTCGGCGAGAACGGCATAACAAACCGATAAGTTTGACGTGCACTCTCTCCCCTCCACACAATCGCTGGTCAAGTTACCCGCCTGAAAGACGACATCCATCATCGTCTAAACGAAGACTTTCATCACAATGCAGCGGACACAACCGCTTATAATTTTTCGTACGCGGTGCGTTTAAATAATGGGTTTTTAAAAGAACACACACGTACATACAATTGGTAAATATGTGTGCGTGTGTGTTTCGCAAGAAAAAATACTATCCTAGTTACAAAAAAACAACGGCAAAACCACTTCTGACAACTCTTCTTGTTTTGTTGGGGGTCTTAATAATTAAATACATTTAATGGATACCATAAAGTCCGTGTCAAAATCAAGATAAAACACCCGACTGCATGAAGTGTATTTTCTGTCATATACACTAAAGTAAAAAAAGGAAAATCCCCCACAAGTGATAATCGGTTTCCACATTAGTCAGTTGGATAAAGCCCTGAAAGAGTTTCATCTGTTTTCATTTCACCCAGAGACAGAAACGCAATTTGTCAGCAAGTTAACACAACATACACGAGACTGTTAACTTGTCCATATTGAAGCTACGAGGTACAATTTTGGTATTCTGCTAACGTTAAAAGTAACTTCACTTTTAGTATAAATCAGGTTTAACTGGAGTGGGAACATTGGCCATCTCAACTCCCTCCATCTGTTCCAGGATTTAGGGCTCCCGTTTTTGGTTAAACGCAATGGACGTATTCCAAGGGGCACCAAAGAGTAGCTGCCTTGATGATGTTTTACGGCCACTTCTGTGCACCTGGTAGGCTAACTGGGCCGAGCGACCTCCAAAGGTAATGAAGCGAAGTCAAAGAAGAAACACCCTTCAGTTATGCCCACGCCAAGATTCGAACTCAGGTGGTAGTGATCTGTGGTCCAACGCACTACCAGTTAGACCATGGAGGCGCCCTTTGAGTACCCGCCTTGACCAAAAAGAGAAACTTGTTTGTCCGTCAAAAGCAGCATATCACAGACTACATATGTGCCTCACAACTCTTAGGTACTGCTGTCTTTGCAGTACTAATGCTATATAGTTGGTATCTGTTTACTACACCAGTGCAATCTGGCTATAGTGTGTTTCACTCCCCACTTACTATGTGCATGAACCAACATCTGAGATTACACAACCCGTACTTTTTCACATATGGGGCGTAAGTATGGACGGGATTAGTGTAGAACGTGTATGGGGTATTTATCATAGGAACGTGGTAATGAGTGATTATCTTTAAATATAATAAGGATTACATAACATTATGTTATATTTAATAAAGGCCCGTATATTGGCCATTCAAGGAGGAATGTTGCGTAAGTGTATATTATGAAATGGAAGGATGTAATTCACATACACGCTGCTGTTCACGGGTTGAGTGGAAATAAAAGGTGTCTTCCAACATGGTCTATGATGAGAACGCCTCATATATAAATCTGGAATATGATGAAATGGTAAGGCCTCAATAATAAGATAATTAATAAAAGATGATTATAAGACCTTGGTCTATCATTTCATTTGATACAGAAAAAGAAGACAGCAAAATGAAGGGACACGAATACAAACATCTATCAACTAACTAGAACTTTAGAAATCTAATCGTGTCAGAAATATGATATTCACCTTTACAATGATATGCCTATATAAGTTACTAGCTATAATTCCTAAATTTAGGGGGGAGGCGCAATACATTCCAATCTGTTACAGTTATTTAAAGCCTGAAACAAGGTACTGTGTGTCAGTAAGATTGGCCATTTCCGCTTCTCACACACACATATATATATATATATATATAACTTTCCCAGTGAAGGTGCAGTACCCAGCGCCAAACAGTCGCTGCCGGATCACAAATCCCCATCTATGATTAGACTAGGAAAGCTTGGATCCGATGAGGCTCCAGAAACACGTGGTTCGGAATAGTGACCAAAGGCTGGGCCTGCACATACATAGACAGACAGAGGAACACTACTAAAGCTTCTTCATTTTTATCCTACCTGTCTTCAGCTATCATTAGCCATGTCTTCCGTCCTTTAGTTGTCTCTATACTGAGTCGATTCACTTAACCTGCAATCCTCGTTCCTAACTGAATACAGCCCCGATTCATTAAACTAACCCAGCCCTGTATTATATACGCATCCTGGATTTATGTCTCATTCGCGTCCTTTGACCATCATCGTTTCCCGTTCCACTCCAGACTGGGGGAGATTAATCCCTCCTTTAAACCACCAAAGCAAACGTCAACAATAGACCAGGAAGACTTCCCCTTTATCTTCACAAATTTCAAACCAATATTTATAACTCGTCACTTAATATTATTAATGATGGCACTATTTCTACAGCCTATTATCAAATAGTGATAGCTGCTTCCAGGCTCAATGCGGCACTTAGATTAATTGCTTCTGGGTTAGGAAAACATCCGGGGGCGTCTTATCTGCTTACTTGACGCATATTCCTTTGTGTTAAATGGCCAAGATTGGGTCCTTTATAAAGTTCAGGATCACCAAGATAAGATGGCAAGTGGATAATAAGCGATCAGAAAATTGGATCAAACTCCGCGGGTATGAAGAAGCGCAGGAGATGCAATAGCCTACCCATTAGACTCCTGTTATCAAAAATATTATCTCGACGTTAAAGACATCCATTGACCCAGAAACATTAAAATTCCCCACGGCATTAACTGAGAGATATCGCTGAATAATTTAATAATTTGCCTGATTAATAAATTGACCCCTTTCTGACCTAATCTAGCAACTGGCGCGATTAGACTGCTATATTCGGATTACTTTTTGCCAGATAAAACAATATATTTATACAGCTCACAAGATCATGCTGATAAAATACTAACTTCTACAGAGCTCCAGAGATATAATGAGATGACCTAGATACTACAACGCTCGAGAGAGAGAGGGGGGGGGGTTAATTACAAAAATTACTAATCAAAATGTGATTCTGTTCTAATTGGTTACTTCCAGGATATAACAGACCACCTCTCCGATTTTTCGTGCCATTTGGCTAAACAACACACAAATGGCGGTGTTTTCCAACACGGCGAAAACACATTTACAACGGAAACAAAGCTCGGGCCCATACTACCTGGATTAAAAAGTCCGAAACGAGCCGCTGGCAAACGGCAACGAAAACGATCGGGATATGTTACGGCGGCTCATTGAGTGTATCGGCACTTGTGTAACCGGCACGGTTTAACATACAGGGAAGAAGAACTAAATCAAGATGGAACGACTGTCTTCTCTCTGTCAAACTAGATTACGTCACAATTATTGGTTAACGATCATTTCAATTCCAGAAGAAAGTCCGAGATTGCATAAGACCAAATTTATCGGCACAGAGGTCATTAACTTCGGTTGGGGATTAGACGCCCAGTTATATTCAGCACCGGGTTATCTGTATTGGTGTGCTACCTTGAATTTCCCACAATCCTAGCGGATTAGCCTGCCTTCTTCCGGTTCTAGTTGGGTCAACATTGGCCATTGATAAGCCGCTCTGCTCTGATTATACCGACACGTTGGCCGGCCCTCTTCCATCCGGCCGGGCACTCTAACTATATACACACTGGTCATCTGTTGGCCATTATCACTCAACAATGGCAACCTCTACCACCTCTGTCTTATCACACACACACACGCACAGAAAGAGCTTATCTATTCCCGCTTAGAACTAAGACTTGGGAGCATCTAATGATCTCCACCTGTCCAGCATCCAATCATCAAACACACTGACACCTAAAGATCTCATGAGAATAGTCTTCTATGATAATAATAACTTTAAATTAATCCCGCTTTTTACGTGATCTGACACGAAATCTTTACGTTAAACAGAGCACCAGGATAGATGCAAAACAGTACAATATCACATATTTACCTTTATTAATTAGGTTATTAACATCTTGACATTATCATGACAACACCGTCCTGATTACATTACAAAAGATTACTGATAGCATAATCATAATTGTTACACTACTACTACTACTACTGTCATAATCCTAATATTTTGTATTAGATTTTTTAAAGGAACTTTATAACTATCAGTTCCAGTGTTGGCTTTGTGTTAATGTTGATATTTGCGTAATTATAATTGCTCAAATATAAAAGGAGTGAACTAAACAAACAAAAAATCCTGTCAATAACACGCATCAGTCCTTGACCTCGATTAGGTTGGTACTCGCTGACAGCTGATTGGACAGCCGCTGAAAGAAACTTCCAGTCTCAAGCAGGATCAATGGGGATAGCGCATACACGATCTCTGGTCGAGTTTCTCACAGTCTATCAATAAAGCTACATCAAACCATTCAGGCTAAATATTATTTCTGATTCTATTTAATGGCCAATCGACTTGACAGCTCAATTAAACAGTCGTTGTTGGTGGTTACTAAACACCTTCGGCGTGAAAATTATTCCCCAATAAAATAATTCGCGGTTGAAAAGACAATCAACATCACGCAAAATAGTAATACAAAAGAGATCCCGAGGGGTCCCAATATAAAACGTTTATGACAGACTGCATGTACCGTGTCAATACAACGGACACATTTGTGTAACCTACTTTTTCCGGCTTTGACAAACGGCCGCTCACTTGTAAAAAGCTAATAATGACAAATCTATTTACAACCAACAACCTCATACCGGGTTGTCGTGGAAATAGTTGTCGTTCCTCTGACAGCAAGGCACAATGCTAAAAACCTGTGCTGACAAGAAGCGCATGCGTCTTCCCCTTAAAGGTGTCACCTTTGCGTCACCACATTCAAAATGCAGTAAGCGCACACTCCGGGCTACCGTACACGAAGCGACTCTACTTACCACCATAATTACCTTCCCGCCGCAAATCAGCGATAGGGGCGCCGCAGCCGAACAAATGCCGCATTCAGGTATGTCGTCATGGAAACCGAACTGCCCCAAATAACATCGGGATTTAATCCGATTTATGAAAACTCGTCAGAAGTCAGTCTTCCGCCAGCGATGGCAAAAAGACGCCAAAGCGAACTACTCCCAGATGTGGGCCAACAATTAAATTACCAACCTCAACATGCCTTCGGACGCCTCGGATGGAATGCCACAAATTGATCCCAAGATGCCCCTAACTTCGCGTCACGGTAGAAAATAATTGATAATGCTCTGCCTCGGCAATGCATCTCTCGTGCCGCTACCGAGATCTATGCCTTGAAGCAAACACTGGGTTAGCGAGGGTGATATACTGATTGCGGGATTGCCGGTGGTTATTGTTGTGGATGTTGGAGTTATATATTGTAGTTATCATAGTGTAGTAATACGTGAAGATGGGAGCTATCTGCTGTCATCCGTATCACGATGGTGTGTGTGGTGGTGGTGTGGTCGGTAAGAACGTGGCTCGTGGGACATGGAGAGATGGATACACGGTATTCGTGACAACGGTAGATGGTATCGATGTGACCAGATGTTAAGGCCGTTAATACAAAACATACCAACGGCACTCGCCTTTCGAGAGGCGAAAGTTTTTCTCTCTCTTTTTTTTCTCATCGTATTTGCAACGGTTTAACGGCGTCCCTGTATCTGCTACAGTCGTTTAAATGCACGCTTCCGAGCACAAACACCGAAACACCGTCCACCCGAAGTCGCAAATAGGGCACAGAACTGGATTAACATTTTTCTAAGAAAACACGGACCCGGAAACGTACAGCATTAACACAACATAAAACATAACTTCTCGAGAACTTGAAATTAACCGGGTGGGTCAAACACTTCCTAAACTTATCAAACTAGTACAGTTCGAGATGATGGTAATAAATGATACAGGCAGACTAAAACAAGTCATAAATATGTAAATCAGATTGTAACTAGACCAGGGAATAGGAAATCCATTCCTACAATTTAATAAAATAAATCATATACATACACAAACATACATCAAATGTTGCACTCGCAAACCGAACGAATTGTGTTAGGGGCTGTCGATGCACCAATTACACCCAAATGGAAACGTTAATAAAGATGTTAATATGGTATAGAATATACAGCTCCCAGTATGTTTCTAACATCGTACCTATATATATATATATATATATATATATATATATATAATAGGATATGTGTGTATGTGCGTGCTTTTCATATACCAGATCTTAAATCTATTCCTTGGAGGTTATCATCTTACTCCGAAATATACCATTTCTTATTAAAATCATAGATAACAATATCTCTAGTAATTTTTATTTGGTCAAAACTGTAATTTTATTAATAGTTAAGGATATTACGATACGTGCGCATCCAAAAATTCAGACCCCGAGCAGCCATTGGTTGCCATACAAGGCATCCTCATGAATATTCGGCTCTGTTCGTTCTCATTCGGCAAATCCCGCTGGGCAGAGTGGTGTACTGACGTCATCAACTTGTGTGCGTATTTTAGTATAATTTTTGCTCAGTTCTGTGTGTAACGTCACAACTCTCTGCGTGCCAACACCGGGCATGCGTGCATATCCTGCCGTATAATTAATTAACCATATATGGTGATCCGTGTAAACACAAGCGTTTCTATACATAAAACGTGTAATTTATGTATAACTAGCAACAAATACGCGATAAGAGTAACTAAAACTGCCAATAAAAGTCAATGTTACTAGAATCGTCATAAAAAGATATTGAGCACAAAAGGACAGCTTTAATAAAGTAGTACTTTGTACATATATGTATAGAGACACACGTCTAATACTCTGCCTCTCTCCCGCTCCCTCCCCTCTCTCCCTCTCTCTCTCTCTAAGACACCACAATTACAATTTTAACAGTCTCACATAAATACAAAGATTAGTTGTAAACACATATGAAGATGAATGTGCCCTGTCTAATTACTATGTCCTAGGTTGCTAAATATAAACCAAGACCGTTCTCGACAAGACACGAAGTGAGACAGAGAGAGACAGAGAGAGACAGAGGGGGGGGGAGGGAGAGACACAGAGACAGACAGAGACAGACAGACAGACAGACAGCAGAGAGAGAGAGAGAGAGAGAGAGAGAGAGAGAGAGACCGTTACTGTGTTAGCAATTCCAGCAGACACTAATACCGTAGATATAAGAATATGATCGTTTCCCATTATAACATCATTCACTATAAACATCGATTAAGAAACCACAACTTCCCAGATAGGTTTTATGTTAATTCATTCCAGTGTTAACTCTCCTAGTCTAAGCTAGCAAAAAGAAATTATCTGATTATCGAGGAGTTAATCCCAACCATATATGTATGTATATATATATATATATATATATATATATATATATATATCAGTGGTTTCATTAAAAGTCGGGACCAGGGTCATTGGACCCACCTACTCTCAAGTATCCGGCAACTTTCGTTTCCAATGCCAATGAGACGCCGCTTTGTGCCATTGTAGGCCCTTGACCCTGGAATTTCTTACCCCCTCCTTCCTACTTTATTTCTTAACACACACACACACACACACACACACACACACACACACACACACACACACACACACACACACATATATATATATATATATATATATATATATATATAAAACCATAAACATCTTAACTATGTGTACCTAGAATGATATGCCACAATAACCACATTATATACGTAATACTATTTACAACAATATGCCCTATCTATGTATATCGGCCCCGTACACTATGAACACAATTGTAAACTGTTTACGAAGACAGGCGGAGGGGCCTTTTGATCGAAATATTTAAATTTTGCTTGCTTGTAGTTCGGGGAGTGTCCCCAGACTGTCGCTTGTCTGGCACAGCCTTTGTGGACATGAAAATATTTCAATGACTTTTCAAATACTGATATAGAAATACTCCCCTATCAAACGCCATTCAGTCGCTCCTCAATTCATGTATCACCATTTGTTATCCCAAAACTCCATAAATTTCAGTTTCCCTATAACACCAATATCCACCTCTGCATTCCTTATTTCTCTATTCCCCATGACTCCAACCCTTATTTTTCCATCCAGTTATCTCCCGAACCCTTATAACTAAACACCATACTCCATAACCCAAAACCGGTATCCCATTAATATCGACCCCCCCCCCCCAATTCAGTCACTAAACCATTTAACCCTATGCGGACATTAATCCTGAGTTTTACTGCCACCAAGTCCTGATGCTTGTGACACTATCCAGACACTTAACACTGTTGGGATACTGCCCACATTGACCCCAATCATGCCTCCGAATCATCATCAACATCATCCTACGGGTCATCCTGTTTCCTTAATAAACAAAGTGCCATGGAGCCATTCTTTTTGCCCCGATGAAGTCTCTCTCTCTCTCTCTCTCTCTCTCTCTGTGTGTGTGTGTGTGTGTGTGTGTGTGTGTGTGTGTGTGTGTGTGTGTGAGAGAGAGGGAGAGAGAGAGAGAGAGCTTAAGACAATGAATTCCATTCACGGCATCAAGGTTACCAAGTTCTTAATTCGCATGATATTGCCGTCAGATGGCGCTGCGGTCAGCGTAATCCTGCCACAGGGAATGGTCCAGCAATAAGCGATAACGACCCCGGTAGTCCACCGCTAGGGCTACAAGTTACTCACTCAAGGACCAATAAAGTCGTACGGTCAAGGCCAAGCAGTAAGTCTTACAGATCGAGCAGTTTCCCATAGTCATTGTCCCTACACAGCCTTAGTGATCCGGGATAATCCAGAACAAATACAGATCGGCTCCTATCACCTAGACGAGATCCATTCTATCATATTGGCCGGGATTTACCACGCCGTAGCATTACGAAAAGACCCAAGTGGCAAAAACGTGACAGGCGATCCTGACACGGGATTAAATCAATCTCTGGAGCATTTCGTTGACAAGTGATTTATAGCTGCCGGTGAATAACAATCACCAATGTCATACTAATATGACAGATCACCAATAAAGAGGGTTATAATGTTTTTAATAACTGCCAAAATAATCCCTCATAAATGATTTCTCTTAACAAAACAAAATAATAATGCCATCTGAGTATTATTAATAACAGGTGTTGTGTCTTGTATTATCTTTTAATTTTACACACATACACACAAAAACACACACAAACAAACACCACGCTGTTCATTCCTTCTTCGACCATAAAATGTGTTTATCTGTTTAGCTTCAAATGTCTTTTTTGTAGCTCTGCCAAAAATTATAGGATATTCACCTTTATTCCCGTTTATGCTGATCCAAACATAAACTGTGGAAAATTAATTACGATCGAACTCACTACAATACGTTAATTGATATTAGATCGATCTATCTCAAATGTTCCCAGGTCAGCAGAGGTACTGCAATAAAAATCGAACAATTCATCAATGAATTTACCTGATCTCTGATAGTGAGCTTTGGAGAATAACCTTTTGTTAGCTGTAATCTCTTATAATGTAATCATATATATATATATATATATATATATATATATGGTAAAATACATTTCGGAATTTCGTATGCAGTAGGATCACATATCAAACTCTTCCATGTTATATTTCAAAGCTTCAACGTAGCAACATAAAACTGAAGTTAATGAATTGCAAGTTACTGTTGGTGTATGATTTACTTTTATGCACAAACAAGGCAGACTATGGGCGAAGCGATCCCTGTCGGCAATAGTGCGAAATAAAGGATGACACACTCTTCAGACATAATACGACGACATTTGAACTTCAACTGTTCAGCCGTGAAGATGGCCCCAACCACATTAGTTTAAAAAATCAAAACACCATAAAACTATATTAGGTAACATAAACCGATTTTTAAAACATCATAAAATACACCAGATAGCACCCAACACACGGTCCGTAATTCAAAATAACTGGCCTACTGCAGCTTCATAAACCATCGTAAAATTAATAAATGTTACATAAAGACTATGTTTAATGACTCTGAATTCAGCCTATGGCGTTCCCAAAGAGGATGAGATAGACAGGGAGAGTCGGCAGAGACAGTCGTGAATAGAATTCATTGTTTAGGGTACGCGGGCGCGCGCACACACACACACAGAGAGAGAAGGGGGAGAAGGGAGGGAGAGAGAGAGAGCTTGCCATGTAGCAGGGCAAATCCAATCAATTGATTCGAGCACACCGTCGACGGTCGTATCCCACCAGCTTGTGTGCTCAGCGCGGATACCGAACGACGATAACTGGGGCGATGAATGGCAACCAGCAGCGCAATGGCGAAGCAATTTCCTCTCGCGCACGACTTACGTCTTTTGTGCTGCACTCGTTTTGGGGGTAATTCCTAGCGGGTAATTCCGGGAAGCGGTCTTACCCAGCCAGGGTTGCTATACCACCGAGATCGTGTTCGTCTAGATCCTGTTATGGTTAGGGTGATAAATTTCCATCGATGCCCGAGGCCGATTGATCTGATCTTTAAGAGATGATTGACCTGTACTGAGAAAACCCTGCCGCTCGCCAGACGGACCGACACTGCTCGATTCCGTGCCATAGCTGTGATATATGGCGAGCAATCGGAGAAGGATGTGCGGACCTTTTGACCCCTCCGGCATGCCGAGGTCGGCCAATAGGGATCGTTTGAACGTGCCTTAGGGGATAAAGCGCGATGGGGAAGTCACGTGCGGTGCACTGAAACGTCAAGTGTAGCATACCGGACATGCAGTGACCAAAGATCTGGTCAGCGATCGAGACACATCTCCACCCCCTGTCTCTCTCTCTCTCTCTCTTTCTCTCTCCCGGGATTTGTGATGCGTTCAGCTGTGACTGGATATACATTCAAATTAATGAGCGTTCACGGTATACTAAAGGCATGTCCGCTCCCGGATATATATTGTTCGTACAGCTGTCTATAGGGAAAGTTTGATGTCTAGAAACGAACAGCTGTCTAAGCACAGGTGGCTAGCCGGAGACGGACAGTTGTCCAGGGAGGTACTGAGTGTATAGATGTGTGAATCCGTGGGGACTTACGACAACAAAATCAACTGGTACTACCATACAGCATTAAGTGTGGCGTTGGGGGGGGGCTATAATGGCACAAGCTCATTTGGTGGGAGAGATAGGGGGAACTTTTAGCTCACTGATGAATCGTCCAGGCGGCGCGGCACGGCACATTCATAACTCGTAATTATTGATGCCAGTGCTCTCTCTCTCTCTCTCACACACACACACACAGCAGAGAGAGAGAGAGAGAGAGAGAGAGAGAGAGAGAGGTATATTCCACTTAGTAGGCCAACTCCAATCACACCTTAGTCTGAAACCTCGCCTCTTTGGGAAATCCTCTATTATGTGGCTAACGGTCTAAATACTGGATCAACGTCAACAGAAACAAACCATTTTCGCTCATCATTAATCCACCAAATCCAATTCACTTAAAAAATAAAAGAACACCCCCCCCCAAAAAAAAAGGTGAAAGAAGAAAAGTCAACAAAACACCAGTCCACGAAGGACCATCATTTCTCATAAAGATCCAGATGGATCAGACGAACTGTTCCCATGCCTCAATCGGTCATGATTTGACTGAAAAATTGACGTTTTCTCCTCAAACACGATTATCCCATTGTCCACGAGACACGAAGGGCGAGCTCCGTTCGTAACCCGGATCCAGAGATACGGACACGAGGTACCATCGGATATATATATATATATATATATATATATACATGCCAGAGAGCAATGGGTTGTTTTGATGCAGGACCGAAACCGTTTAGGCTCAATAATGGCAACACGAACTGTCCTAAATCCAATCTGATGACGAGTTCCAAATGATGAACCAAATCAGACATCAGGAGATAATATTATCCGTTTTTCTCTCTATGATGTCTTGACGTTCAGCGAAATGAACCGTCATAAGATGTTAGGAGATGCCGCTGTTTACGGCTGACTGTGGAGAAAGGCAGACGACAGAAAGATCGTTTTCACAGAATGGAATATTTGACGAGTAATCTGATTGTTGTGTAATGAGAGAGATTGGGGACGAGCTTCTGATAGTGAGAGAAAGACAGATTGAGAGGGAGAGAGATTTGGGATGAAGGAATAGATTAGAAGATTTTGTTTAGATAGATCATAGATATAGAGAGACGAGGGGTGGAGCAGGAGGCGGATGTGAGTGATAGAAGGATAATGCCAGAGATGAGAGAGAGATGGGGGGCAGAGAGGGAGGGAGGAGTGGAGACGTGAGGTGTGCTTGTGTGGTGAGAGAGAGAGAGGGGGGGGTCCTTTTTGCAAGTAGCAGTAGAAACCACACACTTATCTCAATTATCTATATCAACACTGTCTGTGTTGTATAAGGAGAGGAGACGAGGATTAATTCCGTGATTGCTGCTACGCTGCTATGATTCTCCATTCATCCACCGATCCATACACAAACATACAAACACAGTTTATCACTTGTCCGCATTTATAACCCACATTCCCAACTGGGACCAACGCTGATACCCGGGATACATCTGACTTTTAGGCCCTTTAATTCCGGCTTCCATACAAATTGAGATATTATTCCCGCTCTCCTGGTGGTGACACGAAGACTCCCAGGAGTCCGGATTAGAGACATCCTGGCCGGAAACGGGCAAATATTAGGACCGGAACAGTCTCCGGGCGCCGCCATCTCCATGATAACGTTCTCGTTCGGTGATATAGACCCGTTGTCTGGCTCCACGTCTCCACCCAGTCTGGACACACTTATCAGCGCCGTCCCAAAGCTCCGGAAGAGCAGATCCGGAGATGACGGTAACATGGGAATCGTATCCCAGACGCTTCTGTGCAACAGTGGAATACAATACAGCGCCAGTCGGTGTCATTTGTTGATAATTTCCTTATCTTAAGAGGGAGGGGGGGGGATCCGGGAGAGATATTGTTATCACTGATGATAGAGGGAACTGGGCAGAAAGGTGTCACCAGATGGACGGCCGAAATGGGACAGGGCTTCTGATTGGCTATAATTTCAGCCAAACAGATATCTTGACAGCCAGGGACGAGGATATACGTTTTATTAATCATCACCAATCATTCATTATATGATATTTTAATCACAACGCAGTGCCCGTAATTGTGTAACATGTATACCAATAATTTCCAATGTGTGCACCTCTCACCGGAATTAATTAGCCTATCAAAACCCGGTATGTAAATTCTGACCGCGGAAAAAATATCTCCATTCCCCAGTTGCGTACATTAGAGTTATGTTTTGGGGCAAATTCCACTACCTGGTTGCCAAGTCTTATGTTCCTATTTAACAAGCTATGGCCTAAAACTATGCTCCCGTGTATTCCCTCATTTTTTCCCTGACTCCCCAACAAGTATGAGAAAACGTTCCCAGTCGATCTTAGACTATACAATCCCCGGACAGATGGGATATAGATTATCTAGTCTAGAGAAGCTATTTTCTATGTCGATTTGAGCAACAGATAGCGAAACGTCCAACCGCGTGGCTAACCAGTGTGTAATGTTCTAGCTCCTGGGAGTGATAACTGTAAATAAAAGCATTGTTATGGCGAATAGAAGCAGCGTGCCTAAGTTGTGGTAATGGATCCGGATGACTGTTAGTAACGCCAACAATAAACTAGCTCCACGGATCGCTCAACGAAAGGACTAACATGTTAATGTTCCAAGCTGACATGATAAACTGTGGAAGGTGAAAGGCTTCCATATAGCGGTAATTACTGCATAACCACAATGTCAATTTCGTGTTTACGTCAGGAAGAAAAAACTAAATTGTTATTCTCCATCTCCGAGCACGGAACTGATAAGATAAAAAGACAAAAGCTGTTGGGCATATCCCCCTCCCCTCCAACGAAGTGTAGACGGGATAAAAAAATGGTCTTCTCCCCCGAAGTGGCAGGGTATCCATCCCTCTTCCAAAGCTGCGCTCTTACTCTAAAACCAACCGCACATATTTTCGCTATCATAAAAGCATTCTACCACCGCGGAAGTAAAAAAGCCTCTGATTACTTTACACAAGTGCCAGTGATTAGCACAAACAGATTGTCCACCTATCCATAACAAACGCTCCATTTAGCATCACTTCGATCACAAAAGCCAAATATGCACACAGAGTGGTAGAGCCGTTTATTGAGCGTATGGCTATTATAAGTGGACGGCTGCCTACTTTAAGAATAAATCGGGTCTTCACTCAGTGATGGCCAAAGTCGACCATTGCGATTAAATAAATGACTCGATGCTTACGATAATGATTTACAGAGCCCCCCCCCAAAAAAAAAGCTGATTTTTTGAAAAGAAATAACCCCGATCACTGAAAAGGTAAAATCAAAGGAAAAGCTTCCTTATTAAATCACGTCAAATTCTAAAAGGAGACCCATTACAACACGCTGAATACATTTCCCAACAACACGACCCTCCCCTAAACTACTGGCTCGTGTTTCGCCATCACGAAAGGTGTCCCCAATTTGTACTCCCAGGTACCCTCAATAGTTCAATGGTTGCCACATTACACATCCAAAACACCCGGCAACCCTAAACAAAGGAGAGTATTGGTGATTTATTTCCCTCCATGATTGTTCTATATTGCACACAGTAAGTATGAACCGTGTTGGTTTTATACGGGAAGCTCAAACCATAATTATCGTCTGATAATGGAACGGGAATGAGATTCTCCTAGTTTTGCTATAATTTCTGTCTTCTGTGCATTGTGTGTGTAAAAGAAGTATATTTCAGTTGAGATCCTCTGGGATAAAAAAAAGCGTAATATCGGAGCTCCAATGAATCAAATCATAAAATGATATATGTATCCAGGGACCTGGTTACCATTACAACAATCTGTACTATTTTAACGTAATATATAGGCTAGTAGTAGGGGGGGTGAGGGAAGGGGTGGGGGTTCTGAATGGTAAATAGATAAGCACAGAATGAGTAGCAGAGAAATGTCACCCCAGCAGGGGTAGCACAAGAAATATCAATAGTCCTTATATCTACAATAACTCTCTACCACTTCAGATAGCTCTGAAGCATTAGCCATCAACTGATATATACATATATATATATATATATATATATATATATATATGTGTGTGTGTGTGTGTGTGTGGTGTGTGTGTGTGCGCGCGCCAGTTCCTAATTTTATATTTATATTTAGATCTACTTCCAATAATAACATACTAATCGACTATGTATTTATTTTGTCATTAAACTCTTATACAATGTAGAATGATCGTATTGTTTCGTCACTTATGAAACTCCACGCTAATAATCTATACATAATACTAAAAATTGTAATCACAGTTTATTTATGTTACTTTTGAGCCACGATTTTCACAGAACAAATCAGTGTTTTGTGACTACAGAAGAACTGCAGTTAGATTATAGGTGTTGGTAAATGATCCCATAGGAAATATCAATCAGCTGGTTGTTAGAGTAGAGAATTGTCCATGCAGCAGTTGATGTAAGCTTCCTGAACACTAACAGTCCTCGGGCAGAGCTCTCTCTCTCTCTTCTGCCTTGTCAGAGACTGGTGTCAAGTGATATGGGGCTAGTTATTCTCTCTCTCTCTCTCTCTCTCTCCTCTCACACACACACACACACACACACACACACTACACACACACACACACACACACACACACACTCATCATATTACAAAATGTATAACTGTTTATTTAAACCGTAGATAAGATTAAATGTGTAGTCATTTTATATTACAAGCTCATAAAACTATGATTTTATTAAGGGCTAAAGATATCACAATACGCGTATATTTTAATATATAGTTTCGTGCCATATAAAGCATCCTCATGAATATTCAGTTCTGCCCGTTTACATCCGGCAAATTTCGCGGACAGAGTTGTGTACTCTCGTCATCACGATGTGTGCGTGCGTGCGTGCGTGTGTGTGTGTGTTGGTATAGTTATGTTCGGTTATGTGTGAAACGTTACTACTCTCGGCGTACAAACAGTCGTTGTTATTAGAATCATTCGAAAAGGGTACTGATCACCAAAGAATCGCTATAACCCATGCCATTATCATTATCAGCCATAATTCTTCGCTAAATGACCAAAACAAAGAGACAAAACCAGATAGATGATGATGATTGGTGTTTTACGGCCACTTTTGAGCACATGGTAGGCTAAATGGGCCGAGCGATATCCGAAGGTAATGAAGCGAAGTCAAAGATGAAACACCCTTCAGATATACCCACGCCGAGATTCGAACACGGATGGTAGTGATCTGTGATCCAACACACTACCGTAAGACCGCAGAGGCCCCCGACAAAACCAGATAGATACATTAACTGTGAACATAAAACAAATACATAATACATCTCTCTCCCTCGTTAAACATTTTTGAAAATAAAATTCAGCTGAAAATATTTCAGCCGTTTTAAAACAAACAAACAATTTCCTCCGGGACCCTTTCAGTTGAGGTCAAGGTAATACAAGCATGATCTCCACCATATGTAATGACTCTCTCTACACACACACACACACACACACATGTATATATATATATATATATATATATATATCTTTACCAACATCACGAACATGACCAGCCGGCAATTACAGGCGTCAGGAACAAACAACACTGAATTATCACATTCACAACATCGGGGAAAACAACAGAGAAAAAAATACCCCCCATCACTGCAGTACCACACACCTAAAAAAACTTGGAACGCTCTCGTCTGACGCGCGCGGTAAGTGCTCGACACACATTCTCATCTAGAATAAACATAACGATGGCTGTATGCGTGTTAACTGGTCAGAAGACATCACCGAAGGATGGCCGTACTACCAAAGCGTAGAAATCTCCATATGAATGACCGTTCCTGTTCATACTATTTCCCATCAAGTACATTATATTTGCCAATAGACAGACATCTAATGTCGGCAAACGCGTCGTTTGTGTGTACTCGGTTACTGACTGTCTGTCCAGAGAGACGACATTTTGGACCCGATCTTCTTGTTTACTTCGCCGATTAAATTCACATCGACCAACGTAAAAAAACAGAGGTAAGATTGATGGTGACAGATGTCATCAATTACATCTGTTTAATGAGATTTTCCCGCCATAAATTAGCGTCGTTCATTGTAAAAAATAGCCGAAGGCTTCCAAAGGAAAGAAATTTTGTTTGGGGGGAGATCCACATGACCTGCTAAAATCGATGTGCTAAACTGATATTTTAATCTTGAATATCAACGTATAAACATAACATTTATTATCATTACATAATACAATACGTGTAATTATCTTAATCCCCACGTATTAGAAATAGATTATCCTGGACACTTCATTGTGAAGAGCCCATACGTATCCCCCCCACTCCCCCGCCAAGATTTATTAATGATAACATAATTACTTCGAGTAATTAATTTCTTCCTATATTTCATCTTACGGCTGTTGTTGTTAAGATTGCTGTCGTTGCTGTCGTGTTTGTTGTTAATCTTGTTGCTATAAAACGATAATTAGCACCAAATATCGGCTTCCCAACGACACCGTACCAAAGATTACTCCTTCGGCATTAATAGGTGATTCACTGATATTCCTAAATGTCTCCAGAATGAAGCTAAACACCTCCTCCTGGATCTAGCTAGACATCACCGACTCCCTTTTAAACTGTCAAAACAATTACAATACAATCTACTTTCTTTCGGAATGCCAGCTTTTCTAAAAGCCAATGTTATTCTATTATAGCAGGGTCGACAAATGTTTATTGTCTCTTTAATATGTTAGAAAATATAAACAAACAGTTACCATAATTGGTTTGTGTGTGTGTGTGTGTGTGTGTGCGTGCGTGCGTGTGTGCGTGCGTGTGTGCGCGCGCGTGCGTGTATGCTGTATTTTAATAAAGGCAGAAACTGGAGTTTATCAAACAATCACCGCATCAATTATTATTAATAATAATTAATTCGCTTTTAATCACTAGAACCAATGAGTTGACCAAGTTTTAAATTAACACAAAAATCAATCAACAAGCCATCTAAGGTTATAATAACAACCAGTAAGCAGTAAATCTGTTTATGAATCATCGACCACTTTCAGTGAAATCCAGACATTTAAGTACAGCCAATAATACGTTTTATACATGTACAACTAGTTTTAAATCAAGTATTCCCAACATCTACGGACGTACAAAAATGTCTATGGACGAGTACCTGGATTACGTCAAGTTCTATATTTAGATGCGGTTTGCGAACTAGGAGATGGCCAGGTAGATTGACACGAAAACAAAGATTATTATCATAATATGTTAGATACTAGAATGTATACAGAAATGCCGTCTGCCTTATATACCCATACTCACTGCTACTGAATTTGCATTTAAACAAACTGCATTAAAGTAATTAGCAAAGTTTATTAGTTATAACATGCTTCTTCCGGTGGTTGGCATCGTCTTCGTAGTTGACTCGATATCATTTTAAATGCTGCTGCAGCAGGTTTAGCCACACCACTTCTCATTTAATACCTTTTATTGACTCTTATGTACCTGGCATTACATTATATCTAATTAAATACAAATTTCTTTTTTCATTATACGAAGAGGCAAACTCGAGCAACTTTTGATGAAATATAAATAATCTTATGACTCTCACACTGAATTCTAGTTGTAGGCTGATAAAATCTGAGAATCTAACACACTGTCGTGATACTAGAAATAGATATCACCAGGCACAGCTCGTAACCCCCAGGCTGCATCAAAATTAATATAAATTTAAAAAAAACTCCATAGAGAAATATTTGTTATTCTTCACCTGAGCATTCCACATGCATTAATAATATTACTTGAAAAGCGTGAAATCAAATGACAATCGTAGGTGGTGGATTTTTTTTCAAAGCAGAGAACAGCCTAAATAATATGACTCACTGGTACGGGTACTTGGTATAAAATGCAAATGTGCTCAAACCCCGAGAGGTGTTCTTGCCGAAAGTGAATATTACCATTCACGAGTCATTGTGTAGCTATTGTCAACATTATAATTCTCCGGAATAATTCAAATTTACCAAAGAAATATACAAGCTGGTTATATTAACTAGAGAAAATATTATAGTCGCATATATTGTAAATAAAAGAGAGAAGCTACATAGCATCAGTGTATAGAACCAGATGTGACATCAATAGCATATGTCAGTTGGTAAGGCTTAAAGTGATACAATGAAGTTTTATTATTATTATAGTAATGACAACTGTTTAAAATCATATATTTTTGTTGATGAGAATATATATGCATGAAGCAAGGATTCTGTCCATATGATTTTGTCCACACGCACGCACACACGCACGCACGCACGCACACGCACGCACGCTACATACATACATACATACATACATACACACATACATCAACATTTTCAAGTAGCGAAGAAGTTGACAAAACAAATATTTAACCTCTGCTGTTCTGATTTCCACCATCAAACAGCGAACCTTTCAAGACACGAACCTGAAGACAATTGCCTTCTCAGACAATTGCCCTTTCAGACAATTACTCTGCCAGACAGTTGCCCCGTCGGACAACTGCGCCCACCAGGCAGCAAGCTCCCTTCAACAAACACACCAGGATTGGATCTGTCACTAAGAGAGGCTGAAGGGCACATCACACATCAGAAGAATCTAGCAGATCTATTAAAGCACAGTAGTCTTCCACCGGGTCACTTCCGAAATCAGCACAGAATGTCGGAATACCGTTCGGGATCTATCTCAGCACCAAAAAGAGATTACAGGGAAGCTGTGAATGTTCTGGAGCTCTAGGGCTATTTCATGGCACCGACTGGCGATAGAAAATGGAGAGAACTTCATAAAAGGACCCACAAAAGTGTGACCTATAAAAGGAAAGGTCACCAAAAATGGTCGCCATCATTGGTCTGTCATGTCAGTAAATACCAAGCTGACATACCCAATCCATTGTTCCTACAATGAACTGGTGTAAACAGCCACTTTTAAGGTAGTAATCAGCACAGGATCCACCATACAGTGAGTAATTGCGGAATCCCCACCCCCCGCTTCATACACCCCCCAATGAATATATATATATATATATATATTGTGTGTGTGTGTGTGTGTGTGTGTGTGTGTGTGAGAGTGAGAGAGAGAGAGAGAGAGAGCAAAGATTTAAACTGATATATGATACACTGATAAATTGCACATTTCTTTGCCCAACTGACATTAACAGGATTGTTGTTACCAGATGAAATAATACAGTATGTGTATGGTCGTCTCCACATACAGACTGGACTGTCTGCGTTTTCATCCAACTGTTATTTCAGAGAGTGTCTGGTGTCAGGCAGTCTCCATTAACAGTGACTGCTGTACTCAGTGTTCTCGGTTAGGCTAAGATTTCAACGTAAACATAACGCAGAGCCAACCTTTTAATTAGTCTTTCAGGGGAACAATGCTGCAATCCCAACATGCCAGACATCAAAAATCACAAACTGCTGGCTTGATGCACCTAAATACACACGCATACAAGCGTACACACACACACGTACCAAACAATTATCCTGAAATACTGGCTATCGTAGAAATAGTAAGTAAGCAAGGGTAGACATTATTGTTAATGAGAACTGCAGTAGTACTGATGCATTTCCAGAATATTGGTAATGCTTAATATATAGTTACCGATGTTACGCCTACAGGCTGTAAAAATACTATGTTATTGTACTGTCACAATACATCCTAATATATTATAAGCTAGTGTGAACCGCATTTAAAACTGTAAATGAAAATAATTCTCAGCTCGTCAAATCATTAGATAAACTTTGTCGGTTTGGACTGAGCTCCTCAATCAGCGGAGTGAAAGATGATCGCCGACAAAAACCCAAACAAGATCCTAAACTTAGAACATTCTTGGAACAGATGATCCAGGAACACGCACAACTAAGCAGTGCAAATAGTCTAAAATACTCTCAACACACTGACAGCCAAGACGATCTTTAGGGCTGCTTAAAACAAGCACTCCTGTCGTAATTCGGGAGAGCTGTGTGTGTGAGAAGAAAAAAAAAACCGTTCTTCACATATGCTATTTAAATTAATTTCGAATAACTAAATACCACAATTAGTTCGAATTAAACTGCTGGAGATGTACTGACTGATAGGACATGCGGAGGTGGTCACACGACTTCCTGATCCGGCTTTCCCAGAATTCTCGAGGAGAGGTCAAGGACGTCTAAGTGCCAACCAACTGGAGAAGGGGAGTGCGTAAATAAATTGGAGATCGAAGTAAATGTGGTCGAGGACAGTAAATCAAAATTAACAAGATCTGATAATCTGACCATAGCTCTATAAAATGGTGAAGCCCGGATAAACTGTAACATATTGTTAGCGTTTACTTGTCGTTGGCAAGGATCTGAAGGGATACCGGACCCCGGAAACGTGTCCGTATGTCTATATCTCTTTATGGATCTATCCATCTCATTGTTGATGGGTCTTACTATTTACCTAACTAGCTATCTGTCCATTCATCTATCGGTCCATCTAATCCAACCACAGTCCATCCCACCCACCCATCTCCTTTCAATCTGGTCCATCCATCCACCAATCCATCCATCCATCTAGCTAACTCAGTTTTAATCTTATCCATCCAGCCACCCACCTAGGCTATGCCCCATTTCTCCTTCACTTGACCGTACCCATTTATAGCTGTCTAACAATTTATATTTATCCCCATTCCACTTGTTTAACACAGCCTACCCCTTTACTAACATCTCTCTCTCTCTCTCTCTCTCTCTCTATATATATATATATATATATATATATATATGAAGCAAGTGAATCTTAAAAACAACAGACACCAAAAAGTGTTCTGTATTCAGGAGATAACGCGCCAATGTGACAAATATCATATACATATAGTGTAAGGGAGTTAAATTATGTCCTACGGAAGAGATGATCAGACGGTGTGTGTGTGTGTATATATATATATATATATATATATATATATATATATGTGCGTACGTGTGTGTGCGTGCGTGTATATCTTCTCCATCATCATTCACCATGGTAAAAGAATCCGCACATAAGACCAGAAATTATCACTAGAATTAATGAATAAATTAGCATTCCCAAGCGCTATACCGAACCCAAAAAAAGCCATCTTCTTTCAGACAATTAATTACTGATGACACAACAAAGGAGAACTGGTCGAATTAAATCAAGATGCCGTAATTAATTAAACATCCTAGACAATGATAACTGATGTGAACAGCCATGGCCAATCATCTCCCTACGTATGGCACCGTTAAGTTGAAAAAAAAAGTCATCTTCAGCAAACATAATTTGAAAATTAAAATTTGCTGACTCAGCACCACCAAAAATACTAATAATAACAACAACCGTCACTCGGATCCCCCCCCCCCCCCCGTCCAAGATTCATCACTCTCTCTAGAGGAGCGAGCTGTTCACTTCAACAAAAAGACGGGCCTATGTCTGGCACACACACACACATTCTCTCTCTCTCTCTCTCGCACACACACACACACACACACAAACTCAGTATAAATTTAAAGATACCGTAAAAAAAATGGCTTGGAGTCAATGAATATTTGTGGTGTCGTTTTCTATCATATATTCGCTCCTCATTGTGTGCTGTTAGCTAGCTTAATTCGAGGTTAGTGGTCCACACAGCATAGATAAACTTCTACTTTTTATACCAGGTAGATAGATATGAGATAATAAAGAGCTAATTCTGTTAACTCTATCAATCTCTGGAGGCTACGAATTGCGGGCAAAGTCTTCCTCGATCGTAAATCTTTTGTATCCAAGATGTGCTCAGGTAGAGTATTTCAACTGGTGCAGTACCACGAATATCAGCCTCGGTGGGAGTTGGTTTGAGGTGGTGAAAGTCTACGCCTCACGATATCTGGGTGAGGTATTTATACACGTTTTATTGACTTAACACGGAGTTGATACTTGATAGGATGTTGCTTGGCGAATTTCCTCCAACAGAGAAATTAGCGGAGCATTGAGCTTTGGAAATGATTTTCAGTAAAACTGCAGAGAAAACAACACACTCTGGCCTTAGTACGAAGGATAACAAAGGGCTACTGTAAGCTGGCTGTGGTGTTTGTAATCGAGATTTGGGCTCTCCAGGCGGCCAGGAGACTTGTGTATAGCACACACACACACACACACACAAACACGGGCCCGCGCGCACACACACACTTATTACAATTTATGGCTATCAAATAACACTTGCTATTGCCTTAAAATCATAATCAGCCTCACATCTGTTTGGACACTCAATACAACGCAACGCCTTCTGATAAATTATTAAAAGTTGTTTCTCCAATAACTCCCCTCCCGTCCGGATCACCCCCCCCCCCTCCCAGCAGACAGTCCAACACCAATACCACGCTCCCCGTTGTCTCCATAGTTACGTAAACATTCAAGTGTCATCATAATCAAATATTAAAATAAAATTAACAACACATATTTACCCAAAAGCAAAACTGAACTACCAGAGAATGAAACAAGTCACAATATAGGCTTTGGTAAGTCAATCGAAATTGTCAATAATGCTAATATTTACTTAAAATCTGATAGGAAAAAGAGTAGGCTGGAAATGACTGAAAAATATTTTGGCAACACTTTGTATCAATGAATCAAATAAATTCAATTATTCAATCAAGCGGGCTCACTCAAAATGTTTCACATGAACACATGACTCACAAATGATTATGAACAGAAATTCACAATTACTGCAACTTCCCAACGTGACGCTTTTACAAATATATCTCACAAACAGGTTCCCATTTAATAACAAGGATGGAAATTAAAAAGAACAATTTATTTTAGTCCTGTCTTGTGAACAAAATCCACAATATTATAATTGTTCCATTGTGATCCAGGACACACACAAAAGTTGCTCATAAATTGTGAGTCTTGGCTATTGACAGGATGAGAACAAATTCGTGCACTGCTGAGATGTACTAATTGTTTAAAAATCTATAACTCACAAATATAATTATTGCGTCACTCAGTGAAGGTTGAAACAAATTGGCGTTGTAAACAATTTAATATATATTATAAATAGAACATACCTGATTTGTGTAAGAGTTGAGTTGATTAAGCCAAACACCAAGTTCTCCGTCGACATCTTCAATCTCAGAGTCAAACTCTGTATCCGATGTCGTAAAACCATCTTCTTCATCCATTTTTATAGTTAGACTTCATTCTGAAAATAAACGCCAAAATTAATCTCAATTCTTTATGTGTGTGTGTGTGTGTGTGTGTGTGTGTATTAATTTATCAAAACATGTTTATCCGTGATAAAACAGTCATTTCTAGACTGAAAGAAGTTGAGTAAACTTTTAAAGTAAAGATAGGAATCAAACCTAAACCATCTGGTAACTAGGGTGCTAATATATATGAACTGAGCTAAAGGACCTGATTGTACTTCAACTCTCTCTCTCTATCTATCTATCTATCTATCTTCCTGTCCTTTCTCTATCTCTCTTTGTGTGCGTGCGTGCGTGCGCGCATGTATGGGTGCATGCAAGCATCTCTCCTTTCCTTGCTCATCCATCTCTCTCAAACCCCCCTCTCTCCATTCACACACACACACACACACACACATATATATATATATATATATATATATATAAGTTTGCCTGTATAAATCTAAGTTTGTGTCCACCTGGGTATGTCTATCTTTATGTGTGGATATGCGGACACACACACACATTACAGCCATCTGTCTCTATAATCCCCTGTGATCTGACAATCTTCATACACATAATGACCATACGTTACATACTTGGCATACAACATTACAACACTAAGTGGTCTACACATGTCATAACCCACTAACTAACAGTGACAGGTATGTCAATGTTATAACTACAGTAATCATCATCATCAAAGGACACACACACAAAATTATTATCTAAGAGTTACTAACTAGCACACAGTAACAGTACTAATTTAATACTGTCCAGTTAATACATTGCGGGGTAGAATCTTTAAGAAATGGGAGAACTGTAAAAATAAACTCCCTTAAAATAACGTAATCTGACAACCTTCTGAAATATCTCTCCCTCTGTGTGTGTGTGTGTGTGTGCGGTCGAGCGCGCGTGAATGGATTATGAGCATATCTTGGTAGTCCGGTCAAAGAATTCACTGTTTATACCAGATTGTTTTCCTTCTGTCTTTACCTCTGTATCATAACATCGCTGGTTGCTTATTCAAAGCTCTAACACCAAGTACCATAAGCTGCTAATAAAATATTGTGTTCTGGTGATAAAGTGAAGTCCACTTGATAAAATAGAACTATTATAAACGTTTTACAGTGAAGTACCTAAGTAAAGTGGTAGATGTATCAGGGACCAGACCATGAGGTGTATACACACAGACAGACAAGGTGCTAATTACAGTAAACATAAGATTCTAGACCGGTATCAGTCTATGTTATCAGTCTTTATAACAGTTTATGTGGGCTATATAGCTTACTGGGTGTACCAATGCTTAGAATAAACTAGCTCCTAGCCAACAAAGCCAGTCCTTTGTGGGATTAGTGGTGATAAGCGATAGCCTGGCTGACATTCAGAGCAGCACCAAGCGCTCTCTCTCTCTCTCTCTGTGTGTGTGTGTGTGTGTGTAAACATAACCGATACTGATTTAGGATAATAAAATCTATATATATCAGCCTATAAATCAATTCATCATACAATATGAATGTGTATATGTCATTTTTATTTATCGCCTTTAAGTTGTCTAAAGTTCCTTGTCTGTGTCACTCTCTCTGGGGATCATCTACATTGTAGAGAGAGATTTGTCAAACACAGACTTATCGTATCAACATACTACGTTCACAACGCCGCCCCCTCTCCCCCCCCCCCCACCCCCAATCCTCTCCCATATACCGGAAATCTATACAGTCACGTGTCGCCCTCTATGTCGGTTTTCTGACCCGAACCTCCCCGGCATACACAGATTTACGCACTACATGTACGTCTGTCTCAAACTCTTAGTATCCAAACAGCTGGCCATCAAGTACATCCAATCCACCAACCCCCCTCCTCCCATAGTTCCACCCCCACCCCCATTCCTATATATCAGCGCTAATTTATGGACCATATTTATTAGCTGAAGTAGTTTACCAATCGATTCTGTAGAATTGGTCAAGTCATAGACCAGCTGGACATGGCAATTAGTACTACAACAGAATATAACCGAAATATGTATGGATATCGGCGTCGTGAATAAGTAAGGCAGTCCATTTACTGTTGTGGCTCCCGTTATAATTTGCATTACAATCCCAGTAGGCCATACTGGGTTAATACTCTTAATTCTACCAAGAAGCTTATCGTGTTTGGCAATGGACACTCTACTCTGACACTGAATAAGTCCCCTCGTAAATCAGGAATTTCAATCAGCGCCGATTATTCGCAATCGTTAGACTGGGACGTTAAGTGGAGCCACGAATGAAATATCCACTAGTTGTTTCTAGCAATCAACCAGTTTTCTTCTGACTTAATTAACCCGTTCTGAAATAATTACGTAAAGCTCATTGGCAATGGACCACCGTACAGCACCAATTGAACTACTGGAATTCCATTACGGAATCGTTCAGCGGACACGGCCTTCTCTTCATAGGTTTTTTTTACGGATAGTCCCGAGCTCGTGCTTGGCTCATCTTCAAGGCCGTATGACTTACCAGAGCTATAATTCTATTGTGTTCTATTGTACTTAATGGCACGGCCACTCTGACAGGATCCAGGTTCGGAACACCAGTTACACGTAAGGCGAAGTTTTATTTGCCCGTTGTTGAATAAATAACAATAAATGCACTTTTCATGAGCTCCAGCCAATTATAATGTGCAGGTAATCCGGGAAGGCAGCATATTTTTGACAATTTTACGATGAGTATTCCATTACATAAGCGTATTAAAACACCACAGTAGTACTAAGTATATCGTTGAGCCGCCAATACATATCCTACCGCTTCAACCACGAAATATGCCACCGAATCAGATATGTGCTGGGCCACATAACACATAACGGGTTCTGACAAGAATATAACAAATATCTTAATACTGAACTCGCGATCTTCACTTCAGCGACTTACTCCCCAAATTATATGTTTTCACAATAATACAAATTAAGTAATATTGGGAGTGAAACGATCACGTATGAAAAAGCTTAACGGTTTTCGGCCGCAGTAATACCTTAATGTGTTGTTGATACACGAGACACGACTACTCACTTGCAATACATACTACTGTTTTCTACAGTTTATCAAATACAATAAAGGAAACGAGTATTTTTTAAAATAATTTTTGGGGACAATATTCAGCAAGTCGATCATACGTTTACTGATGTTAGATTTACAACAAACATCCCCGACGTATTTCAGCCGCTGAATAGTGTATAGGTATTTCTTGATTAATATAAAATTACCTGTTTAAATAAAGGGGGTAAAATATTTGGCGTTAGATATCTCTATCGATTTAATTATGCTGATATTTGTATGATTTGTAATTCTGTTAATTAACCTCTTAACTAGCTAGCTAGCTGTTCACAGCTGTTTACTATGTTGCCCTTGAATGAAAAGTAGTTTGATTTCCTCTCTCTCTCTCTCTCTCTCTCTCTCTCTATATATATATATATATATATATATATATATATAAACATGAATATTAAGTGTACACTGTCTAGACAATGGTACTGTGTGTCTGTTTATATATTACTTCATTACTACATACAGCGTACAGATTTTAAAGCAGAAAAAAAGTGCACACTGTGGCTGAAAGCAGGTGGCCAAATGTCTAACAGTTGAAATGGAAATCAAATTGGCATACATCCAGCTATATATGAGCTCCATTTTCTGAGCTTAAACACTCAGTGATGGAAAACAATTAAATATTGATCTTTCTATTTAACTTAATTTTTGTTATTGACATTAGACTGTATTGGGGAATGTCTCCAATATCAGGATGAAACAAAGATATCAGACCCAACACACTAATATTTCTTAATAATAATAATATCTTTAAAGCGCTAAATGAGGAAGTCAGGCAGGTGGTCTGTAATTAACAGGATCATCGTGGGGACTGACCTGGAATAAATTGAGAATAAGTGTCATGTCAAACATGACAAAAACTCAACCTATTATAGTGGCATAGCATTGACCCCCCCCCCCATGTAAAAAGGTAATATGTAACATTTAAAGATGAGAATAAAAAGCTACTAAATAATTATATTTTATTTAACATTTTTTAAATGTTTTGTAAGTGCATGTGCGTGTGTGCTTCAACCATTCAGTATGATTCACTCAGGGTGGGACCAGTTAACTAATAATCAGATAACTCCGGAATTCTCTATCAGAAATGTCAACTGAATAAACATTCTTCTAAGCCTCAGAAGACACTTACCATAAGCTACACAAACACCAAACATGCTATATCTCTACCCAATACTGAATGAAATGAATGTGTCTCTCTCTCTCCTGTGGTATTTGTATATTTACTTGATCTCATTACTGTCCCTGAATATGTTCTCTGCCAATCAATAGGAGGGGACACAATCTTTATAAGGCAGCTAACTTGATACACTTACTGAGCACTCTATTGTGGAAAAACCAATACCGGTCTAGCGCTGGGCATGGGTATGTCCATTAGCTAAATATTTAAATGTGATTGCTTCCCGTAGTCTCTGTCAATATAACATAATAATTGTTACAGTTGGTTTACCCCATCGATAGCCTTTATTGATATTCTGTTTGTCTGCACGTCTGTCTATCCAGGTTTTAGGGCAGTGAAATAAACTAAAAAATCAATAGGATGGATGACTCCAGATAGATTATAAACTTAATTGTTTTACTTTGTATACCTTTGAAACCATCTATCTGTTTCGGGTGACACATCCTACGAAATATACAAGATTTATTCGATATTTTTCAAGAAATCAGTTAATTACAATCTGACCAAATCATTTAATGGCTAATTAATCTGATCTGAGAAGTCCAACAAATAATTTATATTCAATGACAGCGAGTGCACTTAGGTCAAAATTCTGTAGACCATGGGCCCATCAAATGGACTAACTACTTCAACCTTATATTAAATCAATAATAAATATAGAACACTTCTATCATAGCAGTAATATCAGGTGCAGTCATTTCAGGCGACTGTTTGTGTTAAAGAGGCCGCTCATAAAGGTAAATACTCATACTCCAGAAAATATGATATAACGATTCTTCATGATAATCAGCAGGATGACAGTGACTGTTTTACTGATGTTAGTTTTAAAGATGTTCCTGAATAATGACATGAAAGACAACAGTGTATATATACAAGTAAGGTGTATGGTTAATAAAACTATTTTATTTATATGTAACAAGGGGAGCTATAGCAACTAATGATTTGTATATATGTGTATATAACACACAGTGTTGTTACAATTAACACAATTCTGATGGGAGCACTATCATCCGTAGGCATACCACTATTATTAAGTGCGTCTTAATACATACTCAATTAAGCACAATAGCATTATGACAACGCTAAGCATACAATACGCAAGCCAACAAAAACCTATAGACTAGACAGCTAAATAGTATCAGTACCCCCCCCCCATTCTCTATACAAAATACTCCCTAGCAACGTAACATTATCCGACATTTCTAAGCCTACCCAATCATCACCCAATCCAACATCGTTCTGTCCCGTGTATGACGGGAACAAAAAGGTGTGAGTGGGCGATAAAAGGTGGACAAATAACAGTGGCAATACAATAGGTGGGAAGCGACCTACACGGACAAAGACGTGCCATTGTGAGCCATGGACATGGTCAGCGAATGGCTCCACCACCACAACGAACGATGTATCTCGCTAAAGCTGACCAAAGGTCACTGAGTGGTCACTTGATCAAGTAATTACGATGGATCAATACGAAGCAATAAAGTGACCACTCTAACGAGGGTCAGACAATCGGCCAGTGTCACATCGTGTTACACGTAGACACGTTGAGTGGGTGGTTTTCATGACCGAGTCATATCTTGTTATGGAATAGCTATAGCTGACATGTAACCGTCATTGTATAGAAATTGAGAGCCAAATCATGCTGCGTCATTTAGGATTATCGCGCTGATCAATAAGCAGACGACCGCGAAACGAATTCATCACGATAAATATCCATTTGTATTCTGGAAACAATCTGCTTCATGAAGTGTTCTAATTTCGAATATTCGCCAACCGGTTTTTAAAAGACTTGTATATAAACAACTGCAAATCAATCTTGACTAAATAAATATAGGTTAGAATGAACATATGCTAGGCTATCCGACTTCATGCGTTGTGGTGAAGATATGATCATTTTATTTAATGTTGTGCTATCAATCCTTCTAAATGTCACAATATTTCCGATCCGTAGATAGCGCCTAATACAGGGAAGATGAGATAAATGGAACGTCCGTCACTGAACAAAACTGAAGTGTTCATAAAACATCGTACACACTACTGTCAGATAGAAAAAACACCACACATAAATAATCTCCCCCCCTGATACCCTATGTCGGTGAAATGATGTATAATTGTATGCGATCCTTCAAACCCGGAATGGAAAGGAAGCATTTTTATAACCATATCGTTGTCGTTTTGACGCAAACTTGCTTCTCATCTGATAAGTGATATACACGAATGCAGAGCAAACTTTAAACATTACACATCCCTCGGCATAAAACGTTATTAGTTTGGATGTGGTCGTCCGATATTATCTCTGTCGACGTGGTTGCGAAATATCATTATCTCTTTTCGAGAGAAAAAAAAACACAACTCTATATAAAAATATTTCACTAGTCACTTAACATCCGTTTATTACTTTCATTCGCACGTAGATGAAGTTAAAAGAATACCTCCTATCCGGTGAAATAACCTGTTTAGTTATTTCATAAATATTAATTATCCATTTCAGTAATTATATCCTCTTCTGTAATTCTACCCTGAACCAGCTGGAAAACCTTTTTTTTATTAAAATGAAAAGTCAACTGTTATAAAGCGAAAGCAAAAAACCAACAACAACGTCCTTTGGTTTATTTTCAAAGATGTGTCCTCATTAGGAAACAGCTCCCCCCCCCCCCCCCAACACCACCCGGCAGTATTCCGGTTACTACGAGAACAGAACCCAAAATAAACCGTGTTTTTGATAAATATTTAATCTCTTGGGCTGTTGGGATTAGTTCACCAGTTTTGTTCTGATTTGCGGCGGCACATAATCTGTCAAAATCCCTGCCACCAGGTCGGGATAATTGGGAAAATGGAAAAATAAAACAGTCCTCACAACAGAGGAATCCGATCACGTGACGGCAAAACTTACTCATCAAGGCGTTTAACGTAGCGATGAGGCCGCGCTATGACGCGCAACTACACCACAGGCTGACCACGGAAGAAGCCACATTTCGACACACACACGAATCACTAGAGTTCTGCCCCATAACCCTAAAATGGCGCATTTCATTACTAAGGATACTTAGTGGTCAACGGTGATGGTGACGCATGGTAAATGAGTCAGTCTGACCGGTTATCAAATTACCACAATAACTCTCATACACCCATCACAACCCCTCCCCCCCCTTACATACCCCAGTATTCGCTGATCAGCTAGTCAGCCAGTTGTCGAGATCTGAGATATCTCTCTCCCTCTAACAGACCATCAGACATGTTTACATCAACCCCCCCCCCCTTCCTCACCCACCAGGTCAGGTTAGTCAATACAGTTAATGACCGACGCGCGTGTGGCTAGTGCTGATGATACCTCACTATCTCCTCACAGGCAGTAATCTGATACAGTAAATTTGTTTCCTGGTTTTTGGCAACGCTGGTGGAAAAAATGGTATAACCGTCTGTCTGTCTGTCTGTCTAGTACTGACTACCCTTCTGTGTATCCAAATGTGAATCAGTTTCTTCTCTCTCATCTATCATAGGCCAACTCAACTCTCTCTCCCTCCTTCTGTCTATCCATACATCTCTCAGGTATGTATACCGGTACCTGTTATTAGCGGTAATATGCTGACCTATCCGTACATTATAAACCACAAGTGACTCATACATGCCATATCTTTCCAGGTAAGCTTCAAATGGAATGACGTCACTTAGTATTTCTCTGACAATCTGATATAGGCCGACTAACACAAATCTTAATTACTGGTATCACTGAATAACAAGTGTTATGTTAAAGGATGGTTTTCATTATTTCACCAAAATTATCCAGATCGAAATCTAGATATAAGCACGGAAATGCACACGTAGCGCGTTTAAGGATGAAGGCACCTCTATACAACCAATTCTCTGATGAATCGTCAACAGTATGTCTTCATGATTTGTATTTCAGACACACACAGACAGGGAGAACTCAGTATGAAGAGTTAGTTTCTTGTACTCCCTAATGAATAATACCTATTTGTGACATGGTTTCTCTGATTTGTCATTAAGCTGTGCCAGAGCCATTTCACCCCATGCACTGCTAAAACGTAAAAAAATGCTGAATCATAAACAAATCGGTCTTAATTGTGGGGTCAAGTGGCCTGTCATCGAAATTTAGTTCTTTAGAAACTAGTCATATGTAAAATGACAGCCTCTGGCCTGTCAAATATAGAATAAACACATTAACCGATTGAGGTGCCATTATAACAATGCATAATCATAATATCTGAATTAGTAGCACTAAGGTAGTGAGTGAGTACAGTTAATTAACAACAGATCGGCGCAAACGGTCATTCAGTGTACCCTCATTTTGTCACCTACTAACACATACCGATGATGATGATGATGATTGATGTTTTACGGCCACTTTTGTGCACGCGGTAGGCTATATGGGTAAAAGGTAATGAGGCGAAGCCAAAGATGAAACACCCTTCAGTTATGCCCAGGCCAATATTCGAACACGAGTGGTAGTGATCTGTGATCCAACACGTTACCGCTAGACCACGTCCAGGTGGATATCCCGTAAACTATTAATTGTACTCAGTCTGTACTAGTAGTAATACTATCACAATTCATATATATATATATATATATATTAAACTGTTGTTCTTACTATTACTACGACTACTACTGCTAACATCATCATCACCACAATTACTAGCAATCTACTACAATAATACTACTACTACTGTTACTACAGTAAACGTTTTGATTGCGTTTTTATATCTAATTTAATTTGCACACAGTCTTCCATTCAGTACATTTATGCAACACTCCTTTGAATAATATATGGGGCTTTATTAAATAAAACATAATGTTACATAATCCCTATTTAATTTTAAAGATAATCATCATCATGTTTACGTGATAATTAGCCCAACGCCAAAGTAGATTTAGTTAAAGGGGATGGGTTTTTTTTGAAAACTTATACATGGTATTGGTTTTAGATGTAATATCTAATTTGAGATATGAAAGGTGGGCAGAGCAACTGACTCTATGTGGTCAAGGCAGGTTCTATCTGGATCATGCCCCACCGTGTTACTGTTAGCCAATCCGGAGCCTACATCTCCCCAGGTGGGGATGAGCGCGAGCTGACCACTGTTCCCACTCCAATTAAACTCACTTCACCAAATGTGAAGTTACAATTACATCTCATTCACTTTTCTTCTTCTTACACATAATGACTGCTACAATCAATACGCTTTCTTAGTTTTAATAGTAGACTGTACATCCGACGTTAGACTGTACCCCGGTATGTTAGACTGTTCACATGACATACACTCATGTCGAGTGTCATCGGTAGTTACCAGTGATAGGCACAAGCTGGTGTCAGAAGAAAAAAACACCCCACCGATACACCCACAAACCTGGCATCCGGAACACAGGATGTGAACAAACCACGCCAGATAATCATAATAAATAAATGAATCACTCAATATGTAACAATCTGGAGGCAAGACTAATGGCCTCTGACCTCTGACACACAAACCAAACAGCTCAGCACACCCATCTGCTCTTATACGTTTAAGAGTGTATACTCTAAGTGGAATTAATGACTGTTTAAATTAAATGTAGCCTAGCCAACCCCCCAACCCCCGTACACATCTGCTCAGAGGTGGCGCTGCATTCATTTCGATCTAATTACATGGTCACATGATTTTTGCACTAATACCTACAACTGGCTTTAAAAAACCTAAAATGACTAGGAACGGGAGAGAATTTCCACTAAAACAGGAAATTGCAGTTGGAACTCAATAATCTTGGCCAACAGATGAACACTAAGCTTCAATTATAGAGTTTTGGCGCATCGAATCACATTTCTATTATCTGAACCATTTTCTGGCTTTTACACGGCCACACTAAATTAAGGGTGGGGAGTGGCGACGGCATAACTTCGATTAGGGGTCAAATGTGCAATTACCGGGTTAATTCCGGAAAGCCTCTGAAATGCGTACAACTTTAATGACGGTTTTTGTTGTCCAAACTTAACATCGACGTTCTAAGGATTTGATGATTCATAGATTCGACACCCAGTAAACAATGAGGACTGTGGTTGTCTATTTTCACACGTTAGATGATAATATGTTACAAAAGGGAGCATGATTATAGTCTAGTATAATAAAGCTAGACAGCAGAACGGAAACCGGATCCCCCGTACTATGTACCATTACTAAATCTAGCCGGGATTATGAATAATCAGATGACGATCGTATGACATGAAGAGACAGCTGAGGAAAATATATTTTGTGAATGAGTATTTTGTCTCGACGCTGGTCAAATATAGGGAATACGGCTGAGGGCCGATTAGCTAGGGAAGCATCTTTACAACTCCAGGCATGAGTTGGATTCGAACCCACACCTTGAGGTTTGCAGTGCAGTGTTCTAATCGCTGCGCTATCGGATACCTGAAATGATGTTTAGTGACACTAATGATAATGAAGGGAGGAGCGAAGGAAGATGAAAATGACACAAAGACACTGACCAATCAATTGATCTTGCTGATAATATATATATATATATATATATTCTACTAAAATTAAAAACTGATTACGATAACAAGTTAGAATAAAAACCCCGACTGCCGAAACTCTTAACGGACTAATGTGAAGCGAAGTGGACCAGCCTTGTTGGCTGGTTACCAATTCCGAGATTCAAACCGGTAACCGTTCAAATTATACTTGTCCACTTTGGGGTTAGTTGGGCCAGGGATCTTCCTAGCTATTAATATCCTTGATGGAGCCCCCAAATATCTACAGCTGGTCGTTACTGCGCGCGCACCCAGACTAACGGATACGTACAAACACATGTGTTTATGATGTATAATAAGCGCCCATTTTCCATATTGGTTGTATTACAGAACGATTAATAAGGTATTGTTTGTTTTTAATTTAGCTCTAAAACATGTTCCAGATAGACAGGTACTAGCCGCCCTTCAGTTGTTTCAGCGTTGAGCCCGGTACAGGTAGATCCTGGTAGTTTCTGCACCCTAACCATCACAAAGCAAAGAAGGCAGTGTCTGACGGAAGAGAGACATCGACAAACTCAGTCGCCGCCCCATCAGCTATCCATCATAAAAACATTATCCACCCGAGTTCTCCCGTTGTCAAGGAAACAACTAAAATAAACAGCTCACAGCGCGCATGTCAAAAGGATCGCCAGCTGTCCATAGTAGGGATGGCTACGCTTTATTGACCTAAAAACACTGGTTATTTTTATATCCGATCGGGCTTTTTTTAAACGCCTAGAGGGCTTTTTTTAAACGCCTAGAAAGCTGCACATCAAAAATATTAACTTTTCTCCCGAACATTTTAGTCTTGACTTTGAACAGCTAAATCATTACCCATCCTGCACCGAGGATGTCCACGATTTTCAGCAGTTACTATGGCAACTGTGTCCCGTTTAGCCGGAAGCTTTGATGAACTGAACATCAAAAATTTTAAAAACCTTACAGAACGATTGTCTAAAAATATCCTAAACCGCTCCACACCGGATGATAACACCTGGGGTCAAGTGAATCATGAGTATCTTGTCTGAATCCGGAGGAAGCGTTTTACGCTGCTTTGAAAATTTTTCTAATTGATGAATTAACTATAAGAAATCTTGACTGGTTAAAACTGTTTCCTTGATTTCCCCCCCTTTCACGTGGCTTTTACTCCTTCCAAAACAGGTTTCATTCAGGCGTCGGGTGCAATAGGAGAACGTTTTACACTTGATGCATATAAAGGTTGCTGTTTTACGGCCACTTTTGTGCACGTGGTTGGCGAAATGGGCCAAAGGTAATGAGACGAAGTGAAAGGTGAAACATCCTTCAGACATAGCCCGGGCATGGTTTCAAAACAAGAGGCTAGAGGTCTGTTGCCAAGAGGCACTATCTGTTAGGCAACGGAGACGCCATACACCTGCTGAAGAAGGTGTGTGCGTGTGTGTGAGACACTAGATGATGAAAAATTAAACATCTAAAGTAACAAGTAAGGCAGGCATCAACAGAAATCACACACGCACACTGTATAACCTATTTGATAACAAAATCCATTCACAATCACATGTCATAGGTTAATACCTTATTCTGCCCATTTACTCATAGTACTTTCCGTACTCACATTAAAGTCACAGTACTCCAGATGACATGTTTTCGTAATCACAGCATCTTCTGTGTTCACACTAGTGTACTTCCTATATCCATAACATTCAGTTGTGATACTTAAATAACAACCAAAACTGAGAGTTTCCTTGATACACACATGACCTGCCTTAATAGACAAATTAATATATGTGTATCACAACAACAAAAAACAGCGTTTATAACAAGTGTACCGCAAACAGACTAGACGGCCATGTCATTAAAATCCAGCTGACCATATCCAGGACATGGAGCTCCCTGTTGTCAAATTGTAGAGACATTTTCCCAGAACGCTCTGAATCCTGGAAACCTTTGCCAAAGAACAAAGGAAAATTTATGGGATTGTTTATTTGTTTGTATAGTCACCAAATGGTCAGAAGTGTTATGGTATACGTCCAGGATCTGGCTGTATTATCTGGCATACAACATCTGTGATTTGTGATGATATAAACACAGATGCCAACACCCCTTCATGGGAAACGTCCAGCTTCTGGATCCAGCTGGCTGTACAGTATCCAGACGACTGACATTATGTCACTGGTCAGACATTGGACTTGACAGTTATTTCAGCCACGTGATAAAACTTGAGAAGGCCGTAATTAAAATAACAACGCTGACATTTTGGAATGTTATTATCCAGACACTCTAAACTAGATCAATTTGTAATCTCACTGGATCTACTGGTAACAAATATATGTTCACCTATTTGCAACAACTGTGGACTTAGATGTAACAACTGTAATATAAGGCACCACCTGGTGGAGAAAACTGATGTCATATCAGGAATCAAAACTCCCGTAAACAGTTTTAGTATGACATTCATCTGTCCCAACTGAAAGTGTACCATGTTAGAGATTTCCTGGTCGTGGGTTTTGTATCTGTGGGATGTTTCATTCTGATCATCTTATTTCCATATGGGAGTAGGAGTAGCTACTGGGCGACGTGTCACGGGTCATGGTGTGCTACCAGCACTGAACCCTAATATAGTACTCACTTGTAAACAATTTCTGGACTAGCTTTCATAATAACTCAATATAAACTTGAACCATTGAACTGTATAATATCTAAAACAGTTTAGTTGGTAAACACTTATCTCGTGGCGGGGGGGGGAGGCCAATACCTGAGTTACATAGAAATAAAGACATTTTTCATTGAGTAGTTATGCCGTCTGAGTAATCCATTGAAGAGTAACTTCTGGGCCAGAGGTAGACAATAACGGAGATGGGTTAAGATGAGCACTATCTCTTCGTGGAGCTTCAAATCTGTTCTAAACTCGTCTGTTACAGGGGTTGGTCTTAAAAAGAGGGGAGAATATTTGAATGGCTTAAATAAATGTATCATGTGTGTAATGTTAGAGTATCGGGTATGTTATATATATATATATATATATATATATATAGCACAATATTTACATTTTCATGGATGCATATGCAACTCTTAACCCTCCTATTGGTTGCTCTTCATTCTTTGTACCAAGCGCACGTTTGTAAAATTAGAATATGATATTAAAACAATAGTATTAGTCATTACCTGAAAAACGTGCCTAGTACTCAAAAAGCTACATATATTATTACACACCGAAATCATACAAGAGAGAGATAAGGTAGTACAGCATCGTTAACACAGATAATATTGATGTACGCACGTTACGGTAACATGTTGTATATTAAAGTGGTTGATGCATCGTGTACCTTGATTTGTTTACAGCTTTCGGGAAGTTATTTTAACTATCAAGAAGCCATTTTTTCACGTGCCCTCATTGTCTGGTAATTGTTGGTAATATTTCCTTCAAGTAAATCCAGCGCAATAAGCGTATAAGAATGTATAATTAAGTATAAAAAACAAATCATTTGTTTGTCTGATTTCCCCCCAAAATGTAAGCCGATATATTGTCATTACCATAACATGACACCCATTTCTAAATAATGAATATTTCACGATCAACGCTAATGAATGCACAACCATGTCACAGTAATTTAATAGTATTTGATCCGGATGTCAACTAAACAGGATTCTATTCATTTTGGTCAAGATGCAACAAAATAAGTATACAACGATCATGTGATCTTGACATGATGCTAAACTAGATCCAGAACATCCCGGCCGATATCATCCTGGATACGGTTTCCAATCCATCAATTATTGTTAGTTCGTTACCGTATCCAGATACTGACAGTGTATGTCCATTTAGTCAGTCATATTCTATCTCTCTCTCTCTCTCTCTGGACAAGCATTCAACATAGAGTTCTGGATCAAAGTGACTCACATCAGTGGAGAAGCGATGGGATGAGTGGAATATTGAATGTCTATTGCTGATTTAGAATGAGGTAACAGATCAGCAAAAGATAATAACAAGATAAATTTAATAATAATATGTAGAAATAGAATAATAATCAGATAGAATAATAATAATAATATAGATTTCATAATTTAAAAAATAAGATTAAAGTAATTTTTTAACAAGAATTAAGT
Source organism: Paralvinella palmiformis (assembly GCA_025642065.1). Taxonomy (NCBI): domain Eukaryota; kingdom Metazoa; phylum Annelida; class Polychaeta; order Terebellida; family Alvinellidae; genus Paralvinella; species Paralvinella palmiformis. The sequence goes on from JAODUP010000047.1 coordinate 393,458, forward strand.
ATGAAGTAAAGCTAATATTAACAATAGTACCAGCTGTACTACCATTTACTAGTACCTAGTACTAGTACTAGGTGACAAAAAATAATTTTGTTCAAAGTCAACCTTTTTGAAAACCCATCGGACTATATTTTCAAAATTAGTCATCACAGATCCTGACTTAGAGATGTTTATCCTGGTATGTATTTGGACCAGAAGTTAATATACCAAACCTCTGATCCCTGATGAGTCATCTAGGCTGTGTAGCAAATCATCAGTTTGGATTTGCCGTGTCTGTACCAACAGCTTCCCCCCTATTCACACAAATTAATAAATCTAAATAAAGACAATTAGATGTGTACATACACATTGCTGATATTTCTTATTGGTTAATAACGGACTTAATAATCAAATCTCCGATAATCACCAGATTTCTTGATTTATAATCCATAATTATTACATCTTATCTATCTGTGTACGTATATATATGTGCGTACATGTTTATCTATATGTTTACATGGGTATATAATTATGTGTGTGCGTGTGTGTGTGTATATACAACTTATTTGTGCGCGTACGCGACCGTTCTGTGAATGTAACAAACATAAAACAAACAGTTAAATACACGTTGTGATTCATGTGTGTGTGTGTGTGTGTTATATATATATATATATATATATATATGATTATTTTGTTTAGACAGCAAGTACATAACACAAACATTACCGACCCAGGCAACTATTTCCGATGTGTTTTTTTTATAAAGAAAGCCCAGGAGCAGCTCTAAAACAATCTATTTAGCAGGCAATTTTCTGAACCTCGGTAATTACTGCATGATTTATGACCTAACACCTCTCTCAAGGAACACACACACACACACACACACACGGAGAGAGAGTCTTGCCTGATGTACATTTATATAGGTGTAGGAAAACTATGCTATCTATGTAAATAGAACACTCCTGGGAACAAATGTGGAAGGATAGCGTGTGATATCCAACTACCTGCCAACCAAACTCTCTCTGGCAGACTTAGATAAAAGTTTAACTTATCTAAGGTCCCTCCACCCACACTAGTTTTATGTAACATCATATGATATATATATATATATATATATATATATAATCTCGAAGTGGTGTTGAATTAAGCATTATTTAGGAGCTTTACTCAAACATGACATTCTGGCAAGCTGCCAAAGAACTCTAACTATCATAATACCTGAAATGTGATAGACGTTTCTATGTTTTCACGTATCCTGGATGGACTAGTCTACAGCCAATGTATATTCTGGACACTATGATAAACATTACAGGGCTAGCTAATGTACAGCTTGTAGATAAGGCTTGTAGATAAGGCTAGATGACCTGAACGCAGTGTATACAGGGGTTAAAGGTCAGGGTAGTTGAGTAGAGGTTGAAAGAACAAAGTAGAGACTAGGGTAAGAAAAAAGAAAAAAACAAATTGGACAGATACGGGAGGGTCAGTTGAGAGGAGTGGATGGTAGACGTGGTAACAGTGAGTCGCTGAGTGCGACATATGGCCGAGGAAAGAATGCCTTGGAAAAAATCCCTTAAACACAGGTACCCCGGTCTGAGTCGAACCAGCACGCCGAGGTTGGCTCTGAAGAACTCTATAATTACTGCACTATCGGCGTGTTCACGCATTGGATTGAAATAAACATGAAACATTTGTATTAAAGTACATTCCAGAAGTAACTTTATTTATTTTAATCATGGACTTTGATACGTGAACAACAAACTATCGGTATTTGTAAACATTGCGGGTGTTTCATTGTGTAGGGAAATCGGAATGCGAAGTATTCAATATTTCCGCATTCTTGTGATAATATTTATAAAGGAAAGGACTCACAAGTGAGGGAGTGAGTGAACATTTATTGGTGTTCCTTTCAGATATTCTCAATTGGAACAAAATATGGCCAAGGGAACTACCGATAGTAATACTACTCTGGCAGTTGAGATAATCAGGTTATAACCTTTTACTGAAGGCTGAAACAACCACAAGATACGTATTACTATGGGATTCAAAACCATCAAGTGAATGGCTGTAATGAAGAACACAAGTAAGAAAAAAAACCAGGTAATACACAGAATACTCATATTTGAGTACTTTCATATTTCAAAGTACTCATTACTGTACTCAAATAGCTCATGGCAGCCAACTGGACCTAACAGTAGCATGCATCATTAATATTATTATATCTACCAAAAGTAGCTAAGCAATATATCAGTTTACTTGACCTATAGGATAAATGTTTACCAGGTAATCTGTCTAAGACATTGTCTATATGTCAGTAATGTTCTCAGAGTAGACCAACTTGTACAGGACTAATGTTTACAGTGTAAACTATTCAGATGGTTTCTCTGAACTAGGTATTTACACTGTAAGTTATTCCACAGCCGGTTTTATGTTGTGTACATTTTTACCTGGCGGATCTCATAACATTGTCACTAGGTACCATTGCGTCAACATTTAAAAATTTGAACAAGTAGTACAAACCACGTGATTGTGTCACATCCTGTACTGGGATGCACCATCAAGGTTGGGTATAAATTAGTTTATTTAGGTGATATAATACAAGGATTGTCCTGTATTTTTCTGATCAACTACAGCCAGAATACAGCTAGATGGCTTTAATTATACCCAATAACCCCCACCCCCCCAAAAAAACTATCAGCCAGCATTGATTTCGATGCAAAGTTCTCACAAAGCAACCAAACAGCTTTAATTATTCAAACCAGTCATTCTCCACGGACAGCCAGGCAGCATTAACATCACTATTACGAACAACCAGTTATTTTCACGAAGAGGCAAAAATTCTAAGAACAGATGTCCACAGCAGCTGAAGGCAGCCTCGTGGCAAAATGATGGCTTTCTGGTGGTGCAGTGGTTAGAGCACTGAACTGCAAATCTCCATGTTGTGGGTTCAAATGTGGCTTATACGACCGTGTGCGTTTTCCCCCCTGTAATAAAGGACTCATCCCTGGACCATATGTCCCAATTGCGACAAATACCGAAATCAACTCAAGACAAAACTAATAATTCCATTTTGATTTTTATCACCTCAACATGTATCAGTTCTTTCTATCCAATTAACAAGAGGAAAACAACAAACATCCCGCACTGTCATCGACTTCATCTATAAGGGACCATCTCCACAACAACCCTAGAACAAAACACCTAGAAGTGAAAACCTCAATATAATTTATTAACCGGAAATGTTACACTACAGTGTTAAAGGGTTCGTTCCTTCCCAGAGATGTATTATTCCTATTTAGAATAGGTTGGTGTATATTAAGCCCTGTCATCCCCAGAGGATGCCCAGCTCTTATGCCATTGGTCCGCCTACTAGAGGTCCTATAGTATAGGAAGATGTTAAGTATTGTAGTCAGCTCTTGTAATGATTACTGCTCTGAGATGAGGGGAGGGAGGGGCGGCTTCAGGGACTCAAAAACTAACTGATGGTGGCTATTTATGTGTGTCATGTGTCTGTCTTTATGTTTATATGCATGTATATGTCACTATATATACAAGGATTTGTCTATTCTGTGTGCAGAAAGCTCTAGGAATATATATATGAATATATATATATATATATAAGCTGCACACAGATGGATCTGTATATGGCATATATGACAACTACTTGAAGCACACAGAGTACATTGTAATTTATATATATAGGGTTACTGTGTATGCATATAGGCCACTGTGTAAACTTGTAGTACTGTGCATAAAGTAAGGTACTGTCACACTGTGTATAAATATAGGGCTTTATATATATATATGGCCTGTATATGTCAAAATAGTACTACCCCATAGACATAGTACTATTATCTCACCGTGCTGAATAAATTACAATGTTATACCGTACACAATACTATACATATAGTAACTGCATACACATTATTTATGTACATAATAAGTTACCTAAAGCACGTCTACTTGTAAAGCTCGTAGTGTACACACCCTTCAATATGTCAATATAAAATAGTACTGAGAGTAACATAATAACAAATACATACTTTGTCAGCAGTGTGCGCGTGCACGCGCGTGTATGTCTCTGTGCGTGGTCAACTATAGGCATAGTGATAGCGATTAACTCTTTTCACTCATGGCATGGTGCCAGTGCAGTCAGTGACAGTCAGACTGACTGTTCATTTCGACATCTGTCTCCCCTGTGTACAGTCTGTTCCTCAATTAGCTAACACAAGTAACAGTAACCAGTACCCTATACCGTCTATTCGACTATTGCCAACTAACTAAGTGAATCAGGGCAAATAAATACAAAGTCAGTCAGTCAGTCGGCTATACAACAACCAACAGAGATCAATATTTATGTTGTTAATTAAAATCAATATATCAGAACTGTCTGAGGGGTCACGTTAAGTCTGTAACAGCCACGACATGGCTAAAACGTGGTCAATAGTTAATGATATTGGAAGGGTTTGGTAGGATGAGTTAAGATAATATTATAGATAAGAATACGAAATACGACTGATAAATAGTGATAACAAAGACAGATATGCTGATGTAGAACGGAGTATGGCTTGGATATCTGGACACGGACACACGTACTGACACACACACACACGCGCACGTACTGACACGCACAATCTTTGTGACAAAGCCAAGCCCAAAAGTTAAGAAAATGGTTAGTTCTAGACATTTCGAGTCTAATGCTTTTAACTGTTACTTTACCAAAATATGTTATGTAATCATTGTAATGTTATGCTCCTCTCTCATCCTCTCCCATTTAATAGTGTTATTCCTCTTGTCTGTGCGTGTGTGTGCGTGTGTGTGTGTGAAGAGCCACTCGAACATCCACACAGATGAAACATAAACTTTCACAAACTCATCACCGTGATGATCACAACCAACTTTTCCAACAGAAGTTAACTTACCAAAAAATGGGCGACGACAGAAACCATCAACAATCCTACTACTCCTTGGCCTCGCCGAAGTCCTACCACGGCAATAACGTAATCCTACAACGGCATGACGTCCCGATAACAACATCCTACAGACGACACATATCCTATAATGATCTCGTCGTCAAACAACGGCCTCCGTCAAAGCTACCGACTCGCCATCTATAATATAACTATCCTCTCGGCAAAAAGTTATCTATCACCAAACAGACAACGAAAACACAATCACAACAGACACGAGCGACCGCCCGGCTCCATAAAAGTTTACTGCCCATCAAACAAAAACACGAGCGATAAACGCGGCCGCTCCCTAAGACAATGAAACCCCTACGTGTGAAATTTCTTATTTTTCACACCCCGCTATTTCATATCACGGCGATATAGGGGCGACCTATAAGGTTAGGTCGCCTCTGGTGAATACGCTACACAATGAAGGCCGATGTTGGTGGGGTTTTTCTGCATCTGTCGGAAGAAACGCGCGAAATGGCGAACTTTCTCTCAGCTGTGTTTAGTAGTCGTCTGCTATCGGTGTGACTGTGTCTACAATGTCTACAAAGTTAGTGCACGAACACATAAAGTCGGGCTTCGTTGTGTGTGACTTGACCGGATTTTGGCCAACCAATCACCGACGGCCTATCAACTGTGGGGAGTGAGGAGGCTCTTGCGGGGGGTGAGTGGAACTATGTTACCAGTCACCAGCGAGCCAACCAATCATGAGCCTGGCTTAGTGGTTATACTACACCGTCCACCAAACGTTGGACAATAGATGAACCTCGGCTGAGTCTCTCTCTCTCTCTCTCTGTGGTTTGTGTGTTGGTAAATAGACTGGGCTTCTCGTGGACCCCGTTGAGCTTGCGGTTGAGCCATTCGCGTCATAACGTCTGAACATAATGCGAAACCTGAATGGCTCCTATTGTTTAAAGCGTGAGACGGTTGTTAATGTGGCTGCCTTGCAAACTCCTTTGGTAGGTTAAGTGGGCCGAACGACCTCCAAATGTAATGAGGCTAAGTGAAAGATGAAACATCCTTCTGACCTATTCAGTTCAGACGACGAGCTCTGGCACCTGGGTTCAAACTTTGATATCTGGTGCTAGAGGTATATGACCAATCGCGCTACCAGTTACACCACAAAGACCCCAATATTTATTAATAGAGTTTATTTATTATGATAAATAACTTTAGCTCTGTTAATGATATCGTTCTTCAATGTACGCAGTGAACCGAAAGCTTCTGTCTGATAATCTAATTTCCTTTCGAAGTAGCCCATAGTTCGAAGCTAGACAACTCACTCACTCACTCACTCGCTCACTCACTCACTCACTCACTCACTCACTCACTCACTCACTCACTCACTCACTCACTCACTCACTCACTCACTCACTCACTCACTCATCTAGAAATATTACGTGTTTTCTGGTAACAGCCTCGCTATGAATAATTCTTCATTACCGTAAGTCTATATTTCATAGATAAAACAACATATTTTAGTATGTTGTTTAGTGAAACATGACATTTTAGAAAATAATTAATTAATATAATGCTTGTTTAACATAAAGAAGTAAAATGGGAGAATAAAAACACAAAAAATCAAACAAACGAACAAACAAAAATCTTTCAAACGTAGGCCAGGCGTCGAACCCTTGTCCTAGATGTCCGTGACAAACCGCGTTACCGGATTTGCCTACGTTATACGGGACAAGGTTATATTTCCTACATCATCATAGATGGCTTCATACCAACGTACCATAAATCTCGTATAACACAAACGCGCGCGCGCGCGCCACGCCGCATCACGTACTAGGTGTCCAAAATGACAGTTGTCCTTTCAGGCAGGTTTCATATTTACCAATGACGGCGTTATATGATACACCTTGAGTATCCTATGTTTTCATTGTATTAACTGGTATTTCGGATCACGTTGTTTATGGGCAATTTGTGATTTGAAGGCCAGCCCTTTTTAACGGCGACTATATGTTCTAATAAATGTTTGAACTTCGTGAGGTGAACAAATTTGATGGTAGCCTTTCTTACAACGACAAATGACGATGCGCTTTTGTCTGTTGCTAATTAGACCCAAAAAATAGTAATAACCGGCAGAGGTGAGACGGTGGCACCGGAAAGGACAGTGACCCGGATGAAGAAAGAGGTTACGATTCGCGTAGCCTCTGTGACCTAGAGATACATAGGAAATATTTTCTGTTTATAACATATCCTGGCGACTATGGCTGAGGTTTTTTTATACACGTTTCATCCATCAATTATACTTGATCTGTTTTCGCATCGTGACACTATCAGCCGGTACTAAACATTAGAAATGAATGCTAAAGATGACAAATATACTGAAGGGAGTGAATGAATGCGTGAGTTAGTTAGTTACTGAATGTGTGGGTCATTGAGTGAGTCGGTTAATGACAAGTCGACGCAAAAAGCTGATTTAATATCACTTCCGGTCATTTGTGAATTCTGAACAGAGAATCACTCCATCTAATCCCGAGTTTAACTTAAATCTTTGACCCCACAACCGTGCGAGAAAACCGATGCAGAGCGCTTAATTTCCTGGTCTAGGTTCATTGCGTTGTTGTTGAATGCAGTGTTTCTCCGACTGAAATCTGTAACCCAGCAACTACTACCTAACACAGACGAAAACATAAATGTACAATAAAACACCACAGAAAGAACTGGTCTAGAGATATTTAAGCCAGTTATACACTATATTTTACCAAAAGCTATTTACATACGTATCGCACATGCGCAGGAGACCATTTTTGTAGCCTTTCTTTTCCCTAAAAAAATGCCCTGCTTTGAGTTTAATTTAGAACAACAACAATAATAATAACTATGCAGTCTGGGTCTATTATAGCGAATACTGTCTAGGGTCCATGGATCTGAGCCGCGTTCTAAGTGTATCGTGGAAAGCAACATTTTCATTACATTACTGTAATGACCGAAATATTTGCGTTACATCAATATCGCGAGTTTCGCGAGGTAAAGAAACCCGCGAAATTTAATCATCGGGAAGTTTTAAATTTTATTGTTACATTAAATTATTTAAAATCACTAAAAGTCCCTGAATATAAAAAAAACGCTAAATTTAATGTCCGCGAATATATGGGTGTTTACAGTTTTTAATCCACTTAAAATTATTACTGTATAGCAATCCCACTATACCGTTGCCTGATGCCGCCATGTTGCCTAACTAAATGTCGTTTTCTTTCAAGTCAATGGTCGCGCCGCACTTGTCTTGCTTCTAATTCAATTTTACACCAAGGTCCGGCGATATGGGGATATTTACACCCTAAAGTAAAAAACATAGCCACCAAAAAACTATTTATTCGTATAGTGTTAGAGGTGTGTACATTGACCATGTGTAACTTTTCCATATGTGTTACTTACACTGATAGATTGTTTGTATCGCTAATATGTCCTTGTGTCTATGATTCTTTTATATGTCTTGCACTCGTATTGTTTTCTCTCACATCTCTTTTACTTGTTTTAGGTAACCCCTAACCCAATATCAGTTATATATCTTGTATATCAAACGATGTATACTACTGCCATGGGTGGGTTCTCAACCTATAAGGTTATTAGTGTTATCTGTCTGTATATATTTAATTATGAAAACAATATTGTAATATATATGTCTATTATCTACAGTATAAGGAGGAATAAAGCGCTTACTTACATTTTATTCTTGAGCTGGAAATCCCATTTGAGAGAGCAACTCTAAAGGTCATTAAATGGACGTCTGATTCGATGACCCTGTTATGATACGAATAGCCATTCCCAGTATTATCTGGGTTATTTGGCTGATTGGCTTGTTTACTCTCCGTACTGGTCAGACTTGGGTCGTATTGTCTAGATACCACGGGTATGCGCCGGATCTCAATATTATTTGGGGAGGAGGATTTATAACATTATTGCGGGACGCTCTGGTCTGTGGTTCACTTTGCTGTACTCTTGCGATCACCTCCAGTTTGTCTCTAGTGGAGTAAAACTTTCATTTTCGGCAACGTGATCGATCAGGCTACTTATTACGGAGCCCGGTTTAGTTTTGGATCAGATCGTTTAAATACAGTGATGTGGTGCGCCGCCACTCTGTACTTGGAATGTGTAAAACAGGATTTTGTTTTGTGCTCTGAAACGTACAGGAAGCCAGTGCAGCTGAAACAAAACTCTTCGTTGTATATGTTCAATTTTACGTGTACACCTTACCGGTTCTGTTTGCTAACTTTGTAAGTGAGCAGTTTCGCCGATAGGGATGTTACGTTATATAACATAGTTTCGTCGAGAAATATTAAGTCCTTAGATTAAAGTGTTATATCCTTAATTGCATGCGTAATTACGAAAAAGTCTGATGATTTTTTTTTTGTTTAGCAGGACCTCTGAAGTAAAATGTAAATTTAATGAACAGATATGGATTTGTGTTAGATTGTTATCTGATTCTAGTGATTGGTCACAGATACAAAATAAACAGTTTGTGTTTAATTATGATAAATATTAAATATATCTGTACACTAATTTCAGTATGAAGGCAGTTTGGTTGTATGTATAGATATAATGTGTGTGTGTGTGTGTGTGTTAATACTGTAATAGAAAATAAATTCGGGTTCTCCAGTTTTTATTTTTAGTCTCAGGATTACGTTCTAGATCGTCTGACAAGTTGGACATAAACATCTAAAGAAGAACAACAAAAAGCTACCTTCACCGACCATCTAAAGACAACAAACTAGTACTGTACAAAGAATTAAATAAACAGCTTTTCGTAACAAAATCGACATTAATCAGATGGAGATTAAGAGTCCAAGAAAGGAATCCATATAGTGCCATACAGAAGTGATTGCTAATTCTATTTGGTATCCAGTGTCTCAGTATACACGACATGATATTTCGAGGAAAATCATATCTTTGCACAATTTAAGTTTAATTCTAACTAAAAAACAACCACGTTATGACGATTAGTCGCGACACTCAATGAAATATAAATCATACATCTGTACGTTATGATGTGCCAACTTGGACAGAAAATATCACATCTAGGATTGTTAAATATACAAGTCGATGTCTACAAATCGAATGATTCACACGGGTTGTAGAAAAGGTTATCCCTATACAGCAATCATTTTCAGTATATATACAGCCAATGATTTGTAGAAGCTGTGTACAAGGATTGCAGTTGACAAGCTCTTAACTGTAAACACGTTGATTACATCGGCTGTTGACCTGTTTGTATGTTTTAAAAAAAGCAATAAACAAAACTCGATAATTAATTTTGTGACTGGTATTTGGTTATTACTTCTGGTTTTGTAACTACATCGGATGGAATGTTATGATATCATCATCATCATCATCATCAACATCATCATTAGCAGCATCATCTTCCGCTTATTTATTATGGTGAGTTGATAAACATGGCACAGCTGTTATGTGCCATATAAAGTAATGAGCTCCGTTTATCCGGATAGGTTATGTCCTATCTGGATCCCATTCAGGTCGTGTCTGGATGCCAGTACTGACAAAACATTATATGAATTGTAATTGTAAAAAAAGCCTCAGCAGCATCACAAGAAACCTCCCAAAAGCTTGTAGCACTGGACAGATCCGTAAAACAAAATGCTTATTACAGTGCATATTTATAAGTGCTTCACAAGGAGCAATCACTCATACACGCACACAGACACACACACGAACACACAACTGAACAACAATGATGCAGAAAAACAATTACATCATACAAAAACTGAATTATTAACGAACACGATAACACAGTCAAAATGTCAAATTCTGATTTTAATACCACTTTACCTTCAGTATTCAAATGGGAAGAAAGTTACAAAAATAGTTTGTCTTATCTAATTGATACTAGACGGGTATTATCATAGATAAAACAGTCAGCTGTAAGAAAGATATCGCTTCAACTGTGGTGTGTGCATGCATGCGTTTGTGTGGATGTGTCTGAGTGCCAACATCCATTAAATAAAAAATTGAAATGGTCTCACAGTTGGCCCTGTGAAAAGATTCACATTGCAACACATGCACATACACATGCACAAACACACGCACACATGCACATCCTCACTGGATCACTAAGGCTGTTGATGGCTGTGAGCTTTTGTTGTCACGTCGAGGAATGGTAGAGACCCATCACCATGATGAAGACACATGCCTCGCCCCACATCACAGGTGTATCCAGTAGGGCAACAGTGTACTCCGTCACTGCAACATACTGCCTGAAATGTGAAAGTACCAAAATATGATAAGATTGAAGTATTACAGAACTGGCCCATGGTGAAGACAAAAGGGATGAAACAATAGGGTACTTAACTAAGTCAGTAAATGACTAATACAACTTGAAATTAACTGGTAAATGATTTCAGACAACACCTTGTCGCAATGCGGTTTGAAATACTGCAAACATGGGAAGCCCAGAATCTCACCAAACTCCTCTGATACTGTGTATGTCCTAGTCACTGACTCGAACCAATGTTACCAGTGTATTTAAGAGGTTTCATCCAGTAATAAATTGGTTTAGCCTCATCATCTCATTTCTCGACTTCAGTAAATTAGGCAACTAAATGCTGCCATCTTCACAGGAGTGTCCACCGACTACATGGCAAGATCCATTAGACACTAAGAGCTGACTCGCGGACTATCATTTCCAGTTTGGACGCTTTTACTGATTGGGCCGATACTACCTCCTCCACACCACTTAGAGTGTACAGAAAATTCTGAGTTGAAATAACCCGAGGGTGGTCATTGCCAGAGTACACTACATCCAGCGAACAGCTTTAAAATAGGTAATTCAGCGCGATGGCAGCACCACTAACATGGTCAGCCATGTAAATGATTTACACTCTGTGCGGCTTATACTCCGATGTGTTGCAAACAAATTCTTCATATCCAATTCGGATGAGACGAACATTTGAGAATGAACAATATTGAAATCAAACATCAGGAAAATATTATTATATCTTCTCATAAAATAACATAATTTATATCATTGCTTAGAAAGGTTAATGAATGTTTATTTACTCGGTGGCTATCCGAGTGACAAATTGATAACTTTCACCTGGAGTTCATGATACAAAATATCAGAAATTACAATTAAAGGATAATTGGGAAACTACCATAGTTATGTATGTAATTGGATATCAAGTTGACAGGGTTTTTTTTATGGGAAAAACTGCATCAAATATGTCGATGACAAATGTGCCATGCTGCATATCACCACAAAATATAAACAATTGCAAATAAATCTGTATTTACGTGAAAAACACAGCATGCTAATGAAAAGAAATCAATAAGTTGAGAACTTTAATAGGCAATTTATCAACAAGTGAACTAGTTTGTGTCCTTTGTGATTTCATATTGGTAATAAGCACCACGATGTAAATTTGGGCACCAGATGTCGCAAGCTACACAAATTGAGCCCCCCAACTGGGCGCCGATTTACTACAGCATAAAACAATCAGCCTACTGGATGATAATGATGATGATGATGATGATGAAGAAAAAATGGTCGATTATACAGCTATGACCGGCAGCTAGATAAAGAATATGTCCAATATACTTAATAATGTATTGGGTGTGGTGATGATTGATGTATGTTTTATGGCCACTTTTGTGCACATGGTAAGCTAAATGGGCCAATATTGGGTTTGTTTGTTTTGTTGTTCGGGGAGAATCTCCAGGCTGTCGCTTAATCAGCACAGCCTCTATGTTGGAGTGGTTGAGAAACCTCCTCCCCCACCACTCACAGGGGAGCAGTACGGAAAGACGGAGCCGAAATACCCTGAGGGTGGTCACTGCCAGAGTGTTTTATGTCCTTAGGGGGTTTTTAACATCCCCCTTTATTTTAAATAATTCAGTGGAGACGGCAGCGCCATTTAACGTGGTCATCCACCCACGATGTTGTGAGCCGAGAAATTAATCCCTGGAAAGGTTTCGACCTCTTACGTGGTTCGAACCTGTGACCGTTGGCACCAAGTGCGGGGTGCTTAACCGCTAGGCCACCGGAGCTCACTTAATATCGGGTGTGCTCAAGTGGATATAAATAAGGCCCTTAACTCTGACTAAGATATCAAGCCCTAACAAGGCAGAACTATTTTTTTTTTAAATCCAAGACATTCAAAAATTCATGAAATCTATAATGCCTCAAAAAGGTACATTAGAGGTTCACACTCCATACAAATGTCCTCGATGCAGTTATCAAATGGCTAATTTTATATCAATAATAGCAGGGCTAATAACACCATATTGGTCAGATCAGATTCCATCATGCCTAAGAAGCTGGAGCAACCTTAAATGGTCTACACCCTCAGGCCCTTGTATTATACAAACTGGACCGTATCAAGGGGTTCAGTGATGAGATGGGTTGCCAGACAAGATGAACAGCAAGCTTCAGCCAATATATAACATACGGCCAACGCAGACTGGCTAAACGTGGAAAGAGATCTGACCGTGTCTTTATCTCTCTCCTTCGACATCTCTGTTGGTTGTGCCAATTATAGAGAGAATCAAATACATGTTTATACTCATCACCGACAGAATGCTGATTGGTCAGACTCTGGTAATCATCCACAAGTTGCTGCACTTGTATGAACGAAAACCGACAATTAGAGGGAGGGGAAGCCTAGCTGTAAGCCAGTCAGATGAGAACTGGAGATGGTCAGAGACATTGAAACAGTGTGAGTGAGTGAGTGAGTGAGTGAGTGAGTGAGTGGTGTATTTAGCCTCAATGCTAGTCACACCTAGGACATATAGCAGAGTTTCTAATTCCCAAGGAAATATCTCGCGAAAATGGGTACTTTGGTGGTTTGTGTAGAACCCAAACTTAGACGTTTGCAATGCAGTTCCTAATCACTACAATGATGGAACACTTCAATACTTTGGAACAAATTACTAGATAGCGGCATCATCCCTAAAACCATACTGACAGTTTAAAAATAAATACATAAATATTCCCTTATGATAACTGGATTGTTTATCTTATTTTACCTTTTGTTTGTATTGTGTTTCATTCATATTTTCCTAAGTTTTTAATTAATAATAATGATAATATTATTAATATTACTGTCACCAACATTCGATACCTACCATTGGTAGAGGACAACAGCCCCATTCACCACCTTGCAGCAGACAGCAGGTGTTGTATTCTGGACACTGGTGTTCATGATCTGGACAGATGATGGAGCTGGATCGATGCTGTACATGGGAGGATGCTGGGACTTTAGTTAGCCAGGGTACAGCCTGGGTACAGGAACCCGACTGGGGATCACAGACGTAACCTTGTGGACAGCAGTGTACGCCATCCTTACAACACACAGCCTGTAATATAATTAAACTGCGAAATGAATAATAATAAATAATAAACAATGTGTTAGGATATTGGATGGTAAATGTCCCATACGCCTCACAGATTATAAATAATGATCTGTGATTGTGTTCTGTAACAGGGTAAAAATAAACACTTCAGTATGTGTTCCAGCTCAACCGAATCAGTGTGTGAATTAATAGACTTTAATTCAATGAACATACACACAAGGAATTGAGTGACAACACGAAACATAATGTAGAAGCTAATAAACAGTAAATTTATGGAGGAGTTAGTTTATGCCATAATTGCATTCATAATAAATTGATTCCTTGTCTAGCTCACTATCTGACAAGAGCCAACTGAATCAATCTTGTTTGACAGAAATTAGTGAAGTAGTAAGCATTTACAGACGAATGACATGCACAATGTTTTAGATACTGTTTTAATGATTACAAGTTGTTAAATTTGTAAAATGCTGAAAAAGATAATGTTGGGAGCACAATGCCTTATCAATTTGAAGACATTCTTCTGATAAATAGCACACACACACACACATGCACAAACAGGTACAAGATGATAATTGGTGTTTTATGGCCACTTTCCTGCACATGGTAGGCTAAATGGGCCGAGCGACCTCCAAAGGTAATGAAACGAAGTCAAAGATGAAACACCCTTCAGATATGAGGTTCGAACTAAGGTGGTAGTGATCTGAGATCCAACATGCTACACGAGGACTACTATAGATCACATACTCTATTATGGGATCAAATCTCAGTATAGGGGTATGTTTATAGGATGTTTCATCCTTCTCTATATGCTTTAATTTCGTATGGTATGACTCTGAAGTGAAACCAATTCACTGACTCACTGACTCATTATGACAAATCACATCGGTAGAATGCTTGACCACCAATACTATACTTACACTGACAAAAGGACAACAGGTGTACTGTCCTGTAGGTGTTTTACAACAAGTGCTGCCCTCTGGACATTGTTTCTTGCCATCTGGACACTTGACTTTGTTGGCGTCATTGGTCAGCTCCCGGGGTGGAGCTGGTTTGAATCTTGTAAAGAGCGTCGATGTTAAGCGGATGCTGGAGCCTGATTTTTCACAGCGCATACCAGTCTTGTCACACTGGAAGCCTTCTGGACAACAGTGTAGCTTGTCAGCGCAGCACGTGGCCTGGAATATGGGACAATATCTAATTATTTGGACATAAATATAGGTCAACGGTCAAGATAGTGTTATTATCAGGTCAAGAAACGAATATCTGAAATCTAAGGTTACATCACTCAAACAGAGATGGAAGACAGGACAAAGGTCGAAACAATTGTAATACAAGGTTAATAGAACATGCATAGGGAATCGAAAATGGCATAATGATCATAACAAAGTTAATATCATGGATATTAGACTGTCCTCTATATCTTTTTCTTGCCATTTCAAACCAAACAGAGTTTTGTTCCTCGAAATTGCCCAAAATAATAATGCTCATTTTGGATGTAGAATTTGAAACAATGTCTGCATTTACTACCATTTCAGAAAGGGCATTTCTTGAAAAGATGCTGCGTTAATTCCCGGCTTATATGCGCTGTATTTGGAAATATATGCATCACTGCCTGAAAGAGACCACAAAACAACTAAAACAGACGTTTTTCATTTCCACCCAGTCAGACAATGGCAATTTACACTAATTATTGCAAGGACTGAACTGGTTGTTAGAGGTAGGCTCATTCAAAATATAGATCAACACAAGGATATGAGGTAGATCACATTTTGCTTTTTATATTTTGGCCAAACTAAGTGATTTTGTTTATTCTTGACACAATTCAGATCCGTGATGAGGAAGCCATAGTCAAGAGAAATTAACTCGAGTGAAATATGGAAAAATTTGGCTCGATTATTTGAATTTTTCTGAAATCCGTCACCTCATATTTTAATTTGGCTTACATTGGAATTTGTTGGCATATTCTGATGGATTTGAACAGTCGCTTTGTGCGAGATGCAGTTCATACCGTTCAGCACCAGATTGTATTAGTAGTCAGTAGTCGGTTTCAAATCATACAAACATATCCCTTTAAACTGTCCATGGTATCTAAGCAGGTTATGTATGATTATATAAGATTTAGAAGATACATAAATGACAATCAGATTGTAGACGATCAATTTACCACAATCAGAGAACAGACTTCCTAACAACACACAATGGCACAAAAAGGTGACTCAATCGCCTCTAAAACATTTCAGAGGATTTATTGCTTTAATTTAAAACCGAATTGTTTTATTGCACTAAAGACCTGACTATAAGGACGACTGTGCATGTTCATATAATCTAATTAAGCAAAATACAAATAATTATCAGGTGAATGGGATACACCAATTGTTCTATGGCGACACCCGCTGTGGTAGGTAAACTGCAAAAGAATACACAAAAGGCATAGTGAGTTATTTTTCAGTGGCAGAATTTATAAAACAAAATAACCAACAAATTGTCAGATATGAACAGAAAAAGATCTTATTTTTGCCCCCAAAGAATAAACCAATAGAAAATTTCCGTGACGACTGCGCCATTTAGAGAGTTTGCAGGTCCCATCCCGTTTCACTGAGCTCGCCGAACCAAACGATAAAAACATTCTTTTACCAAACGTGAGATCAAGGGATCACAAGATGTTTCATACATTGATAACGTGTCTATTACAGTTCTCAACTTGATGAGTTATTTCCAATAACATGTAATGTTTTCAGACAAAAATAAACTGTCAACTTTCCCCAATACAAATAATCTTATATATTAATAATAATAATTCTACGTTATATTTAATAAAAATAAAACTGCTAGAAGAACTTGTAGATAGATTTAGTTCTGTGAATCCCCCAAAACGTAAACTTACAAACAATTAGTGAATTACACTTCTTGTTCCATGCTACTACTGCTACTACTACTACACAGCTTCACTGACCCACAAACCGCAGTAGATGTGGACTGCGCGCGCGACGCGGAGATCGTCTATTTTAATTGGTTAACATAATCAAACTAACAACCAACTGGTTACCTTTGGATAAGGACAACATCCATATTGACCAGATGTCATAATACAACAAGTTGATTCGGCTGCACAAAATGTATGATCACGACACGTCACTTCAGCTTGCTGCTGTTGCTGTTGTTGCTGCTGCGTCAGGGCGGTATTAGCTAATGAGGGTCTGGTGTTGAGTAGTGACCAGGATATGGTGAGACTGTTACTGGCATGCCTACAGTAGGGAGGGTCACATATCATACCGCTGGGACAACAGTGTAAGTGGTCTGAACAGCATACAGCCTGGGTAAGGGAAACAAACAAGATTAAAAAGGAATTAATACACACACACACACACACATATATATATTCCCCCCACACACACACATCTCGGTCTCTCTTCCTTCTTCCCTCACATCTCATCTCCCTATATCTTTCTATCTATTTATCTAACTATCCATAGATTAATTAATTTCTGATTAAATGAGGTCTACAGGCTACAGAAAAAGACTGTCAGATCTGTGTTGAAAAAATATTTCTGTCATCGTACAGATTACTGACTAAATACAGGCTGCACACCACACACGCCAACATCATTGACCAACATCTGGACAAGAATATATATATATATATATATATAAAACAAAATAATTAGTTGACATTTGATATTTACAATTTCCACATGTAGTAACCTGCAACATCATCAAGAACATTAAATGGGACAGAAATAGCAAGGATCATAAAAATACAATCATCACTAATAATGAACATCACTCAAACACTTCTCACACTTCAGGCTTCTTATCATAGAATTGGTAATACTACATTCATCCAATACTGCAACACCACTAAAACAGAATGATTGATAATTTAAATTTCACACACATAAAAACACCATTTAGATGCTAAAACCATAATTAGAATGACCAGTTTAAACAATAAGTAACAGCCAATTTACTTTCTATGCATCCCTTCATCCAAACATACTTAATGTACGAACATTGAAGGCAGACTTCAAAACAATTTACAGCTGCCAACTCTTTTACTATCAGTGGCAGCTGTAGACCCTGTGATATATCTTAAAGATACAATGACATATCTTAAGAACAAAACGCATTTGACTGAATTCGCAGTGTAAGTAATTTACATCTTACACAAATGAGACTGCCTTTTCTGCATGATGTGTAGATGTCGTCTATTTCTGCTGTTAGCGAATGCTTCGTAACATCCTGTTATACGTATGGAAGACACAATAAATAGGACAACATCCCATACATAATTCCTATCGTATTAAGATAACTATATTGTTTTGTGTGTGGCAATGTGATCATCATTCATCCCGTCATCTACTAATAACCACACCTAGAATTTTGTTTTAAGTACCAGACATGTGTCAATCGTAGCGTTACACAATTGCCAAATAATAAAATAAGTTCAGGATACAAATAGAGATAAATTTGTCGCTAAACATCACCTCAACTAAACTTTAATTCTCGGGGGGTTTGCTTCATTAAAACCAAGCTACTTCCAGATTAGAAACTATTTACAATCTAACTAAAACGAGATTCAATAACAATGGAGCGACGCAAATAGAACTGAAGCCGAAAGTGTATAGATAAGTTAAGGTGCAAGACACTTTTTAATAGGCCTCGATCATAGTTAAAAACTATATACAATAATCTGCCTAGTTTTCTACGAATTTACCTGTAATATATCTCAAAGAGTTTAAGCTTAAAACAAAAGAATCTTGATATATAATAATAATAATATTATTATTATCATGATTATTACTATAATATATATATATATAAAATCTAAATTAAATAAATGAAACAGTAAATACAAAGATTATAATGATTAAACAATTCCAGTAACTTTCTCCTATTTTGAAACAACTCCTTATAGGATCACAAACATAATGAATTAAAGCAGTCTGCTCGTTGATGTTTTCACTTCAGACACATCTAAAGCAGATAACGGCAACAACGGAGTTTCTGGTGTATTGTTTAGCATTGAAAGTTGGACGTGTCACGCCAACAAATTAACAACTGCCTAGCAGTCTGTCAGGTTAAGTGAATTAACAGAGCATACTCAATTTATAGGGTGTGTTATTTAACCAGTATGTCCATAAATTGGAAGATTTGGTGATGGAGTTCTAAAAATAATAATTCCTACAGCTAAAATGGAAGTAGTTTCCACTTCTGATGAATACAATTTGGTGACTTATTAATTTCTTTAATTTTCCAGTCAACCGACTTGATTCTAACTTGTTTTAAGATAATACAATCAGATAAGACTAAAATAATAGGATTAATTACGTTTGGTATTGGACAACAGCCATATTGACCAGATGATAAAATACAGCACGTTTCTCCATCTGGACACTGTGTCCTATGATCTGGACATGGGACCCAGGTGGCCTTGACACTGACAGCCTGCGGCTGAGTGGTCTGTTGCCATGGTATCTTGTCTTCTGACTTCAGACATGTGCTCTTCTTGACGTCACATTTGTATCCCGTCGGACAACAATGTTGATGATCAGCACAGCATACAGCCTGCAGATAAATATTGTAAGTAAGGCATACGTGAAAAATGGCTTAAACATGTATATGTTTCTCGAGCTGTGATAGCGCAGTTAGTTAGAGCGTAGGACTCGTAGCCGAATGGTCGCGGGTTCGAGACTCCATGAGCTGCAATGCTATCATGTGGCGACTGGTTCACTCATCCGTTACAAATGAGAACCTGACAGGAAGTGATGTCTTTGTGTTTGAGTAATACTTTGTGCCTATAATGGCAGCATGCATTGTATGCTCCCTTGATAGTTGAGATGTGTATTGTGTGGAAACAGGTCTGAGTCAGGGCTAATAATATTGTAAAGTGCCTTAGAGCAGCTATCTAGCTGAATAGGGTGCTATATAAATGTTATATATATATATTACATATATGATATGTTGAATGGAGTTGAGTTGTTCAGCCTCAGTGTAGGTATCAGCCAAATTTGAACCCACAACTTGGAATTTTGCAGCACACCAGAATGTTATTATTTGGTGCATGTTGATGTACATAACTATAGACTACTCTCATTTATCATCCCTGACCCAAGTGTCAGACCTCAGCAGATTCAAAATTTGAATTTAATTCAGGAATGTGAGTTATACTTGTAAAATAAATATAAGTTTTCTTTCTTTGATTTATTTTATATAACATTTGTGACTTTCATGAAATCTCACATGTGATATTTCTAAAGTGATATATATATATATTTGAAGCTAGGTAATGTCTCTTTTTTTCATTAAGAGTATCAGCCTATGTCTTGGGAGCTCCTTTCTTGTGATCTTTAACCATGATATATATATATATATATATATATATATATATTCAAGACAATGGATTTTAATGTTATTTATAACATACAGACTAATACTAGCATTGAATGTCATAGCATAAAGTCAACAGAACTGTATATGGGAAAGACAATTATATTCCTACATCCTACCAATGTGAATTATACAAAGTGAATGCTACTATATGGTGGTTCATTGATAATCAGCCAAAACAGTTATATAACTGAACACTAAACTTTGTGTGAGACTCTTCTCAATAAAATTTACAGAAAAGGAACCAGAAAGTAATTCTTTAAGCTCGAACTGCTGACGGATAGAGAATCAAATTGGTAAACAAAAACATCTTGGCAAAAATGTATCTGTCCGAAAGAGAATTAAATAAAAAACTGGAAATTAAGAATCAACATTCTATTAGTTTATGTACTGAATCCAAGTCTGGGTTAGACAGCTACATCATCATGACCAATCGCTTACATTCGGCAGGGGACAACATCCGTATTGTCCACTCTGTAACATACAGCACGTTGTCTGGTCTGGACAAAATGAGGTATGATCAGGACATATCACTTTATTGTCACCGACAGGTAGATTTCTGTCAATGGACCTGATTGGCTTATTCATCTCACTGGGCGCAACTGGCTGAGCTTCTCTCTTGGTCAGCCATGGTATTGAGCTGCCGGTGGATTGACAGGTGCCAGCTGTCACATCACAGGTGTATCCCGCTGGACAGCAGTGTGTGTGATCAGAACAGCAGACTGCCTGAAGACAGGAAGCATCCACATAAAAGCGATTATTTATTAATGTGATTATAACTTATGGGTGACCTTTATAAGCAGCCACATTCACACCAACATTTTAATTCACATGTTCATTATTAGCAAAAATAGTGACTTTCTATACAATGTAAATAATAAGAATAATGTATATTTAATAAAGCGCCCTTACTAGCAGGAGCCATTCAAAGGCGCTGTACAAATAATATGTAATATAATAATACCTCAAATAATGTCTGTTAAAAAAAAAAATATATATATATATATAAAGTAAAGGGGGGGGGTCTTTTTCTGAATACAGGCATACAATCACAGCCACAGCACCATAACATAACTGTTCAAATCATGCCCAAAATAGCACTAGATAATGTTTCTGGTCAACTATTTAAGACTATTCTTTTCATTTAAATATCTCGTCAGGTTATGATCATAACTTAGTCATAATGTAGCATGATTTAATGTCAAACTTGGCAACAATCAGGTTCAGTTAAATCATTATCCACAATTGCTGGACTGAAACAATGATTTGTCTGCATTGGAAAATACATTTAAAAACATAATGCATTGAAGTCTCCTCACTGACTTAGAGTACTTTCTGCACCCAAACGTCGTTTAATTCACTAGCTAATATTGAGGTTCTTACATTACTAAATGGACAACAGCCATATATGGTTGCTGATATCTGGCAGCACGTTGATCCTGATTGGCAGCTCTGATGATCCGGACAGATAACCCTATCTTCACTGGTGGCAGGAGTCGCTGAAAGTGGAGTCATGGAGCTCTTCTCATTCTCTCTCTTGATGCATTCGCCCTTCTCAATGTCACACTCTTCATCGGATGGACAGCAGTGTAGCTTGTCTGAACAGCATTTAGCCTAGATTATTGTCAACAATCAGTAACAAATACATGTCTACACAAGTAATTCAGTATAGCATTACCCTTACCGTGAAAAATTTATATCAGAGAAAGATATAGTCTTGTGCTCAATTAATTTAATTCACTTATACTGTTATAGTGAATGTTTCACAACTTGTACTGTTCTAAAGTTAATGCAGCAAAGTGAAAGATGAAATACCCTTCAGATACAGCCATGTCACAATAGGATTTTTA
Organism: Paralvinella palmiformis; assembly: GCA_025642065.1. Taxonomy (NCBI): domain Eukaryota; kingdom Metazoa; phylum Annelida; class Polychaeta; order Terebellida; family Alvinellidae; genus Paralvinella; species Paralvinella palmiformis. The sequence goes on from JAODUP010000047.1 coordinate 415,938, forward strand.
ATGTATCATTAATTTAGTGAGATGGCAGATGGCAGCACCATTTATTTTTTAACCAAGAAAATGATCTCTAAAATTTCTCTGAAAATTATACAATATTTGTTTGGGCTTTGAACCCATGATCCTCGGTGACATGTACTTAACCTCTAAACCACAGGAAAGTCAGCTGGAAGTCTTTGGACATATTATTAGCCTGGTGCCTAATAAAGTTGGGTTCAGATGTGTATCTGTAGTGAAATCTAACCTAGTATGCCCTTGACATTCATACAATGGACACAATTAAGTACCTAAAAACTACCGGGAGACATAATTACTGATGATAAAAATTGAACATCCCAAACAGAAAGACTTACGTTCTTAAAAGGACAACAAGCGTAGTAACCATCTAACATAGGACAACAAGTGGTGTCATCAGGACACTTTGTCTTGTTGTCCGCACACTGCCCATTCTCCGTCTGTTCTCCTGATACGTGACCAGTTGTTCTAATCCATTGAATGCTGTGCAGGCCACTGGCTTTACATATCGCGTGCTGTTGATCACACACTGTTCTTTGCGGACAACAGTGTAAGTGATCTTTGCAGCAAACAGCCTAAAAGTAAAAGTGCCAGAGTCAGCATTACACCATCTTCGTATCAGAATAAGTAAACACTACAATGTTACTAACTACAAATCAGGCATGAGAGTGGCCTTTGAAAACAAATCCTGAAAACCAACATGGTGATTGGTGTTTTATGGCGGCTTTTGCGCACATGGTAGGTTAAATGGGCCGAGCAACCTCCAAAGGTAATGAAGCGAAGTCAAAGATGAAACAACCTTCAGACATGCCCACCGCAAGATTCGAACATGGTGGTAGTGATCTGTGGTCCAACACACTACCACTAGACCACAGAGGCTCCCTCCTGAAAAGCAAGAAAGGAAGTCGCAGAGCGAAGTGAGCCATATGCACATATGGGGGTATGGGGAAAAATTCGGGTTTTGTGCATTTTTAGGACAATCTGAGAGTACTAGAGTGGAGATAAAACATGACTTTTGCCAGAACATATTTTTTAAACCATCAGTTTGATGCACTCCCTATTTCAACAAACATTATTTTCAGCTCTGGAAAAAAACTCTCATCACTGAAAAATAAACAGGAGTAGATACAGGAAAACAAATTGTACACAAGTATTAAGTGAAATATGTATTGGCAATACCCATTTATATTATGTAAATTTTAGGCTGTAAGTAATGATTACTATTGTTGTCAGGGCTAGAATTTTGAGAGAATTTATGAGAATCGACATTGATTCTTGCAAATCTATTTTGTGAGAATCAGATTTTTTTTAAATCGGTAATTATTAGGGTCTCAAAACTATAAAACAAACTGAAGGTATCATTCTCAATTGGCTTTTAAGTTATCTGAATATGTTGATGTCTAACTGTTTTGGGAGTTCTCCCACCCCACAGTAATTTTAGAAAAGTTAATGACTGCATTACACACAAGCAGTACTCAACAACCAATCACGACCTGTCAAATGACATAACAATGGCCATGTCGGTAAGTGCATTTGTCGATTGTTTGCCGATTTCCAAGTTATTTCTTCAATAAATACATACAGTAATTACTAATATATTGTAAAAGGAGGAATAGTGCAACAACATATACTGGTAGACATGTCAAATAAATGTAGGTCGGGCGTGATATTTGTGTGAACTGTACTCACTTTGTTGTAAACAGAGGCGAAAAAATCACGTGACCATTGTCAATGGCATGTTCAATTTCACCAGTCCATCCATTACACGCTGTTACGTATACATTCAGAATAACTGCTTACAACAAATTTGATGTTCAATGAATTCTCCGTGTCTGACCTCGCCCTGTTGGCCAGCTATAAATAGCCTCGAATAAAACCTGTTGGCCCCTTTTCCTTGATTAAGTGATCGCTAGAGCATGCATTATAACGTGTGCCTGGTATAAATGTGTACACTGAAAGCTAGGGAAACTACAACATCACCAAACCATAGTAGATTTGCTTTTAAAAAATTGACAGGTATCTTTGCATGATGAAGATTCATGTCTAAATTCTAGCCCTGGCTGTAAACAATAAACAGCAATAAAGTGTAAAGCAGCAACAGAATACTAACTCATTTGTACTCTTCTAGTATCCTAAATGTACATTATAATACATGATAATAACCAATAAATGAGATCGAAAGAAACATTCTATTTGAAACAATTATTCAAATACAAACAAAAATCTTCAGAACCTAAAATTTATACTAAACAGAATTTCACGAAGAAAGCATCAGTCAGTTTAAGACAACTTTGTAATCTAGGAAAGGTTTTGTAAATTTATGCTAGGAGAAAAGGATACTAACTCATCAACATTCACTAAAACATTAAAGCTGAAACTTTGGCTTTAAAGACCTACTACATACACAAACTATAATGACAAGCTTACCAAATGTGAAGGCAGCAACGGCAAAACTGATACATGTCCAAAATGGATGCCAAAAATTCAACGAAATGATTATAAATTTGCACAAGTCAATTAAATGCCAGCAGTGTTGTAATAATATACCAAACTAAGCTACTGTTTCAAGCGGAATAACTGTAAACAAGAACTACCACATGGTTGCCAGCCGTGTAAGAAAAACACCAAAATCATTGAAAATCAAATAATATTAATTAAAAAAATGAGTTTTATTCACTTTTGAGGATGCCAAAATGTGACCGAAATATTAAACTTGCAGTAAGTTCTTAAAACTCGCTTATTTAAATTAGCCTATTTAACATATCTATAAACCAGTGTGTTTATAAAAAAGTGGTGTATGTATGTTATGTGAGCCAGAACATGTTTTAATTCCATTTACAGTGTAAAGTACCTTAGAACGACTCGACTTAATTAAAGCACTACATAAATTACTATTATAATTATAACAAATGGGAGTATAGAAATTGTACATATTAACAACCAGATCTGAATAGATTTTAACTACATTTATGAGAAAAATAAATTAAAGTAATGGCTATTAAAATAGTAACTACAAATATATAAAAGTTTGGACTGAAGAAGAATAGATCTGGAATAGAACCAATGCAAATCACATTCAAGCTGAAATAAACCTGTCTGAAGCCATAGTAGGCAGGTGTACATGTGATGGAGAGATCTGTCTATTATGGCACAAGAAATGCCAAAATAGTGATACTGAAAACTTCAACGAGGAGAGAAGAAAAATAATATAAAGTACAATTTAATATTATTATTATTACCTGTTTCAGAGGACAGCAGCCATATTGGCCCGATAACATTATGCAACAGGTGGAGCCATCTGGACATTCCGATGTTCCATCGGGACAGATTACAGACTGGCCCTCTAGCGAATGAATCTGAAACAAAAATGTATAGGTCAGGATTGTGGATGCCTGGCTAGGGATAAACGGAAACGTTGGCTAGGGATAAACGGAAACGCTGGCTAGGGATAAATGGAAATGCTGTCTGGCTGAAAATAGTCTTATTTTAATTGCTGTGAAATATCGCATTAGAAACGAGTGTTTATCATTACTCCATTGATGCTGAATAAATGTCTCATAAAAAATATCATGGCATCGCAAGCAGATACCATGCAAAATGGGTGGAAACTTAATGCATGCACGAATGCACACGCACATATACACACTCTTATTGTATATTGGGAACGCGTTAATATTTATTTTGAATTATCCGTTACGTGTGTAAGGTTGTCTGGGGGGATGAACGCCGTGGCTGACAAAGCCGGGACATCAACAAATCGGCGCCATGCCAAAAGTTAAGTCAACAACAAAATAACGACTGCTAACCATTAGTCGAATAACACACCATCAATCAATAATATTATCTGATGAGAATCACGAACGACGACTCAACAATAATATCAAGGAAACAACACGTCAGATCCAAACGGGTCGAAACAACCAATCATCATAATCCAGTAAAGGGTTCGAAACTGGAAACGCTAGAATTCTCAACAACCCGAACACAGTTATCAGTATATATAAAAACCCAAAAGTACACACACACACACAGAGAGAGAGAAAGAGAGAGCAAATGGGTGAGTTAGTGCATTTATTTCGACAATGCTGGCCAATCACAACAAAAACGAGGTGGAGATAAACACCATGCACTTAGCAGTTGACCATGCAGCACCACGCCGCCAGTCAAATGAATTGCATCCAATCCAGGTCGGAACAAAACGCACACCTTGCTAAGAACATAAAATAAACCTGAATGCTGGTCGAGTCGACACGATCCACCCGAGGTGCTGGCCAACCGCCCGATTCACGCTTTGCTTCCCAGAGCTTCCGCGCCAGCTTCGGCTTTCCGATCACCTTCAACACCGGAGAACGCTTCTCAGAATTAGCTCTGACCCGGACCGTGACCCCCTGCAAGGTGGCTCCCCCTGGTGTGAGTTTCTTGAACTTTAAATCCTGCACTTTCTTCATACCAGGCGGGACAGCTTTAGACTTTTGCTGTTTAAGTGATGATGATTTCAGTTTAGCCATCTGGGCTTTTTGCAGTTTTGATTTATCGGCAGGTTTTATCGGATGTATCATTGAAGATTTGACCACTGGTAGCTTACCAGCTTCTTTTGTTACTGTTTTTGCTTTGGTGGATGGATTTTTTGATTTTGCAACTGGCTTATTGGCTGCTGCTCTTACTGCTGATGGTTTGCTACCCAGCTTAACTATTCCTGCTGGTTTTCCAAATTTTTCATTTGGTTTCATACCAGATCCAGGTTTGACGTTTGAGTGAGAACCAGCTATTGTTTTGATGACAGCTGGTTTGACTGCCTGTGGTTTGATAGCTGCTGTCTTTTTAGATACTCCTGCCTTTGAGTGTGGTTTTGGGGCTACTCCTGGTTTGAGAGTTTGCTTCTTAGAAACATCTGGTTTGAGGTTGGACTTTAACGTTGCAGCTCCAGACTTAACAACTGGCTTTTTGCCAAATGTTCCTGGTTTAACAGTTGACTTTCACCTGGTTAGTTCCTGGGTTAACAGTAGGTTTCACAGTGCCAGCAGTTGGTTTAACAGCTGGTTTCACCTTACCAGCACCTGGTTTAACAGCTGGTTTTGCCTTACCAGCACCTGGTCTAACAGCTGGGTTTACCTTGCCAGCAGTTAGTTTAATAGTTGGCTTCACTTTGCCAGCACCTGGTTTAACAGGTGGCTTCACTTTACCAGCACCTGGCTTAATAGCTGGCTTCATTTTGCCAGCACCTAGTTTAACAGCTGGCTTCATTTTGCCAGCAACTGGTTTAACAGCTGGCTTCATTTGGCCAGCACCTGGTTTAACAGCTAGCTTCACTTTGCCAGCACTTGGTTTAACAACTGGCTTCACTTTGCCAGCAACTGGTTTAACAGCTGGCTTCACTTTGCCAGCACCTGGTTTAACAGCTGGCTTCATTTTGCCAGCACCTGGTTTAACAGCTGGCTTCACTTTGCCAGCACCTGGTTTAACAGCTGGCTTCACTTTGCCAGCACCTGGCTTAATAGCTGGCTTCATTTTGCCAGCACCTGGTTTAACAGCTGGCTTCACTTTGCCAGCACCTGGTTTAACAGCTGCCTTCACTTTGCCAGCAACTGGTCTAACAGCTGGCTTCACTTTGCCAGCACCTGGTTTAACATTAATGCCACTAGGTTTTCCCACGTGACCCGAGTGTAACATAGCTTTTAGTTTCTGTTGCTGAGCCTTTAAATTAGCAGCACCAGAAGATGACATCAAGACCTTGTTTCCTTGCTTGACCTTCAAGTTTCCCGATGACAACTTTCCACCAGTTCCAATCTTAGTTGTGATGAGCTGTTTCCTAGGAACATTGGCTACTGAGGGAGAGTTTGGTTTTGACTTAGTCCCTGAGGTGGCGCCAGATGGTTTAATACTCGCATCAATGGCAGCCATCTTTCTCTTTTGAACATCGGCAAGTTGCCTCATAGCCTCTTCGTTCTTGCCAAACTTTGAGGTATCGACTGTTTTACGTATCACAGGGCGTTTGAGATCTGTCTTAACAATGTTTTTATCAGCTAAATTTCCCAGTTTTGTCCCACCAGCGGATTGTCGAGGTCCCATTGGAGGTTTGGATATAGGCTTCAGCACCGACTTCACCTTTGGTTTGTACTTAGTTCTCGGTGTTATTGGTGGCAATTCTTTTTGTTTTCCTTCATCGATTTTGGTCGAAGTCTTCGGCTCCAGGAACCTTTTCACACCAATATTGACCTGCATTTTGGGGGGAGGATGGGCCAATGGTTTCATGCTTTTCTTGATCTCAGCAGCAGGTTTGGTGCCTCTTTTTGTCTGCTGTGCAGCCAACTTTCCTGTAAGTACCTTTACCTGCTGTGCAGTCAACTTTCCAGCAGTTATTTTTCCTTGCTGCACAGATGACTTTCCCTGCTGTGCAGAAAACTTTGCTGTGGACAGTTTTCTCTGCTGTGCAGCCATCTTTGCTGCGGTTACTTTTGCCTGTTGTGCAGAAGACTTTCCAGCAGCCAATTTTGCCTGCTGGGTAGCAGTCTTTCCAATGGAGATTTTGGCTTGCTGAGTTCCAGTTTTCTTTACAACATTTGGTGATGGTGGCTTCTGAACATTTCTGACTCCAACTTTTCCTTGTATTGTTGTCATCTTTGGTGTAGCCTTAACTCCCGATCTTGGTACTTGTTGTCTTGTTCCAGCCACAGAACTGGTAGGTGGGAACTTCAACACCTTCTTCATCTGATCAGGTTTCATGATGACCTTCTGGGGCTGTCGTTTCCCTGAAGCACCACCTACCCGTGGCTGACCCTGCAAAACAGCCTTCTTCGCAGCCTTGCCCCCAGTTCCCCCATGCCGCACATTCAATGTCTGTGGGGGCGACTTCATCCCCGCCTTCGAAACGGCCACCTTAGCCCTTGACGAAACTGTTCCCTTGCCAGCAGCCTTTCCGATGCCGGACACCTTCGGTGTAGCACTGGCTGGCTTTGTTTCCCTGTGAGCACCCAGTGAGGACTTCTGGGCTTCAAAGGCCCGTAGTCGCTTCGACTTGTCATGTTCATCATCATCGTCATCATCGTCGTCATCATCCTGTTCATAGTCAATGAACGTATCTAATAGCAACGAAAGTAGGGTCTTGAAAAAGGAGGGACCCTGAAACATGGAATTAACCAGGCAAGGGTTATGGACACTGGTCGACAGGTAAAATAAAAGCGCATCATGTCATCAATATGATAAAATACACAACCACATGATGAAATAGAACAAAGCGAAGTGGTAATAAAGGCGACAGCCATCTTGGGGGGTAATATTTAAAGAAGCGACTCCTGCTGGATGGGTTAGAGACCAGTTTATTATTAGAGAATCGTACTGACATATTAACTGCTTACTGAGGAAAACTGCTTACATACTCATGTAAATAGTGGTAAAAAGAAATTTACGGGTAAACAATTAATGTTTACACACAAATTTTGTTAGGTGATTGGTTACTAATGATAAATGAAACACACTTTTTATACGCACGCCCACGCACACACACACACACTGTGAGATGTTTATTAATGCTTTCAGTACATTAGTTTTGGAGGATTAAAATCATAACATAACATGCATAGAAATAAGTCAACATTAATAGAATTATTAATACAGGTAAAGATGATAATTATTAATTATTAAAGAATGAAAGACAAGATACAAAAAGCCAACTACGCCTACACAGTAACTGAAACGCTGCTTTATGGCCACTTTAGACATAGCTAGGCTCGGAAATGCCAATTTACAACGAGCCGAATCACATCCATTATTCATATTATTACAAAGAAAGATTAACGTTTTGAATATATCAATAAAGATGCCAACAATTAAGAACATCAATCGTTCTGTAAGACAGAATGAGGAGATCAATGATTACTTAAATTATAATACTGATTACAGAAAGAACTGTCATTAAAACACAGATATTAAATATAAAAAATATTAATACACAACAAAAATGGCAATGATGTATTTTAAACGTTCCGGCTAATTTATTGTTTAAACAAATAATAACACACACACACATATACACACGCAGACACAGACACATGGTGTTAGGGTTACTGAAGTAACAGGAACTAACCTGTTTTTCTGGTTCCGGTTCATCTTTCTTTGACTCGTGTGTCTGTCCCCATGGCAATGTCAACTCTCCTCCCTGTGCCAAGTAACAATACATTTACAAACGCTGACAATCACAACACCACATTCGTTTTAAAACTCTATTTAATACAATGTATTAACATTACAAATAACAGTCATTTCCACTTTTGTGGTTACAAACAACAAAAGATACATCAACATCCCCAACTTCTAAATACAGCATTAAACAGGGTTCATACACTTCCACTTGTATGGTTTAATTGGTTTTCCAGGAGTTTCCAGGACATTTCTTCATCAAGATATCCACTTTTTCAGGATCCAGTCAATATTTTCCAGGAGTATTTTGACATTTGATTGATGGAACAGATACACGATGTCATTTTTATATGTGAATACAAGACAATAAGTATATCCAGAGATCCACAAAACTCTAGGATCTCATTTTACATCATTGCGGCTATAAGTATAACTATAGTATAACTAAGCACAGTGTGCATGTGTGTGTATATGTATGTGCATGCATGCATATGTGTGTTCTTTAGGTGAATAGTTTTCAAAAATCCTCATTCATGTAGTATCCTGTAACATCTGGGGATGGTAATCACAGAGGTAGTAATTTGATATGCTAGATGGCAGCACATCACACATTATGTCATTTTTTACCCAAGTATGTTGTGACTAAGCCTTAGTGACTAAGCCTAGCTTGTTGAGGATTTTGGAAACTGACCACATATAAAAGACAACGTGACCTCACATCACAGCATGGCTTTGTAAATATTGTCGTATTACGGAGATTTGATTGTGTGTGCATGATCATGATGACATTGATACAATAAATATAGACAGATCATCACAAATGCATCAGTTTGTGAGAGCACAAGTCAAAGAGCAATGCTGGCAGTGACAGTCCGTCTTTCCTTCTCCCTCCTCTTACAACCCCTTTTGTGACCGCCAATGCTATCCCGGATAAAACAAAATCAGGGAAAGAGCGACATCATGTTTGGAATACCTGCACTGTATAAACACTTGTTTTGACAGCTATGCATGCTACTTGTTTGATCTAAGTTATCAGGCTGAAAAGCCAGAGTTTTCGAAATGTTTAGGAAGAACTCCATTTTCCTGGTGGTTTTCCAGCGGTGTATCGAAAAACAAGGACTATTCCACGACTTTCCAGGAGTGGCATTAAAATCAAGTATATTCCAGGAATTCCAGGATGCATGCAAACCCTGATTAAAGTCAATTTACCTTTGTGCACTTGTCAAGTTTGACGTCACACATAAATCCCAGAGGGCAGCAGTGTGCTCCGTCCGAACAGCACACTCCATTGACAAATGGACAGCAGTTAAAATGCCACTTGTCCTTAAAGCAACACGTTTTTCCATCATCACAGAATGTCTGCAATAGAAAAGGATCGCATTCAGAGTAGAAGAGTTAAGTTGTTTAGTCTCGGCACTGGCCACCAGGGGCGTCTGGCTAGGGAAACGAATCCCACAAACACAGGCATTGGCCAGATTCGAATCCACAAAGTGGAGATTTGCAGTGCACTGCTTTAACAATTGTGACACTGGGATGTCGTGGAAGACTGTGAGTGAATTAAGTTTTGGGTAGAATTAGAGGTAGAAAGCTTTAGGTGAACGATCATACAAAACGTGAACTACTCCAAGATTTTTTTTTTCAATATGCATGTATTCAAAGAACGTTCTGATTAATGAAACCAAATATCCCACCCCATCTTGTCAGATTTCCCAGTGAGATGATAACTCTACCCCAGTAACAAGCCATGAAAACAGAACTGCTTCAGTCATAAATTCAGTGACAATGAGCTGAAAACTGTTTACATATAAATTATGGAACAGCTAATAGAAGACACTTGTTAGTGTTAACTCACAGAGTTAGAAGGATGGAACCTAACTATAATAGTGTATTGTGACAGGTCTTTTATCTTATTTAACAAATATTACCCCAAGAGATGTTATCTATATGACAATTAATAAAAGTTGGTGAAGATTTTACTACAAATTTACCCACAACCCATTCTATGGAAGTAATATTACAGTCGGAGCGAAGTCTCAAACAGCCAATGGTGATTGATAACAGGAGAAAACATCGACTCTTGCGTCCAGATTGTAAAGATTGATGAATATGGTCATGTGATGACACACACACACACACACACACACACACACGAACATACATATGTTAAAACAGTAAGAACACCAAACATACCTTACCACCAGGACAAATCACCTTCTTCTTGATAAGAGCTTTAGCGGGATGAGAAGAAGCTGACGAAGATGAGGTGTTTTCTTGCTGTTGTTGTTGTTGCCGTTGTTGGTGTGGTTGCTGCTGCTGCTGCTTTTTTGGTTGCTGGGGCGGCACATCGGCCTGTCTTAGCTGTGTCCACGGGTGTGTGTCATCACCCTTATAACATAGTGTACCCTTATGGTTACACTGGTAACCCGATGGACAACAGTGAGCACCGTCCTTACAACATACACCCTGGAGACAGGTAAGGTTAATAAGGGTGGTATATCAAAGCAGAGGATCAATAATTGTTTAGTTTATTATTATAATAAATTCATGATCACTGTAATTAATTATTGCTGGTTGGTGACTGGTAATATGTAATAGTATCAACTTAATATTATTATTAGTATGTGTGTGATGATTATTGTTTTATGGGCGTCCGTTTGTTTGTTTGTGTGTGTGTGTGTGTGCGCGTGTGTGTGTCTGTGTGTGTGTGTGCGTGTGTGTCTGTGTGTGTGGAAAATATTGCAAATTACAGCCCCCCCCCTACCCCCCCAGACAGATTACAGTAAGACCTTGACAACATAACTTCATATATGGATATGAAATACAGCACTGAGGATGATAATGATGATGATGATGATTGATGTTTTACGGCCACTTTTGTGCACAAGGTAGGCTAAATGGGCCGAGCGACCTCCAAAGGTAATGAGACGAAGCGAAAGACGAAACAACCTTCAGATATGCCCACGCCGGGATTCGAACACGGGTGGTAGTGATCTGTGGTCCAGCACGCTAGCGCTAGACCACGGAGGCGCCCCACAGCACCGAGGAAAAAGTAACAGTAATACACCGAGGTTGTCAACATTGCCATTTCAATACGCAACTGATTTAAACAGCAAACTTACGTCAGAGGATAATCGCAAATAGTGAAATTACGGCAAATAATGAAAGTGAATGTTGTTGTTAAAAAGAAAAATAAATAACAATAAATATTAATAAGAGATGATCAAAGTGTAAAATTCAGTACATTGTTCTCTACGATTGGAAAATAAAACTTGGAAATAGTAAACAAAGTGATTAAGAAACAAACAGTACGGATGTAAGAAGAAGGATCCCGTATAAGGTGTGATGGTTATCTACAGGAATGAAGATCCAGAAAAATCCCACAAACTAACCAGAAGTATCTCGTAATCAAGTAAAACTACTTTGTTACTCTACTTGAGTAGTATTTTCAAGTAACTGGAAGTAACAAAGTAAGATTTCAACTGAACGCTTTGTTACTTTCCGTTACTTCGCGATATTTTCGTTACTTATTTAGTCATAACATGGTCTACGAAGAGACAATTGATACAGCTGCTGCAAATTATCATTACAAGTCGTCACCAACTTGTGTATCTTCGATGAATTTAAGGTAAACAAATATATTTAAATATGGTGCGTTATTGAAATGAGTTTTGTAAGAATGCTAAGATTTGGTATAGACTACATGTTTCAGCTGATGCTCACCGATATTCCAAGACTCGTCATAATTTTGCCGACCTATATTTTTCAAGGCTCACTTTGTTATACAATGTTTCAGCTGAAGCCAACTGTCGTCTAAGATTCATCGCAATTAAATTTGTAATGACACTGGTGACGCAAACTTTGAGAATCAGCTTTTGCTAAAGTTGAACAAGGCCTGTTTCTTTCGGCGTGGCAACTCATCTGCACGTCTGCGGACGCAATCAAGTTAAGGTGGCAGCACATTCCTGTGGATGCAGTGAATTCTGTTCACTCTTGTACGCCGTCTATTTGAATCTCACATTTTGAGTAACGACAAATGTGTACTTTTACTTTCATTTACTTTCAGAAAGTAGGCTTACTTTTTACTCGAGTAGATTGTTACGAGTCTACTTTTACTTCCACTCGACTAGTTTTGAAGAGGCTTACTTTTACTTCTACACAAGTACGAAATAAAATCACTTCCGTCACCCTTGAATAAAACCAAACGCACGACTAAAACTAGGAATGATTCTGTCAATGTGCTAACCGGGGTGAGCCTGGATATATATATATATCTCCAGGAGCACTAGCATCGTTTTGAATGTGGTCGTTTTAAAATAATAATAATGTACAAAATTTGGATAGCACCCTATATATAATCTGTCAGAAGATTACTCTAAGGTGCTTAATGAGGTAGATATTGTTATTAATATATAGCTGTAGTGGACTTACGTGGTATAGACCAGTAAGTAATCAAACAACTAAAATTCAGTCGTGTGCTGCAAGTGAAATATGTTTCATCTTTTAACATCCTTGTCAATGTTCTCATTCTCCACACATCAAAATTTCTTTTACATTAAATACTAAACGCAATTTGTAGATATAATTTGAACGTGCGAATGTTTCATTTTGTGGAAATATCGTACACATATACGTACAGTATAAATTCAGTTTTTATGTTATACCGTACGCTGTGTGAATATCGAACAAATAAAGTTGATTGTGCTGGTACCTTGCTGGTGGTGAGGAGGGCGTGCGTGTGTGTCTGAAGGATTCTAGATGCTATACTGGCAGGGACTTAAGCCCCTGCCACACTGTGACAGGTTTAACTAAGCCGGGCAGGTCTCCGAGCAGGGACCGGCCGAAACCCAGCACCATTTATAGTAAGATTGTGGGATTCTTCTTAAGGATTGCTAGCTGAGCATTTAGAAGGGTTTCAAGAACAGAGAAATTGACAGGAACGACTGATTTGAAAAACACAATCAACTTCATTTGTTTGATAGTCACACAACATATGCTGTAACATGAAAACCGAATTTGTAACAGTAAACGAACTTTGCTGCTTTGCCACACCGAGCCGATTGAAAACCGCCCTCTCAGTTAAAGCAGAAGCAGCACCAGCAGCTGTGTCACAGTGCCCAGCAACCTTTCTAGAAAATTTTACTTCCACACCAGGTGAGCCACTCACGCGGTCCTGGGAAGCCACTTCACAAGGGGATCCCTTGAGGGGACTGCCCTCTGATGTTAGTTATCGAAGGCCTGTCCCTTGAGGGGAGATGGGGAAGTAGAAGCTGACCAAGTAAGTAACAACACCACCGCCCCATTTGTTATCGGAAATATGTAATTTGATTTTTGACACATTACACACAAACAGTCCGGATTAATAGCCAGATCAGAATCATTTCAATAGGTCCCGCAGTTAACGATCCTGTCAAAGTAAGAAATAAAGGCAGCAATTTTACAAATCACAGTCACTCTGAATTAATGTTATCCCTCATAACAAATTTATATAATATAATATTATATAAATAATATATATATCATTGCATATAATGTTACAAAATGTTATGCATTAGTTCCCCCCCCCCCCGAGATCAAATATCGAAAAAAGGCTAACTAATAGAATATGTAAACAAAAGCAAACTGGCAGATGGCAAGGACTGATGATCTCAAGAAGTATACATTTATGGATTGTATGTAGACAGCGTAAGCTTTTATAGAAGAGTCACCTACATTATAACACACACATACACACACACAAAGAGAGAGAGAATCAGATAATAGATCAAATTTGGTTAATTAAGCATAAAATGTTGCTGATCTTCACTCATTAACCAAATTCGTGTTACAATAGCACCCGTGACACCTTACAAAACAACAGCAATACCTGTGACAAGGTACAACAACCCCATTCACCAGAGGCCAGCCCACAGCAGGTTTCATTCAAAGCACAGCGTGCAGCAGCATCTGGACACAGCGTCACATCAGACACCGGAACTGCACGCTGTGTTGTCACCATGGCCACAGCCCGTTTGCGCTGGACACAGACAAGATGGACCAGGTCACATAGAAATCCATTCGGACAGCAGTGTATACGATCCTTACAGCATGTGGCCTTAACACAAAAGATGCAATTAATTACATGTTTCATCAATATTCAACACCAAAGAGGAGTGACAACCAAAGGATGGCACTGTTTCTGAAGTTATAATAATTCTTTGTTTTGGGAGTTTACACTAAAAATGTCGGAGATGTTGCTTTTTTATGGCCACTTTCTTGCACTCAGTAGGGTAAACAGGCTGAGTCACTTAAAAATATTTAGCGAGATAATGTGAAGGATGAAATGCTCTTTGGAGAGAGCTAGGCCAGGTGTCGAACGCAGATGCTCTGGTCTGTGGCCAGCTATGCTATCAGTTAAGATGTGATGGCATGCATGCATTTCAAGTATGCAAAAGGCTTCAAATCTATGCTACAAATCAGTGCTACTAAAAAGTAATATAACAATACAGTCAGAATCCATTAATCCGGACATCGTTTATCCAACAAATCCACCATCCATGATGGATTTAGCTCCATTATAAATGACTTTAATCCGACAAAATCGTGTTCCGATTGCGACGCTTCATTTTATCAACATAATGTGACATTTCAATGTAAAATGACCAGACGAAAATGTTGCAAAATATTTCCGCTGGTTCAGTCATGCAAGACATACCACCATGTGATCAGTAATAGTTAAATTAACCTGCCCACCTTGATAATTGCTATATTGTAACCAATTACAATCATCCTTGACCATACACACCGACACACGATGCTTCCATTGCCTGTGGCTATCTAATAGCCAATCATAATCATTCATGGCTAATTACAAAAACAAATGTGTTATCTTTCCAATGAGCAGATCATGAGTTAATCTGATGGACAAAGTGACACAGTATTTCTTTATAATGTCTGTAATTAACAAACATCAAAATGATCACTGGCTTCCATGGCATTCCGTATCTGGCGCAGGGTTATTGCATATTGGTTTAAATATGGAGGTATATTTTTATGATTAAAAAATGTGTGACAAAGACAGTAATGTCGCGGACTCGATATTCTGACATTATCGGTTATCCGACATATTATCATGTGACCAATTGTTGGGTTAATGGATTCTGACTGTAATTACCAAATAATTTATATTTGTTAATGCAGAAGAACCAGGCATCAGACCCCTGAAAAGCCGGGAAGAAAACTGCAGAGCAACGTGGGCCATAAACAGTGTGGGGGGTTTGTGCATTTATAGAACAATTTGAGAACTACTTGGGTGAGGATAAAACAGGTCTGTAAAAGTGTAAGAGAATTTTTTCTTGAACTGCCAAATATTACTTTCAGCTCTGGAAAAATTGGAAATCCGGCCAAAATGGAAAACTCTCATCCCTGAAGAATAAATATTCAATTCAATGTGGTATCCTTTAAATGTGTAACAAAAGATTTAACGAACACTAAATTAAAAATACTTGTAAAAACATGACACTTTATTTAATCTACATTATTATTATTACTATTATTAAGTTATTAATAACAAATCATTTAATTAAGACCAAAACAAAAACTGATGAATCTGTAGTTCAGATTTAAAACAATACATTATACGTGACGACATCTGCCAATTACAAACTGTAGAACTATTCGGTGGCACACCTGGGCATAAAAAAACATGAATTTATATTACTGATGTTCATAAAATACTGAATACTGCTGTACCAAGAAGAATTTCCAACAGATTCGACTGTCATGCAACTATATTTAATAATCATGCAGTTTTTACGGAAGGCCTATGCCTTCACAATAAAGGAGCCACAACGAAGGTCATAGAACTACCCATCTCAAAGATGTTCGAGAATGCAGAGCTCTGGAAGCAGTAGTATATTTATGATAAAATTGTAAAAACCAAATATGCCAAACCATACAATTGAAATCCATCAATTAATCGAGCGATGAGAATCGTATATTAATATTCTGACAGCTAAAGGAAGAAGGCATCATTTGTCAATTGTCGGATATTGTCATTGTAATTTGTCAGTAAGGTTTGTTTACACATTTTCATGCTGTTACAAATGTGTCTTTAACAATCAGTCACCAGGATATCTCTGCACAGATATCGCATCAGCATCAAAAGACATTTTAGATGCCTCCTCCTACATCATTTCTGTCTAAACTGACAACTGTAGCAAGTTAGAGTAGATACGTCGGCAGTTAATTCAGCATATACAGCATATCAATCAGCCCAGTTTTGGACGTAAATATTATGGGATGCCGGTAGAATATGGAAATCAGCATTTTTTGGGTGACAATCTTGACCTTGATAAATGATGATTTGCAACACAGTCATGAGTTTGATGCAATTTCCTTTGAAGTGGCCCTATAAAACTACTTATTCTTCTTATACGCTTCAGTACATTACAGAGCTGGACACTGATTTCTAAACAATAATAAGATTTATCAATGCTGGACATGTGTGTGTACGAAAAAAGTTGTTACGAAAAAGGAGTATTCATGTGCGTCGTGAATATCTATTTGGCCAATGCGCGTCAAAGAAGATTTTGCATGACTGCGAATATATCTAAACGCACTTGTCTCCAACCTGATCCAAAATTGTCAAACATCCAGATCTTACCTGTTTTAATGGGCAACATTGATACGACCCTGACAGTGACATACAGCAGGTGCTGTAACTTGGACATGACCCATGCTTGTCTGGGCAAACGATGTTGTTGGTGCTGGTGGCGCCACCGTGCGGTTTGAAGTACAAAGTCTGGCCAGACACCAGGGATGACAGGCTGAGGCTGAGCAGGATAAGCCACATCTGTAATGGGTGAGAGAAAAGAATCCTGTAACATGTACACCTCATTCTATGACAGATGTATGTTTGTTAACAAACACATATCTTTAATAAACACACATGCCTCATGCATGCGAACGCATAATGCTAAAACAATCCAAAAACAAGGGAGGGGGGGTCATGCATCCCACCCTTTTTTGATAATTTTCGTCAGAAGAAACTTGGAAATCCGCCGAAAATTCTCATCCCTGACACCTATATCTTGAGAAATATCTATATATTAAATCTGTAATAAACACTGGAAAACATCTCAGTATGGTGACCTAACTGAACCTAAAACCATTTGCTGATTACATGCAAACATGATAGAGTTTAAATAACAAAGTATCACCTATGATAACTATAAACCAGTGATTACAGGGCTATTACAGGATAACAATAACAATAGATTAACTACATATAAACAATCAGACACCAAGATACTTCCCATAACATCATCATCTCACCATCCTCATACAGGATATAAACAAATTATACAGTCTCCGAGATGGTATTGTCTATCTGTATCACAGACACACACAGACACACACACACATACACACACACAGTATATTAAAGCCACTCATCTGCACATATTTACATATCTATTTCTAGAAACTGAACAGGGGCGCCTCCGTGGTCTAGCGGTAGCGTGCTGGACCACAGATCACTACCACCCGTGTTCGAATCCCGGCGTGGGCATATCTGAAGGTTGTTTCGTCTTTCACTTCGTCTCATTACCTTTGGAGGTCGCTCGGCCCATTTAGCCTACATTGTGCACAAAAGTGGCCGTAAAACATCAACCATCATCATTGTCTAGAAACTGAACATAGAAATTTTCCTGTTTCCAGATATAGAAACTGTCATTCATGTCTCATTATGGAGCCCCTCGCCATGGTATAATATATATATATATATATATATTTATATATATAGTGATACTTACGCTGTTCTGATTTAAATGAAGCTATTTGTGACGTGTACAGTGTTTAACACGTGCTATACATCCGGTATTAGGTCTGGTATAAACGGTATAACTAGTGTTATTATGTCAGCAGCTACTTAATAGGGTAATGAGATAGAGAGGGGGGGAGGGGTAGATCTAGGTCAAATCTGCCCTATAAGAATGGTATTAAATGATCAAACATCTACCACTACCGCGTCCACCCCCTCCCTCCCATGTGTCACCTCCCCTCCTCCTACCACACAAACGGCCGCACGCGCACGCTCGTTTGTGTTAACCGTCACGTAAGTGATCGTTGCCGGAAAATAGCGCGCTAAATCAGGAACAGTTTCGACTGTAAAGATGCGGAAGTTTTGTGGTGTGCATTTACACAACACGTGGCCGCAAAAAGTATAACATGAGGTGTGAATGAGTAGAGAGAGAGAAAGTGAGACTGGTCAAATCTGGATCACATAGCCAACAAGCGACTCACTCAGAGATACGAGACGATTAGAAAGAAGCATTCCCCAGACACCCAAGTTATGCTATGATTCGGACCCAGATCTTTAGGTCTGGAGCGTGGTGCACTCACCACCAACTGCTAATGGCCATACGTATTATAATAAATGTGTTGTTTTCCATAAACACATGCTAAATATTCCAAACTCTGTGACTTGGCATCCATTATTGTCCTCGCAACATCCGAACTTCAATATAATTTTATACGCATCCCGTAGGCAATTAACTTTTTTACTCATACAAAATCATCTCGTCAATGGTGGGTTTGTTTGTTTGTGTGCTTGCGTGCGTGCGTGATGTACAGTACACCCGTATCACTCCTGCTAGCATGGACAGTTTATTAAATATACATTATTGTTGTTATTGTTGTTGTTAATTATTTCAGTTAGTTGCTGCCGAGTGTACAGTAAAAAGTCACATTTATGCTTGTATGTGTTGTGTGTGTGTGCACGCGCGCGCGCATGTGTGTAATAAGTACACACTGTCATATTAACGTACGTAGTAAGGATGCACATCTCAGACAACATACAATGTACAGCCATGTGCTAGAAAATATTAAACAATGGATCACACGTAAGATGGACAATATTATTGTCTCGTAGTCACTTCTAAACACAATACAAGATAAAGAGGACACACATAATATCTGACTACAATCAGGTATCATTACTAGACTGATAGCCCAGTGGATGGTGTACTGTAATACAAACATTCGGATCGTAGGCTTGAATCCAGCTCGAGCTTATATTTGTGAGATGTTTCCATAGTGGGTGGCACCTAGGTCACGTGTCCAGCGCGTGACCAAGCGCAGCAGCTAAATGAGCCAATCGACCATCCAACGAGGTGAGATCAATCACGAAGCGCTCTTTATACATAGGTCGGCCAGGTTTTGAACCCGGGACTTAAGTGTTCTGTGGCCAACTACGCTATCAGTTTCAGCCGTTTGATATGCACGATGATGTATCATACAACACGCAATACAAACCTAGATGTTACAAATTGTTCGAAATAGGACATCACATTCACACACAAGCAAATTACGTATCTATTTATTATTATGTAAACTTTAGTTTACACACAAACTGTAAGCCGACATAATCTCCATTACATAGAGCTATACAAAGGATTTGTAGGAGACTTCTCGTTCTGTACAACATATCCGTGGTCTAGTTGGTGGTGCGTTGGATCGCAGATCACTACCACCTCAGTTCGAATCTCTGCGTGGGCATAGCTGAAGGGTGTTTCATTTTTTTACTTCGCTTCATTACCTTTGGAGGTCACTCGGCCGACGTATCCTACCATGTGCCAAAAAATGGCCGTAAAACATCAATCACCATCATCATCATCATCATCATCATCCGTATGAGAACTATCTACACACAGTTCTGCAATACACAGCACAACAAATGCAACTGGATAATGCACATCAGCACAGTTTTATGTTACACGATATATTTATATACAACTAGAATCAGGGTTGCTCAGAAAGTATAAATGTGCGTCCGGGACGTAAAGTTTCTTCGTCAGAACGCACTGATCTTTGGCTACTGGATCCATATTGCATGATCGGGACGGGACGGTGATTGAAGTTTTACGAAGTCAAAGGTGAAACACCCTTTAGATATGACCACGCCGAGGTTCCAACTCAGGTGGTAGTGATTTATGGTCCAACGCGCTAATAATTAGACCACTGAGGCCCCCCCCATGATCGGGACGCACAATCCACGTCATTCGTTCATATCGGCGAAATTTAAGTGGAATGAATTTCACGCCAACAGATCGTAATTCTCGTAAAATACAGCCGCCATAGAAATTGTTATCATTTTCGTATATCGGAACTCTCCGCGTGCATGTTAATAAAAACACCGGAATTAGCAATAAAGTTTTATTTATATAATACATAACAGTATAACAGTATATAACTTAATCGCGATTACGGATTGTAAATTTTGACTGTACATTTGGGGAACCCAGCTAGAAAACGCGCGCGAGCGCACCACACAATACACCACTTTATTTAAGCTAATTTTTAAACACTTATCATAAATTAGAACTACAGTGGACTACGTGTTTAATATCAAGTAGCTCTAACTAAGTATAGGGTTTAATTCTAGAACATTACATGGATCTATCCGTTACATGGTAAACAGGAGCAAAACAGTATCCCGTTTAGATGATTTACATACAACACACATTACAGTATCTAGCTTATCCGGAAGATCCAAAACAATCCGGCCGGCAAAAGCGCACACACACCGGATCCTTGCCATTCATAATTCATAACCTTCATATTAACCAGCAGCCACGATGTAATTAGGGCTACAAACTTCAACAGTCAAGTTATACATACATATTAAACAACGTTTAGGTAGCCGGTAAAATTTGGATCGGGAAAAAAAGGTCAGCCTGACCTGCTATCTCGACGGAAATGATAAAGTGGCCAGTTAAATGTGAAAATAAACGCTTAGTTGATGTTGGTTACCAGAATATGAATTCCATCAGTTAATGGTAAGTTACCAGGTTATGTTACAAAATGAGGTTAGTTTATGTTACATTTATGAGGCTACAATGATGACTTATTGCTGTAACACAGAATTCGTTATACCACATAATATAAACCTTTATACTCAATACTATCTCTCTCTCTCTCTCTCTCTCTGTGTGTGTGTGTATGTGTGTGTGTAATTAAATTACAAATCCACTTTTCAGGTGCACCTTACATTTGTTTAAGTGTTTAGCATCTGCAAACTGTTTTATTACTGTTTTCTAATAATAATAATAACAACAACAATAATATTATTATTATTAATCTGATTTAATAAAGTATGCTTAAAATTGGAATCACTCAGAGACACTATCCGTGTAAATGGTTTAAAACCTGTAAGAAGAAATTAGAAGAAAATATTTCCATCTCGTCAAATCTCAAGAGATATATATATATATATATATATATATATATATATATATATATATCAACAGTGTCGGAGATAATATAGAAAGGTTGGTTAGAGAAATAACATCAAAGGGCTAATAAAAAGTTGCTTAGAACCACTGTATGGTTGGTTACCCATGTTTGATGTAAAAGTGTTTAGAACACACATACACACACACAAAGAGAGAGAGAGAATCAAACACGGAATGAAGGCTTTAGAATAAGGAGGGCGCCTCCTTGGTCTCACGGTAGCGTGCTGGATCACAGATCACTACCACCCATGTTCGAATCTCAGTGTGGGCATATCTGAAGGGTGTTTCGACTTCGCTTGATTACGTCTGGATGTCGCTCGGCCAATTTAGCCTACCGGGTGCACAAAAGTGGCCGGAAAACATCAATCGTGATCACCTATAGAATAGGGTATTATAAATATTCAAAGCAAGAACCCGTAATTAACAAAGTGACATTTCTGCCTCGTGTAACGAAACTAACACAATTTAATTACTTGTTTCTTCATATCCAGAATAGAATCTCCTTATCCAATGGCTACGCTGCTGAACTAACAACATTAAAAGTGTGCCTCATTTTAAGAATTAATTTTATCCGCTGCACTGAAATGCTGCAAACTGATTTCAGTAATTAATTTATGATGGGATAGGACTTCCAAAGAATGCTAACTTAAAGGTAAATCATTATATTTAATTATTGATGTTTTCATATGTCAACAAATGAATGACCCAAGAAGAAAACAAATTGTGGCATCTCTTGAGTATCCTATATGATTGATATCATTATTAAGATCAAGGAATCGTGAGAGATGCGGCCACAATCGACTAGAATGGTATACGTCGTGTCAAGCAATAACAACGTCAGTTTTCTATTTAAGATTTTGTGCATTTAATGCTAAATCTTAATATCTTTATTTTGTGTGAGTGATTGAATGACTCAATTAGCCTTGATATTGGTCACAACTGGATCATATAACTGAGGGGTGATCCCTAAGAGAAAATCTTACAAACACATGTCTGAGTTGGAATTGAACTCAAACTGTTAATGTGTGCAGCAAAATACCAGTGTATGACCACAACCCCCAATTTATTTCCATTTAAAAGGTGGCACATTTTACACACACACACATATATAATTATCCATGTTTAGTCAAATACATTTTACAAACCAAACAGCCCAAAATATAGTAATCGGGTATTATGAACTACTAGCAACTTCAGATATACCCCTGTATACATGTGATATGAACTGACTTCTGATTAAATTATGGTGACCAAATAAATTTACAGATACTTCCTTAAATTTGAGCTCTGTCAACAGGAAACTGTACCATAGTAAGTGCTAGTTGTAGAATTATTATATATTAATACTGGCCAAGATTAAATTATAATTAGTTTGTTATTGGTCATGTGATAATGAATATTATAATGCTGATATAAATTAGTGTTTATTAGTCATAAATATGACACTGAATTTATGATTGAATGGAAGTAATCACCAGTTATATGTGCATACGTTTACTTGTTTATAACGATCAACACTGTATTAATTGTTAGTCAAATACATGGTATAACACACACACACACACACAACTGATCTTTGAAGACAGTGACAATTGGGTTATATAGTTTATCTAGTATTGCTTTGAAGAAAGATACAGCAATTGAAAAATAGCTATAAATAGGGCTGCTTAGATAATTAATTCACTTTTTGTTTTTGCTTGGGACTGGTGAGACATTACACATGTCTCAGCAAGAAAAGTCGCCACGGTTCAAGATTCTCTGTGCCTGTGCTTTATTTTACACAGCAAAATACATACACACACACACACACACACACACACACACACACACACTAGTGAGACATTACACATGTCTCAGCACGAAATATCACTTATCTATATTCAACACCCTGATGAATCATCCAGAGTTTGTGCGCGTATGTGCAGTTTGAATGAATGATTTGATATTCAAGTGCATACGTGCATGAAGACACTCAACAGAACCGGATGAAAGAAGTAACACATGAGGGGAAAACGATCACTTCCCAGAGGAATGACACCCACCCATCCTAACACTGGAACCAATGAAACACACACACACAACATGCGCGCACACACACACCAACTCCGGCAACCAAATTTTATTCCAGTAAATATACGGCTGACTATTAATACAATAAAACATCTGTGGGAGAAAGACCTGTAGTTACCGTTTATTGTTAGACAGATCTGATCCTTCGTGATGCCTGCATAAATAAACAATACACCGACTAAGAAGCTGAAACAAGACGTAAATAAACTGGACAGCCGAGTTTACAAAAGTGAAACAATTCTCAAATAAGTCGTTCAATTACATTATATAGTCATGGCTTGTATTCTTTTTTATAATCCTTACTTCGATAACCTCGAAATTTATGACACAGCATTCCATCTCTCTCTCTCTCTCTGATCTAAGTTTTTAACTCCAATAGAACATTTGTAATGGAAAGGGTCCATTACTATCACTCGAATATCCACGGACAGTGAGTATTTCTACGTGAACACATCGTTGATCCACATACGTGTATATAGACCAGGTTTCGCCCGTACCTTTACCAACAGAGTACACACTGTGATAGCCAATATAAAAAACAAAACAATCGCCAACACAGTTGTTTTTATCTATTACGATAAGTCCTCATTTGATTTCCGTGATATGAAAATATATCAAAAAGTTAGCACGGGTTCCCGATCAGTACGACCGATAAATCAATAAGTTAATGCAGTTCCCAATCAGTATGACCAATAAATCGATAAGTTAACGCAGTTACCGATCAGTATGACCAATAAATTAACACAATTCCAGATCAATATGACCAATAAATCAATAAGTTAACACAGTTCCTGATAAGTATGACCAATAAGAGCGAACGTTCTCTCTCAGATTGCTCTCTGCTGATTGGTCAAAATCGACGAACTCCAGAGAGCTATGTGTTAACCTGACACCTAAGGTATGTAATCCCAGGATAAGACGTTAGATAGCTATATATCTCATCCTAAGCATCAATATTATATCCACAAATGAGAGGATAACACACACACACACACAGGAGAGAGAGAGAGAGAGAGAGAGAGAGAGAGTATGTACACACACATACACAGAAAGAGAACGAGCGAGCGAGCGCCCACACGCATACATACACACACATACACAGAGAGAGCACACACACATACATACATACAGAGAGAGAGAGAGAGAGAGAGAGAGAGAGAGAGAGAGAGCACACGCACGCACGCAGTGTGTACACACACAGAGACAGTGGGTACACACACATACACAGAAAGAGAACGAGCGAGCGCCCACACGCATACACACACACACATACATACAGAGAGAGAGAGCACGCACGCACACACACAGAGAGAGAGAGAGAGAGAGAGACGGAGAGAGTTCTTTTACATCCTGATAATAAATCAGTTTCATAAACTGACTCGAGGTATGGGGTTAAATACTTTGAAATATATTTAAATACAAATACTTTTCTTTTGGTCAAATACATTCATTTGTAAATGTATTTCAATACAAATACAATTGGGTGTATTTCAAATACAAATACTTCCCAACCTTTACATAAAATCATACAGAAGATATTCCGATGGCACTATGGTTACAGTACTGCGCTGCAAACCTCCAGGATGCGGGTTTGAATCCGACTCATACCTGTATTTGTGAGACATGTTATGCTGGGATGTCACCCGCTAGCCACATATCCCAGGTGTGAGCAGAGCCGAGGCTAAACAGTTCAACTGACTTCAACTCAGAGAATCTCACTCAGTGACTATCTAGCCATCGAGGGGCATCACTTCCATGGACGACGACGTGGATAGTCGTACAAATGCTCAACTGACATAGGAGTATCCAATACATTACCACTGCTATCTGATTCTCGTCTTGTTTACTGCTGGTACACGTGGTCGTCAGGGCGTACGCGCCAGGAGGAGGAGCCAATCAGAGGAAGGATTTGAATGGTTGATGAAACAGACACAGCCAACACCGGGATTCGATCTGATGACCAACGGGTTATCCGATGTAGTGCACAATCAACGGGAACAGGCTAATGGAAGTTACTAAAACTTTCATCGCTAGCGATCAGATCTGAACCGGGGACATCCAGAATAAGGGCGAATCACAAACAATCAGCCAAACAGTGGAACTATTACAAACTGACTACAACAATAATACTAATATCATAAACATCATTATCATCTTCATCATCACAACAGCTATCATCAGTCATCATCATCATCATCATCATCAGTCATCACCACCACCAAATCTTACACAATACTTATCCAAGTACCGCGACATATATATCCCATGCTGGTTTCGCCATCACACCCACAACTCAACGCCCAGAGGCGCATACGACAAGTAGCAGTAACTAGCCCATGACGTCCCAGTATTTCTATCAACGATCACAACGCACAGCCATCCCGCTAACAACATAGCAATCAATCCTCGTGACAACAACACAGGTGGTTTGAGAGCCCGGGTACGCGTGCTCGCTCGCTCGCGCGTGTTGAAGCAAGCTGATACTCACCATCATAGGGATGTTTAGGCTAGACCATTACTAAACATTTAAACACCCGGGGTCTAAACCTATCACCAAACACCTCACCTTCTGAACAGTGGGATAGATAGAACATAATACGGCAACATTGTTTCTACTGGATCTGTCTGGATATAGCGTGGCCGCCGGAACTGGATCCCTGGTCAGTCCGACCACGCCACCGCGCAGCTACCAAGCTCGTCCGAGGCCGTGTGTGGGTCTTGTCTATATATATATACACACGACGGATTGGGAGAGAGAGAGAGACAGATGTAGTCGTCCGGATCAACACAAGGCGGCAAGCCGCCGATCTGATCCGGAGAATGGTGTTAATGGTAGGTACGTATGTATGTACATACATACATACCAACAAACGAAGGGAACTGGAAAGAGGTAGCTTAATATAGGGCCCCACTGGGCAGCCCCGC
Source organism: Paralvinella palmiformis (assembly GCA_025642065.1). Classification (NCBI taxonomy): domain Eukaryota; kingdom Metazoa; phylum Annelida; class Polychaeta; order Terebellida; family Alvinellidae; genus Paralvinella; species Paralvinella palmiformis. Next base: position 442,352 of record JAODUP010000047.1, read on the forward strand.
AGCTACAATGGACCTACGGTGCTGGTGGTGAATTAACATCATTACATAAAAAATATTCTCAGCTGAGGTGTGTGTGTGTGTGTGTGTGTGTGTGTGTGTGTGTGTGTGTGTGTGTGTGTGTGTGTGTGTGTGTGTGTGTGTGTGTGTGTGTGGAACAGTCACCACGCACACCTCTCAGCACATACACACACACACATTACCTTACAGTATAAGAAGTTTTCACACAACATCAACATAAATCAAAGAATCTCATCCCTGACATTTTGCTAACAATTCGTCTACACTAGCTGGTGCTCAGGGGCAACGGCGTGGGGCCTAACTGGGAGTCCAATGGAGTGAAGAATGGAGTCCAAAGCCAGTCTTCAGAAGATTAGTGAGGAATCTGAGGCAGGAACGAAAAAAAGAATGAGAAAATCCCAAAGGGCAAAGGTCAAGAGTGAAGTATTAGAGTGAGAGGGTGAAGTGATAGCAAAAAGCCAACAACAATGGATTCTCTGAGCTGAGGGAAAATGAGGGATGTTAAAGGAATAGATCATCCTGTCTGCTGATAGAAAGAGCTCCTAAGGTATAAACAACATGGGGAAGAATGAGAGGTATTTGAGGATCCCCAATGGAGAGTGAAAACAAGGGAACCCATAGGGGGAAGAAAATACTATGGCGATATTTGGGGAATGACACTGGAAAGAAAACAGTGATTACTAAAGGTATAATAAGAGGGAAGGGGTTGTTAGTGTGTAAATGGGTGAGTGAGTGAGTTGATGAGTGAGAGAGGCATAATGACACATTAACACAAAATGATCATCTTGTGTATTCTAATTTTGATCAATCTTTCTAACATTGAGTTATTGATACTGTGGGCCTAGTTTACACCTAAAATCCATAGAGTGTGAGGTCTAATGGGGATATGATAGACAGTGTGGTGGGGATATGATAGACAGTGTAGTGGGGATATGATAGACAGTGTAGTGGGGATATGATAGACAGTGTAGTGTGGTGGAGATAAGATAGACAGTGTGGTGGGGATATGATAGACAGTGTAGGGGGATATGATAGACAGTGTGGTGGGGATATGATAGACAGCGTAGGGGGATATGATAGACAGTGTGGTGGAGATAAGATAGACAGTGTGGTGGGGATATGATAGACAGTGTGGTGGGGATATGATAGAGTGTGGTGGGGCTACAAGAGCATGGAGTGAATATGAAAAAGGACACTAAGTTCCTAGAATACAGAACCGGAAGGGTGTGGAGCTGATAAATGGCATTCTCCGGTCATCCCGCCCCCTCACTGCCGAATTTTAACTGAACTAATACAACAACAAATGCTTAGATGGATCACACACACACACACACACATACACACACACACAACAGAGTGCTAAATAATGCGTTCTTTAAAGAGATCCAGGTTCCCAAAACAAACAAAACCGAAATATTTCCACATTCTCTCCGCGCTCCATAAGACAACAATGGGATGAGGGATATTTATAGCCCATAGAATGTTATCATAAAGATAGCCACTTAACAATGGTACATAACCTGGTATTAGAGTCAATGATAAACTCCCATCTACTGCCATAGATGTTTCTATATCGTGTAATGTTATCATCTAGAGTCAAGTAGGAGATCAGGTTAAGTCTGATGATATATAATATTTATTATTGGAGTGCCAGCTATGGAGAATCTAGGTTAAAATCCCAAATGGTGTGTGAGTGCATGTGCGTGTGTGTACATACATACAAAGTTGCATACAATTACAAGCATTAATTGTTTTCTTATGAATTTCTTTTTAAAACTGTTTACATCAGAGAACTATTTTTTGGCGCTGAGATGTGTAAACCCACACTACTTTAGTGTGTGTGTGTGTGTGCATCAATGCATGTGTGTATGTGTGTGTGTGTGTGTGCGTGCGTGTGTGCCCATACTGTATCATATACTAAATATTTCTTCCGACACTTGGTACAATCCCGAAATTAGAGACACACAAATCAAAACTTAAATTAACACTTTAATATAAAAAAATCATTCCCACTTGAAAACAAACGTTTGATGAAGTACAACAGTTCAGTTCCTACTACTAGTAATCACTTTATATGTTGTAGTCCTCAGTTCAAGACCAGTATTTCTATCCACAGAAGTTTGCTAAGTAATTTTCAGTCTGAACAGTCTTCCAGCTACTACTACTACTACTACTAATGTACATTCTAAAGCTAATAGTAATACCTGGATAAATGTACAAGAAATTCTTTTTTAACACACACACACACACACTTTCATTTTAAAGTATTTCAAATACATATAATTCATAATCATATGACTAATGGCACACACACATACAGACAAAAGTGAGAGTGTGTGTTGTGTGTGTGTGTGAATCACCACCTAATCACATGATTATGGTAAATCACCCTTTCAACAATACAATCAAATGACCCCCTCCCCCCCCCATCCCATCCTGGCCCACTAACATTCACATATACCACCAAACAGGGTAAACAATAAGTTAGAAGAATCCATTATATGACTTGAGCGTTCAAGTTCCCACCCTGGATCATTGAACATAAAAGTAAATAACCATTCTGGAAGTGAAATTCTGAACAGTAATTTCAACTTTCAAGCCTTAAAAAGTTGATATTCTGGCTAGACAGATTCAAACATATGAAACATCACAATGTGGAAAAAATGCATTAAAACCAAATCCATTGCTATAATACTATACACAACAATAGAGTTCAAAATAACATACAAGTTCATCTCACATTGTTAAGGTCTATTGTCAGACCATACGCCGATTGTTTTGAAGAAACTGAATTCTTCTCCAATGAAGTAATTTGGTTTGAGAGTACACCAGACAAAGTATTTCTGTTATCACTGTTCATCACTTCACAGCTGTCAATCATTTCAACAAGTACTAAATATAAGCTCCATGTTATTAACATCACATAACCACTCAGTACTAACCATTCTTACAAAAATTAATTATTATTTACATCAGGCCCCCCTCTCTCTCTCTCTCTCTCATATATATATATATATATATATATATATATATATATATATATTCATCCTCCTCATCACCTACACCATCCTATGGGATATTGTTTATATGGCTCATTAACTGAAAGTAGGAGATGCTGTAGCCTGTCATTTTATGCTTCACAGTGAATACTAGTCTTAAATAACAAAATTTACAATTTAGAATGCATGGAATATTTGGAAGAGACGTTATCGAAAGCCAAAGTGGTGAATATTGTAAAGAACCCCAGGGCTAGTAACACCAAAGATGTTACCAGGGCAGATTGTCAGGCCCAGGTGTTGCACACGACATAGATGTATGTATATGTTTGTGAGGTAGACAATTTGTAGGTATGCATATATTCATAAATTCTCAAATATCTTGTGTCACAAACAAAAGTAAATATTTTTCAGAATTTATTTTAACTATTCTGATTCATGTGCATACATACACACGTGTGTACCTCGTAAACGTACACATACTTGTTGTCCTGTTTGGGGTCCTTCCATGAACAGAAATTTCGTCTTTGTCTCCCCATCGAGGCCAATCTTTTCCAGTTCATCACCTCTTGTGTCAAAGCTAAAGAAAGGAGCTTCTTCAAGAAGTTGCTGTACATTCTTCAGCTCGTTTGAGGCAACTACCTCAATAAGAAGGTAAACCCAACCAGACTCTATCAGTCATTCAGAGCCCTCAAACCTTTACCAGCTCTACTTTTGCCAATGGGATTTACACTTAGGAGAATTATTGCAGCTACCGCAGCTTTACTGTGTTGATGGTCTATGATAGTTGAAGTTACTAGACATGATATTGATGAAGGGTGGTGATTAGTTCAAACATTACATGTGCATACAATGTCAATGATAATTAACATTTCCTTTTCCCACTGTAAACAAACTGACAAATTCACCATATATTTAGGTGTTTCATATTTATAAACAATAGCTTTGCAACCAATTGAAACAAAAGTTACTCCCAAAACAATTCAGACTTGTATATATGCATGTTTTACTGACCAGAAGATTATTTACTGGACCTGGGCCATGGTCTGACGCCTTTCGTAAACACGGAGACAACCTTATCAGTTGGCTGATGACACACTTGACTTGCCACAGATACAGGGCTTGACATTTTCACTTTGCCACACTTCATTTTTACTTGTCCGGAAATTTTTTATTCGTTTTGTATTGGTAGATGCACGTTGTGATAATTGTGATTATTGACATTGACTCAAGAACAATCGAAAATACGACTTGTCACGGCGGACAACTAAGCATTTGGTTTTATTTGTCCGATTACGTAGTTTGGTTGTCCCGGACAGGCGGACAACCGTTAATGTCGAGGCCTGAGATAGAAATCAATTCAAAAACTTCTCTATATCAGTATATGTCATGACATTAGTAAGGGGACCCAAATAATAATTTTTTTAAAGTTATCTCTTAACAAATCTCTAAATTCAGATCCTTTCCCACAAACATGAATAGATTCTATTCAGACTACTGTAGTTAAGTCTTTAGACGGTGCTGTTTGTCACATTATACACACTGGTCATACTGATGACATGAGTCATATACTCATAACATAGGTCTAGATTTTATAAATATATCTAAATAACAGCTTTACAGATCTCAGGCTGAAGAAAATTCACAAGTGGCATGAACCTTGCACATCATTAACAATTAAAGGTATCATAATTATGATAATAGGTTGATTTAAATAGATGATTGTATGTTATTCAGTAACACCTTCAAAACTTATCAAGTTGTTGTAGATCTAGTTATACTCAGTAGATCTAGATCTATATCAGTATATGAATATGTATTATGTATATCTACAATAATCTAGTTACTAGTATATATATTAAATGAGTAAATCAGTATATATGGATTCAGGATCACAATCATGACAATGAAAATAAGAGTTTTCACTTTCTTATAAGACAATATATAAGTCTAATAAGACAGTAACAAGTGTTATCCTGGTATTTTAATGTATCTATGTATTTTAGTGTTATTAAATGGTATTTACATGACGTATTAGTGGTATTTAAATTAGTGTACAAAATATATCAAATCAAATACTGTATTCAGTATTGGATAATCATGACATATGTGATAAGATGACCAGATGACTAAATGATAAGTCATAACATTACATGATTGATAAGCCGGTGATTCTATGCTAATGTCTTGAGACTTGACATTCACTCAGGAAATAAAACGAACACAGGCGAAGCTACTTTAAGTTTAACTGGATTCCTAATTGCATAACAACAACATTCAAGGTCACACACACGACTAATAGTACTTTGTGCTTGTATCCTGGTAGGAGGAGGAAACAGCACCAAGAACTCACCTTGAAAATCCCTGGACGAAAAGTAATGCTAGATCAAGTAGATCTATACTGCCAGACGCAAACACAACGTCATGTGATCAAGTCGGCTAAACATAGCTTGGTAAAATTACTAAGTCAGTAAAAACAATATTTCATGGGGAAAGATTACATTTTTTAAATCTTGATGAGTGTGTGAATTTTTTAATTTTAATGAACCATTTTACAGGTATGTTGGTGTGTAAATTGTGTTCAAGTACTCTAGCCTTTGTTCGTGTTTATAAATTATTGCCGTTTACCGAGATAAGGAACTTACCCATAGAACCTCTACTGCTTCTACATACATTATGATTATTTGACTCCTTCAGTTCATATTCTTACATTATACGATATATACGGAACATTGTGTCAAAATGACTGTTGGTTCCGGTCTTACACCAGTATAAAAGTTTAATATTTCATGGTATCTTGTATTGTTTGTAACACCAAAAGTGGTCTCATCTTGATCTGTACGCGTTCAGAGTGTTGCTGCTGACATCTTCTGGGGGGGTGTTCCATGCAGTCAGCTACAATTTTCTTACTAAAGAAAGAGCCCCTCTCATCAATTCTAGTCATGGCGTGCTCTGGTTGATGGAAGAAGAAACTCGGTCCAATTCTGTCCATAACACGATCTTGAACACTTAATTGGATCTATTGTTGATAAGATAAAACTATATATGTACATATTTTTAGACATCGTGCGAATGATATTAATATGCAGTAGGTTTCATCATGTTTGCAAGAGACGACCAGAGGGTCGCTATATTTACTCTTTAATCCGAATTTGGGGTTCAGTGAGGTTATAGGAACTGTCAAAAATGCATTGTTTAGAAAGGCATCGACAAAATAAAGCTTATCAAGTCATCATTTGAAGATAGAAAAAGGGAGGTGGCATAAACCACAACCTATTCCAAGAAATGAGCACTTGTGGCAAATATGTAATGTTTTAGAAGATGAATACCGTTTTATATGTCAATGTCCTGTATATGATGAAATCCATTTGAGTTATGTATAGCTGCACGTTACAGAAATATACCATGTAATGATGTATGTATAAATGTATTGCGCCTACTTAAACTTGTAAGACACAAAAATCTTTCAAATGTTGTATTTAAGGGCTGCAAATTGTATGCAAGAACTTTTGAAAATGCTTAATTTTGTTGTACAACACGGGGGCATATATATATATATATATATATATATATATATATATATATATATATATATAGCTAATTGTAAGATGTGATGGCATATGAGAGAAATCGGATACTGGGCCCTAAATTTGTTGTTTGTTATTGGCTGCTGGATCTTTTTCTATTTCTTGGAAGTCAGCATTATATATCGCGGTGACCAGATGGCATTATCAAATTCAGGGTGCAGTCTCACCCTGGACATGTATAATCTATAGATACTGTAATTTTATCCAGGCATGTGAACATCTTCTTACTAAGGGATAACATTCTAGATGCTTTATTCACTGCTTTTGCTGGGGCGCCTCCGTGGTCTAGTTGGTAGTGGGTTGGACCACATATCAATACCACCTGGGTTCGAATCTCGGCGTGGGCCTATCTGACGGTTGTTTCATCTTTGACTCCGCCTCATTACTTTTGGAGGTTGCTCGGCCCATTTAGCCTACCATGTGCACAAAAGTGGCCGTAAATCATCAATCAACTTCAATCACTGCTTTTGCTATGTGATCACAATAGTTCAGGTTACTTAAGTATAGACGAATTATTTAGTCTTGACTACTGTCGACAGAGATACTGGAATGAACTGGCAATATAAGAGCTCCCATCTCGTTTTGACTCTATCAATAAATATATGTTTTACCGCGCAACATGAAATTACTAAAATTGTAAAAGAGAAAAAAATTGTTTACGGGTATGACCAAATAATGCACATATAGTAGTTGACTGAAGATTCTCTGTTTCGTAGCTGTTCCCGTAACTATCTATTTTTAAATATGACAGTTGAATAGACCGGAACCAGTTATATTAGCCCACAACTGAGCAAACTCCTTATGTAGCCTTGGCTCTAGCATTGCCTGGAACATCTGTGTAAGAGGCTATATTCTTTTTATTGAATCATGAGACACCCCGGCCTCAACTGTACAATGATCAAATCCGTATCGTAAAACCTGCACCAAACATTCCCGGATCGTTGAAGGCTTTTAATGATCCACGAGTGTGACATATCCGCTACTAAACACGGCCTGGCACCGTTTGGTTGTACAAAGACTAATCGATCACGAAAAACAATATCTAATAAATGAATAAATAATTCAGTTGATGTTTATCTAAATATTGTACCTCTTCACTCACATTTCCAGACTTGTCTATTTTTCATTCCATTTTATTCTCGTAACATCGCACTAACAAAATTTCAGTGTTTTCCCGATAACTTATATACCTGTTAATTAATAACATATTTAATCAGATAATTCTAATCGCATAATTTCAGGTAATTCTGTATTATTACGAAGGCCGATGACGCTGCTCTTTCTCTGATCAACTTTGTAAAGGATTTAAAACCACACACGAAAGCAGAAGATTGATTAAATTAACGGAAACAAAACCAAAACAAACAATTAAACAACAAAAGAAAACCTGCAGATTTTCTCATTAAACCGAAGACTTTGTATAAGTGTGTAGGGTTGAATTTGTGTGTGCGCGCAAACGTGTTTGTGTGTGTGTGTGTACGCGGGCGCGTGAATGCGTGCGCATGCTCAATATATATATATATATTATGTGTGTGTGTGTGTGTGTGTAGGGTAAATATGTTTTTGTTATATTTACTAAGATATTTGTTTGTCATTCTTTTACCCTTTTTTTACCCTACACGCACGCACACACACACACACACACACACAAACACACAAACAAACGGACGCCCGGATACCGTAGAACTAACAAACGGGAAAATAATTTCCTCGTTATTTTATCGTAGTGTCTGCAACATCCATTGACCCATTGACCTAAATATATATAAATTTTCTTTTGGGTCAATGGCAACATCGCTCTATCGATCTATGCAAGGCATTGGTAGATTGGGAAAATGTTATTTTTTGTGATTATTCTCGCGACTACAATTTTGTTATCTTTTTTATTTTGGATATTTAATATAATTTCCTACATATTGACGACAGATCAGGGTGTGCCATTTTATAGTTCATATATATTATTTATATCTAATTATAGTTGGGTCAGTCAATGACACGATGAATGCCAGTATTCTGAGTATAATTAAACTATTAGTATTACTAGAGTCTAGACCCCTACTAGATCTAGAGTCTACTATGAGTCTATAGTCACTAGACGTCTAAGCTCTACTAGGTCTAGGACTAGGGTCTAGTATAACTATTATTATAAGACTAAGTATTAATATATATATATATATATATATATATAAATAATCTAGTATTCTAGATCTACTCATCTAGACTATAAATATACCGATATAGAATACTTATAGATCTAGTAACACAATTAGTAGTAGATCTAGAGAGTAGCACTAGTAGTAAACAGATCTAGATCTATAAATATAACTAAAAGTATAAGCATAATAAGGTAATAATATAATACATCCAGGTAGATCTCGATAACGATTGATTGGATTCACCTAGTTAGATATATAGATCTACATAATCTACCACCAAAGGGCTGATAGGGGCTGAGTAGAATGGGAATCCGAAAATGTTGTCACTATTGAATGTATGAGAGCTAAATCTTGATATTTGTTTCTTGCTGGTTTCTGACCCATTTTGGATAATTCTAAACTTAGGCTACTTTTGGCCGATTTGGCCCTAAAGTTTGGTTGATTGGAAAATTACTTTTGATGATTTGTTGTTTTTGTTAAGGGGTAGAATTTGACAACTGGTGTTGAAATATCATATTATTATGTTATTCTACCTTTCATATAGTATATATATATATATTTAGAGAGAGAGAGTCATTAATATTTAAAAATATATCAATATGCTCTTCTGAAATGTCAATGTATAATCTTTGCTTGGGTTTGCTGATATCACAAAAGCTTCACCTCCTTACTTTTTCCTTTATGCCTTACTGTGAAAGATATTCACACTGCCAACCAGACCTTTCCTAAGTAGACCTTTCCTAAGTGGATGCAGCACTCATGGGCCATGACTCATTACCAGAACCTAGAACCTTGCCAAAACTATAATTAGATTAACAAAGCTGGATTGCATGGGGTCATCACCACAAGTGCAAGACCTAGAATGATCATCTCAGTTTTCTTATATCCAAAAGAAAGGAGCCGATTACAACAAGTATAGATGAAATGAGTTGTTGATGTTGCTTCCTTACCATACGATCCAAGATATTATGGAATTTTATTGAAGCCCTCACATTTGTGTTTATCCAAACACCTCTGAAATGAAGCCAATGAGAATGACGAGAGCGCTACTCTTCTGTGTTGCTGATAAATGGAGAGAGAAAAAACCCTGTAGCACTCCTTAAGATTTTGGCTCCGTGTTAGTTGGGGTGTTTCATTCGGTCAACGATTGAAGCACTGCACTACAACCGCCCTGAGTGTAGGTTTGAATCCACCTCATGTTTGATTACAATCCGTGGATTGTCAATGACTGGAAGGAAATATAATATGAACGCCTGTCTTTGGACTATGGACATTAAATTCTTGTTGTTGTAATTAATGTGTAAAATGTTTAAAGTTTATCTCTATTCTTTTCCTTGGTTATAAACATAAATAATCCAATTATTAATTCTGGAATTATCAAATGTCAAATCTGATTGATTACAATGCATTTCAAATTACTGTCTTATTATCTAAATGAGTTCAATTACGATTCCCCAAATACAATTATAATTGTAATATTTTGTTAATATTGCTTGTATATATGATAAAAAGATCTTATGACAGCTCATAACACACAATAGCTATTTGGATATCCTTAATAACACTGTGAGATAATTAGATCATATAAGTAATAATATATCTTCAATCGTACATTCAAGTTGAGACTTCATATATTTTTGACAAGAAATTTATATTTCACATAAACAAGTAGCAATACCGATTTTTACAACACCAAATATAGCAATTTATGTTGATTTACAATATTTGTAATGTCAGAATCAGCCAAAGTTGGAACTATTCTTAAACAATTCAGCCATAATGAAGTTTATACATACTAACCAAGTTTACAAACCCGGTTTCCTTTATCTAGGTTTACCATTGTTAGCTTGCAGTCAATAAACAGGATGCTGTGAATATTTTGTGAACATTTCTTGGGAAAATAAATGAATCAATATATTAATTTACAATCAGCCACAAATACCCTGCTAGAGAGTGCTTCTAATTGCACCTGATTACTAGTACTAGATCTAGGGTAATGTTGTACAGTAGAACATCAAGAATGTGGGACGTCTGTCAATCTTTACATAACCTGAGATCTTACAAGTTTTCTTTTATTAAATTCCGACATCAGGACAGTTTTTTTAAATAATTTGGTTGCATAGACTCAAACTATTGAATTAAAAAAGCCTAATTAATTTGCATGGTGTTGTTGACTTTCTAGAGCTATTTTTTTATTAGCCCCTTAAAATCAATCTTTCTAAAGAACAATATAGTCTTAGTCAATGTGGTATATATTCTCTTGCTTTTGTTATGATTGGTCATGTTTTTCACGTTGTTGCATAATCATAATTTATTATATATCATTATCATATTGATTTTAATAATAATATTGCATATTTAATATACATGGGCTTTTAATATTGTAGGACCCTTTTGAGGATTATTATAAAGGAAAAAATTGCTATAAATCAGGTCTGATTATATTATATTACAAACTGATTGATAGATCTATTCAAAATAATAACAGATAGATTGGTATGGATTCTTTATATTTATGAGGTTCAGGAGAAACTAAAGGACTGAGATAGCTCAGGCTGGTTGTCTCTTTGGTCGACAGTTTAAAAAAAAGGATATATGTGATACTTAAAACAATAAGGATGACATATCAATTATATAATGAGAGATCAGTAACCAAAGAAACTGTATAATGGAATCCATTTAATCTGATACGTTTAGGTTATACGAGCTCTATATAAATGAGCCCTAAATATGGATAATTATTCTGGGCAACTTGTCAGTCTCTGAGACACAGCCAATTAGATTTTCATATATGACAAATGTGTTACCCACAGGTAATTGTGTGTGTGAAAGTAATAATTAATTTTTTTTTTACTTTTTCCACTGACAGAGCCATTGAATCTTGTTTCACCTCTACGATGGATGCTTTCAATAATTGTTCCACTCTTCATGACCCAATGGGGATTGAAACAAAAAGCTCTAGATAATACAGGAGCTTTTGCAGGTAATAAAACTGTTTAGTATCTATTTGTTAATAACTCTCCTTCATAAATAATGGTGTACTTTATCGTGGATGGTTCCTGGTTTGTATCACCCTACTCCCTACTAAACTTCATTATGCTCACTGGCCAATATGACCATACACAGTGCTAACTGGCCAGTTTGACCTTAAAGGATACACGTGTGCAGGCCCTTATGGCCCTAAACGATGCTCATTTGCCAGTATGACCTTGAAGGATACTCGCCCCGGTTAATAATGACCTTCAAGGAATGCCAATTTCCATTATTCCAAAATGATGTCAAATTAATCCATGAGGGGGAGCCAGGTAGATGATGGTTTATTTGGATATTTTGTGGATATTCTCATTACCCCGTCTTCTCACTTGTGCATTTATGGAAATATTTCCTATCTGGTGTGATGTATCTCTTTTTAATATGTTAGTTCTGTGTGATGGATGTGTGTTGTTCAGAATTAATTATTATTGCCAGTGGATTATTTTATTTGGGCAGTTTTGGTTATATTTCTAATACAATATGAATTTATTCTATTATAATGTATCCGTGTAGGAAATTATGAATCTCTCTTTCTTTCTATCTCTCTTTCTCATTGAGATAGAGACCCACCAAGCCTTTAATGTTATTATTATTATTGTTATTATTATTATTATTATGTTACCATGTTATATGGATTATTATTCACTCTGTGAGTGGTTAGAGAGGAATTATGAACAGCAACTAAATAAAAGGGACCTCACTGGAAATAAATGTTTGATGTATCATGATCATAAAAATGAAATATATCAATCAATCAATCAACCAAGACAACATATTTGGGCAAAGATGAGCAGACGTATGCAGCTACTAAAATTTAATTTAAAAAGTTGGTTGTTATCTAGCTGGATATGCCAACAGAAATTAGCTGATCTCATCACTGCAATCCCTATTCCTGCATTGGCCTGCAAACCTCCAGGTTGTGGGTTAAAATCCACCTCATACCTGTGTTTGTGGGATTTGTTTCCCTAGGGATTCCCCCTCATCCATATGTCCCAGATATGACCAGTGATTATACTAAATAACTGAACTCACGAACATTAATATAGCCAAGGAACAATTAGCAAGCACCCACTTTGTGTGTACATCCTTGTTTCTCATCTTGTATTTTTAATAAAATGATGTATTTTATTTTCAGCTTTTCTGGTTGGCTTCGTGTTGATGTTGAGCAATTATTGCTTTATGTCTTCTGTACTCATCTTCTTTGTTGTTGGCTCTAAGGCAACCAAATTCAGATCGTGGAAGAAGATCAACTTGGAAAAGGACTTCAAAGAAGGTTGGGTATAGGCTGTTGTGTTTATGCATAAATGAATATAGCCAAGTGAATGGATCAGTACAGATTTGTTCTCTCTCTCTCTCTCACTCACTCTGCCTCCATCTCTCAAACCTGCAAACACACACAGAGACACACCCACCTATTTATACACTGATTGTGCTGTTTATTTTGCCAAGGCGGAGAGAGGAACTGGATCCAAGTATTGTGTAATGGCGGAGTAGCGACGGAAGTGGCAATTCTGTATATGATAGATTGCGGCTGTGGTGAGCACGTTACAGACTTTACTAAACACTACACTCAGTCATGGCTCGGTATGGCCCTACTGGGTGCCGTATCCTGTAGTTGTGCCGACACTCTGGCCTCAGAAATAGGAACCGTTGTCGGTGGCTGGGATCCAAGGCTAGTGACGACATTCCGGAGAGTACCAAAAGGTGAAACGATGATAAATGAACTGTTTTGTTACTGATTTTTAAATGTTGTCGTATTTTTCAGACTGTTTTAGAAACTAAACAACATGGTGTCCATACAGTGAAATGGCTACTTTTCATTATAGTTTAATTTCCATAGCTAATGCAATAATTAATTAATTTAATAAGTTAATATAAAAAGGAAAATTTGCATACTTTTATTATGACATTAATGTTTACAGTGGATGATGTCTGTATGAAATAATAATGTAATTTTCATAATTCATAATGTCATTTATAATGTTTGGCTCTGATTTTAAGGTATTCATATTTAAATTGTGTGTGTCTGTGTGATGATGATGATGATCGATGTTTTACGGCCACTTTTTTGCACGAAGTGAAAGACGAAACAACCTTCAGATATGCCCACGCTGGGATTCGAACATGGGTGGTAGTGATCTGTGGTCCAACACGCTACCGCTAGACCTCGGAGGTGCCCTGTGTGTGTGTGTGTGTGTGTGTGTGTGTGTGTGTTACATACCATACTGAATAAATTATGTGGTATTGTAAATATTTTATTAGACTGTGTATAGTTCAGTGGCATTTTCAGATGTAAAATCTCAATAATATAGTTATCTATCTCCAAAGTTTTCTAGAAAATAATAATCAATCCGATATCTTATAAACGTATTTATTTTTTGTCCACACTCAGGCACCAACGGAGGCGTGACCATTGTAGGAATAATCGCCAGCATCTTTGGTGGCCTCATCATAGGGATCAGTTACTATTGCATGCTGCTAATGACTGTTTCGGCTGATATACTCGAAGCGAGTCCTCCGCAGTGGCCCATCGTCACCATCGGTATGGCATCAGGACTCTTGGGCTCATTGGTCGATTCTTATCTAGGAGCGACAGTCCAGTTTTCAGGTGATTCCGATGACGATCTGTGTTGATGCCAATGGGGAAAGATTTAGGACTCAGTTACTTTATTGAGCCAATCACAGCTGTCGCCATCAATATATAAATATCACCATCTCCATTATTACCTAGTTTGTATTTCTTTTCCAAACTCTTACTTTTTCTAGCAGCGCCCATTCATCCTTTGTCAGTACGAGATAGATAACTGTGCATTTAATTCATATAACATGTGGGGATGGAATCACGATACGGTTTCCTTATTACACGCTCGTTGTGATGTTGACGGTTCTATATTATACGTGAGTAGAAGCCAATCCTTCATGCGAGTTAAAACAAGTAAACAACTTCTGTGAACTCTTTAAGCATCTAATGCTAGCTGTCCGTTTTCACCTTCTCAGAAGGGGCACTCCAATATTGTACGGTGGTTAGAATATTGCAGTACAAACATCCAGGTTTGGGCTTCGAATCCCACCATGCGTCCGTGGGTATGATCAATGCCGAGACTAAACAAAGCAAATAATTCAGTTCGGTCTTGGTTCTAGGAATTTCTTCTCCGATTCTGTATCGCTGATGAGGAAATCGATACTGACTATATCTATTTCTTTCCCGTGCTCAGCCCTTCAGACCAAGGTCCACACATACGCAGACGGGTCTGCCATTAATTTACATCTGAGCTAATAGAAAAGGCTTTTCTTGGTTACAGTTGCCACTGAACTAGTGCTACTGGTAACCAATGACGCTCTAACAACTGAACTAACTTCAACTACTTTTAGCATTCTAAAACCCCACATATACTGAAAATTTGCTCAGACACTTTTAGAAATATTTAAATCTGTAGATTTCAAAGTTTAATATGGAACAGTGTTCAATTACCTATGATTTTATAGTTTTATGTTATATTATTATTATTCATACAATGAAAGTCTTATCTACTTTAAAAAATTGATCTTTATTTATATAAAGTAGTCAAAAGGGTCTCCTTTGTTGTTGTTGTTTTTTTTTTCAAAATAGGAGATTTTCATCAAATATAAGAAAGACACAAAAGATTTGAGACTTAAAAGAATGAGATGTACACAACTCTAATACGACTTAATTCAAAGTATTCAACCCAAAAGAGTGAAGTTTAATTTAGATAAAATTTAATGTGAGACAAAATTAACAAAGAAGCAACAGAATGGTTAATTTTTCATCGTTGTTACCTCTTGGTATTCTCCAGAATGTCATCACTTCCATTGCTTTAAATAACTAATGACGGTTCACATTCTGTTCTTTTTTGTTGTTATTTATTTGTAAATTAATTTTGTTTGCGAGTTGAACGATTGAATTACATTATGATAATGGTTTGTAAATGATACAATGGCGCGGTGGTTGCAGGACGGCATTGTAAAAATCTAGGGTGTGGGTTTGAATCCAGGTCATACCTGTGTTTGTGGGATTTGTTTCCCTAGGTAAATGTCATATCTACCAGGAACCTGTCTGTATGGACTACCTGTACAAAATAACCCCTGAAGCTAGCTCTCTAGGGAATGTAACTTGCCTGTACAACTACCTGTTTTAAGTAAACATTGAAATATGGATGCTCTGATCTTCTGATAAGTAAGGTGCCATTAATTTCTTAGACTGGTTTACTCATTCAATCACTGTGTATATCTTTATGTTACATATTTAAAGATGTAATTAGCGATATTTTGAAATGTTAACTTCCTGAATAGCAAATAAAACGTGAATAGCAATACAATTTACGTGTGACAAGTTATGAAGATGGTAGTATAAAACCTCCAGATATTGTACTCTGTGTAACACGACTAACTTCAACCAAAAAATAACTATTCTTTTGTGTATGCATGCATGTGTGTGATTGAGGAAATAAGCAAATTTGCTTTTCAGGGATGAAGCGCATCAATTATATTTGCTAATAATATCCATAAAGGTGTTCATCTGTACTGATATTTGTTTTTACACCCCCCCCCCCCCCCAACAAACAACAACCCCACAACAACAACTTAATTTCATTTGATTTAAAAAAAAGTTAAATGACATGTCTCCAAGTGATATTCTTATTGGATGTGATCATCGTAATTATCATCATCATCATCATCATTGTAATTATAATAACTATCTATGATCATTTCTAGGTATTAAGGAAGAGAAGAAGGTTATAATTGAGCAGCCAGGACCCGATGTTACTCATATCAGTGGCTTGTCCATATTGGACAATCACAGTGTTAATTTGTTAGCTAGTATTATTACGGCACTTGTCACACCTTATATAGCATTTAATATCTGGCCATATGTTCTGTGACAGTACTAATAGTAATATCTCTGTCTTTATTATAATGTATATTATATTAGATATATTTTTACATCAAACTTCAGTTTGCCTATATATTAATGTCTGTTTGTGTGAGGGGGTTGTGTGTGTGTGTGTGTGTGTGTGTGTGAGAGAGAGAGATAGAGAGAGAGTACTGACACATAGAATTAAGTCATGGTTACATCTGAATGATTAATCAGCATACCAAACTAAGAACAGTGTACAGTAACGTTGTTTTAGATGTTTAAATTTTTTGTATTTAAATAGATCTGAAAATTGAATATTTTAATAATGTTATATATTCACACATTGTCATGCTCAATGTTGCACAAAATAAAGTCTTTTTATTCTGATTAGAACTTTTGTTTTTCATTGTTATAATTATTGAGTACAAGTGACGAAGTGGTGAACATTGTAAATCAAATGCCAGTTGACCCGTTTTCAGGACACGAACATGATTAAAAGAGAAAATTGGATTTTATTTCATTTGAATAACCCATTAAACTTTG
Source organism: Paralvinella palmiformis (assembly GCA_025642065.1). Taxonomy (NCBI): domain Eukaryota; kingdom Metazoa; phylum Annelida; class Polychaeta; order Terebellida; family Alvinellidae; genus Paralvinella; species Paralvinella palmiformis. The sequence goes on from JAODUP010000047.1 coordinate 459,561, forward strand.
TGAGGTGGCTAATTTCAAAATTGGATCAAATGATTTCGTTGAAGGTTTTCTTTGGTAATGTCTGTTTATTGGGATGACAGCATTGTTTTAATGCTCCTATCTATTCTATTCAGCATGGTTGGCTCCTTCTGGATGCCTGTTCAGTCTGGAGAAAATGAGATAGGTTATAGAACTACCAGAATTTATGTTTGGACAGATGTGGGACAGATGCATTGCCAACATATTTTAGATGGGTTACAGTTGTATAGAAATATCATCATACACAGTTATAAGATACTTTATTTTGCAATATATATAGATATGTTATGGTTGCATTCAAAATTAATCTAATCTAGATATGTCTGCAGTTACATAATTTTTGGGGGAACTTCCATCTAGTCGTGAATTCATAAATTCAATTTAGGATTGCAATTTAAAACAAAGAGTAAAAATCAAAGATTGATGCAGGGCGTCGAGTTCCTAGGGATGTCTGATAAGTGCTTGCCCGCACATATTTATATGTACCATTTGAATTCTTATTATGTAAGTGAAATAATCAGATGTAATTATTAGTTAAATATGGGTAATAGCTTCTGATATGCTTGATCTGAACTGTGCGCTGCTTAGATTCTTAACTTGGAAGCTGGGATAATTAAACGTTGCTTCAGCAGTAACTGTTTTTATAATTGGCTTGTGACAACGGTTTTGACATTGCACGAAGCATGTTTATGGATTGATTTGCTATATGGCTGAGACATGACTGTGTTAAATTAAAGTTAAATTAAACTTTTTGCTAATTATGAGTGTAAAGTCTGACCAAAAGACAATACCAATCCTAATGGATGGAAGTTTATCTATCTTAGACCAGCTAATGCCAGGTTATTGGCATAGAAGTTTAATTCTGTAGTTGGAAGTGATTAGTAGTGTGCCATAGTATGGTTTGTGGCGCTGGTGATCTTGTCGTATATTAACATTTACAATGTATCAAGGGCCCACCAAGTTCAGTGTATCGTGGCTTACTCATGTTGATCATAATGCCCGATGTTTGGGCGAGTGGTGTAGGAGCGGACGTGATGACTTTCTGCGAACTGCAGATTCTGTGATATTGAGATAAAGTGTGACAATGATGGTTAACAACAACTATTGCAGCACGAGAAGAAAGATAATCGCAAGCAAAGCATCAAATACATTCAGGATGATATACTAAGCAAGTTGTTCTTCTCGGCCAGTTCAAAAAAGTATGAAAAAGTGACCCAAGTCCAATTGTAAAGGTTGAAACCGTTAACTACAGTGATGGCCATCTTGGTGTCATAAATGTGCTGGTTGGAAAAGATGGCGAACTGTAAACACGGTCTATGCACAGTTAATCATGTAGTTGATACATTCCAAAATCTGTTTCCAGACACTAAAATTGCACCAAGCTTTAGTTTAAGTAGGACAAGTGAATCATATAAGATCAGCGAGGGACTTGGTCCATTCTTTAAGAAACCCATTGTTTGGTGAAGTTAAGCATGCATTTTGACAAAACGAGCACAGCACAAGTGGCTGGACTTAAATCTTTATTTTTGGTCGCATCACTTTTCTTTTGACATGCTGAAGGTGACAAGGTAGCCTCAAATATGTTTTATCAAATGGCCGAAGATGGATTACCTATGAGCAGACTGGTCATACTGATGCTAGATGGGCTGAATGTCAACAAAACCATCATGCAGAAGCTTCAAGAGCGAATCACAAATGAGTATCCATATTTCAAACGATCTGTAGACCTTTGTACTTGTGCCATACACACCACACTGTGCTTTCTCAAAGGGTCTTGAGAAATTCACCCGGCTGGATTTTCATTCCCTTTTCAAGTACAGAGCTGCAATAAGGGAAGATCACATAGAACTCCATTTAAGCAAGGACATCGAAATGCACACATTCTACCAGCACACGGAGGTTCATTGGCTGAGTATTGGACCAGCTATCAAGTGTATTCCGGAACAGTGAGATGCGATCCCTGAGTTCATCAAAGACATGGCACAGGTGGCAAGAAAGCCTCTAAAAGCAACAACTAGAAGCAAGCGAGTGCCACGATTAATGAAGGATGTGACAAAAGCTTTTTGAACAATGTTATCCCCATATTTGAAGGATTCCTCACCTAATTCCAGAATTCTGGTCCAACTATTCACATGGTCTATGACAGGTGAGTGTGATATCTTGTTGGATAACTAAACGATCTCCACTTAGTTAAATAAGGACAGATCCCAGTGCACCTGGAGTACGCCATGTTGTCGCGCGTTCTTGGGTGTAATTATGTAAAATAAAGGATGTTGTATTAGGTTACTAGAGATCTTATGAGTGTATAAGAATTGGCGACGACGAAAACAATAAGGTTACATGATGTCACGTGAGCGAATATGACGGTGGAGATCTCGATGAATGCATAGAACGACTGGAACAATATTTCGTCGTAAACGGAATTGGAGCGTTGCCAGCGGGAGCGGCAGACGACAGACAGCCGAGAAAAAACATGTGGCAACATTTCTGACGTTGGTCGGAGGGAGAACATACAAACTGCTGATATCCTACTGTCAACTAAAACGTTTCAGAAACAAATTGAACCGTTGAAAAAACGACCCGAAACCAAAGAAATTGGTGATTGCGGAACGATTTCGTTTTCATAACCGTAAACAACGAGATGGTGAATCCATATCGCATTTCGAGGCGGAGCTGAGAGGGTTGGCGTCTACTTGCAATGTTGGTGAATTTCTCGGACAAACGCTACCAGATTAGTTGGTTTGCGGAATGGGAGGTGAAAGCACTCAACGAAAACTGCTTAGTCAAGACCAAGACATTGCACGCACAGGCTTTACAGATAGCCATTGCAGGTGAAATAGCAGACGGTGAAGCGAAAGCCCTCCATAGTCAGGCAAATGACAATGTAAGGTCGATGGAAAATGCATCAGTTGTAAATCGAGCGAAAGGTAAAGAGACACTACCTAGATCGTGTAGAAAACCACTACCAAAGTTTGAAAAGAAAGGTCAAAAGGTTCAATGCTATCGTTGTGGAGAACTACACAGACAGGAAGACTATAGATACAGGAACCAATGATGTTTTCCTATGGGAAAACAGGTCACATATCTCAGATATGTCGTCGTAAAAAAACAACGAGTACAGGGACAAACAAGATGATGGAAAACAACCAACAGATAAGATAGTATAGAGCTGTACTCTATCTATGAAGTAATCACGCGAAATAATGCATCTGAATAGTCCATCAAGATGGAGGTTGAAGTAAGTGGAGAGGAGCTCGAGATGGAGGTAGACACGGGAGCTACTCTCTTCATGATCAGTGCCGTGACCTTCAAACGGTTATGGGAGAAACGACCACCACCTCTGAAACCTAGTACGTTACAACTTTATACGTACACTACGGGGAACCATTGAAGGACTCTGGGTAGGTGATGGTCGTAGTTCGTCAACATAGTCGAGAAAAGACACTTCAGCTGTTTGTTGTGCCGGGAAATGGAGTTAGTCTCTTGGGACGGAATTGGATGGGTGTTTTGCAAAGCAAGAACAGTTCCATACTTCATGAGAAAGAGAGTCGATGATGAGGTTGATCGACTACTCGGTGCCAATCAGATATGGGGTCAATTCCATTTTGTCAATTCCAATTCCACTCAATTCCATTCGATCAACCTAATACTTTTTACCAAAAGTAGGTACTCCGAGTGCCTACCTGGAATACCGACTTCGAGCAGTTTATATTTCAAGTAGGATTGTCATGGAAGAAATATTTCTGAATTAAAAAATTAAATGATAATTTTTTCCCATTCGAAAGAGTGAACGGGGGTAAATTCCTAAATAGAAACACCTCTATATAGATTACAGGTATGCTATATGGTGGTGTCACAGTGTTGTGGGCTGAGCCCACGGTATCCAGACCATTTTAATTGGTTAAATGCTGACATGGGGTGCCAGAGTCAGTGTGCATCTCCATGTAAAAGTGTATTTTGTAATCAGCAAAGATGTGTTTATATTCCACTCTCCAGTAGGAACATTGAACGAATGCTGTTGCTTAGTTCCGCCCAGCAAGGGTGATATCCTGTGTTTACTTTCACAACGCTGCGGTGTACTAAACCACTTACATATGATAAGTTTACAAAAGATCTCAAAAGGTTATTAAAACAGTTAGGTCTGGTGACAGGATATAGTAGTTCCCGGTGAGATGATAAAATTAATTAATTCCTGAATAGTAATATCTCTATATAGATTACAAGTATGCTATGTGGTGGTGTCACAGTGTTGTGGTCGGAGCCAAAGGTATCCAGACCATTTAATTAGTTCACTTGGGTTGCCCCGGACGGTCTGCGTATCTGATATATATATATATATATATATATATATATATAAAAGGAACCAAAGTTCTGGATCATTTTGGTTCCAGTATATTGGTAACATCACATGTAAGTGTTAATGTTGTAAAACTGTTAAATTAATTTGTGGATAAAAAAATTTGTAGGAAACTTCAATTCCAATTAAAAATTTCTCATTTCCAATTCAAAATTTCTCACTTCCAGTATTTTAAAATAATCAATTCAAATTCCGGAATTGAATTGACCCCATGTCTGGTGCCAACATAATTGAGCCAGTGGCATACTCTCAATGGGCCGCACCTATTGTTCCTATCTTGAAGTCTGACGGCACATTGCGCATTTGTGGGGATGACAAAGTTACGGTGAACAAATAGGCGCATGCTGAGCAGTACCCACTTCCGACCCCGAAAGACTTTCCACACTTGCGGGTGGTGTGAAGTTATCCAAACTTGACATGGAGCATGATTATCAACAGGTTCTCATTGATGATGACGGTAAACAACACCTGATGAGAAACACTCACCGATCGTCCAACTTCTGGAGACTCATCAGTCCCTTCAATTTTCCAGCGGATGATCTAGAATCTTCTGGCGGGCATCCCTCACACAGTTGTTTACTTGGTTGACATTTTGATAACTGGTGTTTACCAGAAGAACACAAAACAAACGCAAAGGAGGTCTTACGGCGACTTGCTGAGGCAGGTCTGCGTATCAAAAAGGAGAAGTGCAATTTTGGTGTTGAGGCCGTGGAATACCTAGGTCATCGAATTACAAAAGATGGATTGGCTACCCTAGAGGGTAGGGTCAGAGGGGATGTTCAGGCGCCCACACCCTCAAATGTCGCACAGGTCAAATCAGTCCTGGGCGTGCTGACCTTCTGCCTGCGATTTCTACCTCAATTGACTACGATCTTTCAATCTCTACAACAGCAACTGAAGAAACGCCGTGTCTTCCGATGGGGTAGTAACCAAGAGCGAGAATCCAATGAGACAAAGGAGCTTCTGCGGAAAGCTCCATTCCTGACAGATTATGATGTGCATAAGCCACTACTTCTGACTTGTGACGTATCATCTTATGATGTTGGTGTTCTGGCTCATCAAATTAAGGATGATGAGCATGCAATCGATTTTCATTCCAGAACCATGGCACCCACAGAAAGGAACTATTCGCAGATTGAAAAGGAGGCACTAGCATTGATCTGTGATGTTCGCAAATTTCACAAGTATCCGTGGGGATCGACATTTTAAGATCTCCACAGACCACAAACCCCTCTTAGGTCTGCTAGGAGAGTTGAAACCTTTCCGGCAACACTGCTCTGCTCAGATGGGCTCTTTTCGTGCAAGGCTACATGCTCGTTTATCGACCATGGTTGGGGTAATCGTAATAGATTGTAATCGATTACGTGGTCTCAAGTAATCGTGATCGCCATAATTTCCAGATGCAATGTAATCGTAAATGTAATCGTAACCAGCGATTACTTTCACGATTACACAATGCGTTTAATTATACACCATATTTTATCATACGGGAGATATGGTTTGGCATGCAAGGCAAAAGATAACAATAGAACTGATTTACCCATTGTTGTCCTTGTTGAAATTTTGGTTAGAGACCCCTGGCTGTCGCCTATTACCCAATGACGAGCTGCTGTCATATTTTTACCCATGATGATTTGCCAATTTATTGGTTCTATAAACAGGCATTTCAGATGAACAGGCATTTCAGATGAACCTGTTTTCACACGGTTAAGCCCAAACTAGTCACACAGCCAGCAGTCGTGCAAGACTTCTTTTTGACACACCGTCTTTTTAGCTACAGCTCCAGACGATCCTGGCTGGCCAGTAGTTGGATAACAACCATTCAATTATTATTATTATTATTTTATTCAACCTCCACAGAATGGAGAAAATACAGGATAAAAGTGCACACGGCCTACTATAAACAAGAACAATACAAGCTTAATACAGCAATAATTTTTAAGAAGATTTTGTTAAAAGTTTATGAAAAGTGACTAGAATTCGTACAACCTGGAAACATAAGACTAGCGGGAGAAATACTCATATCAACCATTCTATTTACTAATGTGCCAGGTATTAAGTTATTTTGAGTGACCAATAAATTAATAAAGTATACACGAAGGTTTCCGGTTGGTGAATCATTTTGAAATATTCTGGTAAATAAAGACTTGTTATATTCATTTAAAAGAGTATTCGCACCAGTTATGGTCAGTTAAGTTAACGCACGCATTAGTGAACATAAACAAGCCTACATTTTGGCATCAGGTTGACACACCGGATGACAAATGTAGGCATTGACGGAGATCAAAGGTCGAAGTTGGCAGGTGGTCGAGTTATAGAAGAAAAATACAGTTTTAAAGCATAACAATAATCTAAGACTGTGAAAAAGTCGTTGTTGTTGGGCATTTGACAATATTCTAATTATCCTATATATTATATAGACCTTATATGGCTGTAGTCATGCCACACATGATGCATTTCGTTACTAAATATACATTTCCCAAATATTCATACAATTCCATTGATATTGTTTGCATTAATCTCAGTTTGCACTAATTTCCGTTATCTCTATAATAATAATAATAATAATAATAATAATAATATATTTTTTTAATAAAGCGCCCTTACTAGTAGGAGCAATTCAAAGGCGCTGTACAAATAATATGTGATATAATAATACTCCAAATAATATGTCTGTAAAAATATTTAAAAGGTAATAATTATTTATCTGTGAAAGCAACCTTGAACAGGTGTGTTTTTAGAACAGATTAAAATTTTCTTCAAGAGACGACGTATTTCTAATATCTGTCGGCAACCTATTCCACAAAGTGGGGCTGCAACACTAAATGCACAATCACCATATGACTTGAACTGAGACACTGGTACCTGCAATAGTTTCTGACTGGATGACTTTCTAATGGACAGCAGTTTACACAGGTATTCTGGCGCCATATCATTAATAGATTTATAAGTTATTAATAAAATCTTGAAATGGACACCCTGTCTAACTGGTAGCCAATGTAGTTTTTGAAGAATTGGGGCGATATGATCATATTTTCTAGTATTTGTCACTATGCGAGCTGCACTATTCTGAATTCGCTGAAGGCGATTCATGTTATAATCAGATGTGCCACATAACAGGGAGTTACAATAGTCTATACGAGATGTAACAAAGGCATGGACTATACACAAGTGCTTCTTGTGTCAAGAATGCTTTTAAACAGTGGATGTTCTTAAAATAACCCCTACATTTTTTACAGACCCATTAGGGGTAATAAAAAATGTACCCATCTGTAATGCTGATGTCTTTAGGGATTTAACACAATGTGGTGATGCCTAAAGTATAATATGTGTTTTATTGTCATTTACTTTTAGAAGATTTGAGTCATCCATAGCCGAATATCAGCAATACAATGTTTTTAATTCTTCAAGGAAGAGGAGAAATTTAACTCATTGTCAGGATCCAGTGATATATACAGCTGTGCGTCATCAGCATACAAGTGATATTTAACCCCATATCGCTGCGCAATGATCCCAAGAAGACGGGGATAATTAGCTGTGAAAACTAAAGGACCGATAATTGAATCCTGTGGTACACCAGATAACCAAAACTGAACGTCAGATAAAATACATTGAACAGACACTCTCTGGGAGCGTTGTTCCAGATAGGATCTAAACCATTCAAGTACTTTACCTGACAGAACAAACATGTTTTTAACACAGAGAAAAGTACATTATGGTCAGCTGTATCAAATGCATCAGGCAGGTCCAGAAGAACAAGTATTACTGGTTTACCTTGATCAATTGACATCATAATATCATTTTTCACCTGAACAGTGGGGGAGTGTCTGTAAATATTAAAAAATGCTTATATCTCAGAAATGGTAAATATGAATATTATGAGTCAAAACGTTGGTTACAGGCTTTCATTTGGCAACATGACTTTTGACATTATCGAGGTATAATTAAGGTGCATGGTTAAAACCTATTATTTAGTTTCAAAATTAGTATCATGGCACTGATTCGAAAACAGTCCCCTGGTCCCTTCATTGCATATTTGCAGCCATTTATTTTAGTGAGCCTTCTACGATGATAAAAGGCAGAAAATAGGTAATGGCTTTACAGTACGCATGCCCATTGACACATATGCAGAAAGTTATAAATGTTCATATTGGTACATGTATTCCTAGGTCAAAACAGAATATTACTGCATGGCCTACTTGAAAAGATGGAAAAAGCATCAAGCTAAAGTACCGACTCTTCCTGAAGCTAATAGCAGTGATAAGGATGAAGCCAATGTACTAGTAGGTGCTAGTGTTGCTCCTAACGTACATGAGAAAGGTGATACTGACTCATCTTGTCATGTGGATGGTAGAGATGACAGCAATACACAGGATTCTAATAACAGCAGTGGTGATACAAATGATCAGGAATCAGACAACTCTGACAATGTGATATCTAGTTATGGATCTGAGAATTTGTCAGATGATGATGGTGAAGAGCTTTATATTGGAAAGGACTTTGCAGACTGGCAGTAAAAAAAGCATGTACAAGAACTGCTTTTCAAGAAGCAATTGGAATCCTTAGACGACATTGGCACCGTGTTCCAAAAGCTGCTTGCACTCTTTTGCATACACTTAGACATGTAGAGTTACAGGATAAGTGTGGTAGCTAATATATTTATTTTGGACTGGAGTCGGTTATTATAGATGTTATTCATACATTATGCACTTTTGTTATTTTGAGGAATATGTCTTTTATAACTTTGGCTATGTTAATAATAATTTCACCAAAATAATGTAAAATGTGCTGAACAGATTATTCGAATTTGATTGGCCATCCATGAAACTATTCAAACTTTTGTCAGAGTGTTATTGTGTTGGCATATAACTTGATTGTGAATTACACTACTGTATGATGTATTGCACAAAATAGAATTGGTATACTTGTATGTTGTCATGTTCTAGATGAATATTCAATTCATTTTATATTTTGAACAAGTCTTATTGCAGCTGTTTTTAATTATCATGGGTGCGTCATATTGTGCAGCTGATTTAACCATAATGAAATTTCATCCAAAATACTTTGTGGCGGATGTAATTGATGCATATATATATATATATATATATATATATATATATATATGTGTGTGTGTGTGTATGTGTATATATATATATATATATATATATATATATAATGAAACCTTACTGCACCAGTCCCTTACATTCCAATCAACCATGATGCTGGTATAGTAACAATATCAATTCTATTTGTTGTATATATATTATTGTGTTTCTTGTGTGAATGAGTTTATAAATGAGAAAGATATTGTATAAGCATTTTGTTTGTTGTCAATTGAATAAATATGTTTACATCAACCATAATGAAAACTAGTGTTATCCAACGTTGCAAATATTACGTTGATCCAAATTTCAAATCCACACAATTTCATCACATTGATCCAACATTGAAATCCTAACGTTGATCCAACATTGAAATCCTAACATTGATCCAATGTTGAAATCCTAACTTTGATCCAATTTTCAAATCCAACCATTTTCATAACGTTGATCCAACGTCAAAGGACAACGTTGATCCAACGTCTGGTGCCTGCTGGGACACCTCTAGAATGTGTCAAATCACCAGCAGAGTTATCCTTCAGTCGTCATCTGCTAACTACATTACCAAATGTTCAGCATCACCAAAATGCAAAGCCGAAAGAAAGAAAAAGAAAGACGAAAAGGTACTATGACAAGTCTGCTAAGCAATTACAATCATTACCTACCAATAAACACCTGTCCGATTATATTCCAACGGATCGTGGAAACAAATCAGCCCGCGCTCCTACAATGTCCAACACAGATGATGGTGCTAATTACGGAAGGAATCGTAGAGATTTGCTTCACATTGCAGACACACAAGCAATGAACATGACCAGCGAATCAACACCTGCGCCAACGTCTAATGTTAACCAGAAAGATCAAACAGCTGCCAATGGTGTATGTATCAAATACACCAATTAGAACAAGTGGCCGAATTGTTAAGAAACCGGAACGAACGATACATTGAAGTTTGTAAAGTATAAAATATATGACAAGGGCAGAATAATCCCTTCGAATTAAGTGAGCTCTTAAAGGTAGTCCACCCTTTACATAGCAAGATGTATATAACGTATATTCATGAGTAGTCGATCAACATTATGTAGAATATATAGAATTACTGCTTAATAATAATGAGTGGTGTATAATCTAAATCACATTGTAGAAACAAACGCAGAAAATGTTGTGTGGAATGTTCAACATTATTATATGACTGACAACAAGATGCCAACACAGTAATATTTAATATTAGAACAATAAGTACATAACTAAAAAAGGGAGATGTAATGATATATTTGTATCATAAAATAGTGTACTCTTACCCCTAGTGGTTAAACACACACACACACACACACACACACACATACACACACACACACACACATATATATATATATATATATATATAACCACGTGACCACTCTACAGGAGTACTTGTTTTAATAAAATCAATTCATTTTCAAGACTGTGTACAACGGTACATCCAACATTAAAGTTGAGACTATCGCTTCCCCCACCATTGACAGGGGAGCAGTACGGAAAGATGGAGCCGAAATATCATGAGGGTGGTCACTGCCAGAGTGTTTTACATCCTCAATGGGTCTTTAACATCACCTGTTATTTTTATTAATTTAGTGGAGACGGGAGCGCCATTTAACGCGGTCAGCCACCGACGATGTTGTGAGCCGACAAATTAATCACTGGAAAAGTTTCGACCTCTTGCTGGGATCGAACCTGTGATCCTTGGCATGAAGTGCCGGGTGCTTAACCGCTAGGCCATCGGAGCTCACTCGATGGGGGGGGGGGGAGTGGAGCATGGCCTTATTTATGTTCACTATCGCATACGTTAATTTAATTGGCTGCTTGTCATCCGATTGCCGGCCAATCAGGATCGTTTGCAGCTGGAAATAAAACGACGGTGTCGGAAAGAAGACATGCAGTGAGCTCCGGTGGCCTAGTTAAATGGCGCTGCCGTCTCCACTGAATTATTTAAAATAAAGGGGGACGTTAAAAACCCCCTGAGGACGTAAAACACTCTGGCAGTGACCACCTCAGGGTATTTCGGCTCCACCTTTCCGTACTGCTCCCCTGTGAGTGGTGGGGGAGGAGTTTCTCAACCACTCAAACATAGAGGCTGTGCTGATTAAGCGACAGCCTGGGGATTCTGCCCGAACAACAAAACCAAAACCAAGAAGACATGCATGATTGCTGGCTGTGTGACTAGCTTGGGCTTAACCATGCGAACACAACACGAGCTAATCTGAAATGCCTGTTTATATGACTTATAATAGCGGCAACATCTGAAGCAGTATTTCACCACACATTTTCCTTTCATAGAACCCTATAAACTGACAAATCATCATGTGTACACATATGACAGCAGTCCGTCAATGGGTAAATCCGTTCTATTGCTATCTTTTCCCTTATATACCAAACCACATCTCTGGCATGATATTACCTGGTAAATAATGAAATGTCTTGTGAAATAGTGAAAGTAATCGCTGATTAGGATTACATTGAATCTGGAAAAGGGGATTAAGATTACATGAGATCGTGTAATCGATATACAATCGATTACGATTACCAATTACGATTACCCCAACCCTGGTTTGGGTAGAGTAGGTATAATGTGTGTATTAGTGTTTTATAAATGCAATGGATATTATTATTATTTCACAAATTTTGTTTCACAAGTAGTGGCTATATGTTCATATAATTAGTAAAGTTAAGTTATTAATTGTTTTTAAATCTGGTTTGGTTGTTCTATTTATAATATCCAGTTTAAACTAGATTAATCCTCCAATCCTCCATCAAATCACCCACAGGCATACATACATACATGGATATATGGTTTAATTAATAGTATATAAATAAATACAGGTCACACATTGCAAATACAGGTTTCTCTCTGAAATTACAGATTTAAAGCACAACGAATACAGGTTTTCCTGCCAAAATACAGGTTTTAGATCTATAAAATACAGGTTTTAGATCTATAAAATACAGGTTTTGCTCGCATCTCTGAGCTATCGAATAAAGAAATTAAACTGCGCGATTGGTTTGTGTTTTATTTACATTTTTATATATCATCGTGTTTCACACGCTTTACATCGTATTTTTTAAATCTCAAGATATTTATTAATATTAATTGGGCATTCCTGTTATTAGTTAACAGGGAAGTTCTCAGGAAAATACTCAAATTTAGTTAGTGCGATGTTACATGATGCTGACCTGGTAATAACGACGATAAGAAGCAGGGTTTAAACATCCATTGATATTAATCGTTGTTCTATTCCGGAATATTGAGGAATATTAAAAGAGATACAGTAAAAACGCCTCTATAATGGTTAATATTTCTTATTTGAGTTTAGAATCTGTTATGAGGGATGTTTATTTTTATAATTTCATTATTTTTGGAAAATATGCACTCCCTAAATCCTAATACCGGATATACGGAATATAGAGGCATTGCCTGATTCTTTATTCCGGTCTTGACTGGTACATATACACTTTATTTACATACTAACATAGTGCTCATGGCAAATTGTATCGCTCTGGACGCCAAAATGTATCCAACCTGGACACACATACACACACAGACAAATATATATTAATCCTAGCAATATCCTGTCATATATTACATATTTTGCCTCAATACATGTAATGTATACGGAAATTAGTAGCAATCTCTCTCTCTCTCTCTCTCTCTCTCTATATATATATATATATATATATATATATGGCGAATTTATAGATTTCTTCACTGATTATAACAAAGTTTTATTAAACACTACAAATAACATTTAAAGTAGTGTCCATGGCATTAAACTGTATAATCCCGCTTATACTTTTTTGCGATCGCAATTTTCGCAAAATATGTTACAGATCACAAATCGTTATGTGCTGCCCCCTGGTGAACATTACCTTATACAGAAATGCCATTTATCACGAGCCCGCATTTATCAAATAGTCCCAATATTCTCCTTATCTCAAGAGACATTATATTAATAAAATCTGATTAAAAACAATAATAACGAACAATAACATGATTTTTTGCTATCTATATGATGCCTTCCACCTCTTTGTTATCGTTTTAAATATTTTCTACCAATCAGCGACTAGGATTTCTGGTTCCGGTCAAGTTCGCGAGAACGAAAGATGGGGAGGATCGTATTTTGATTTTTAATGTTTATGATTTTATATATAGCTAGAGGATTTAAAACCTTCGATCATCTAACGCGGAACACAGTTTTTAGTATTTTACACTCAATACATAGTTCCACCACGTCGCTGATGCTGTGTTTATCGTCTGCTGGGATAATTGCCGCGGTAAGTCTAGATTTTTAGCATGCACTCAGTCACTGTCTGGTGATGTTGGTTTTTGCTTGGAATGTCGTCGGATCGTTTAAATTTTTTACTATTTTATAGATAGACTGGCATTGGCGACAACTTATAAAGATTTGAGGGGCTTGTATAGTCTGTAATGTGCGGTCTACTTACACGTCAATCTGTGCGTTCATGTTGGTTTAGAAGAGAGTTCCTAAACATCATACTCATACATTTACATGATTTAGCCACACTCACTCACTGGTCCACTGGACTGGTAATTGTATCATAGCATAGGTTAACAGATAATTACTGTCTGGTGAAATTGGCTCATTGTGTATTCACCTCTCGTAAAAAGTCCACGGTAAATGCACCCCACTTGTTTAATAGCTCACTTGGAAGGGTAATAGTCATATATAGATTGCAGGGGAATTTAGGGACCAAATTCCATTTGAATACATTCTCCAAATAAAAATTGGATACTCTAAACATATATACTAAACGTATGTACATATTCCACATGTAAAGAGATTGCTTTATTTTATTATGGGACTGACTACATTTTTTTCTGTGTAAATTCTCTGTGAAGACGTATCTACTGTGATTATGTAGTCACACAGCTGAGAGTTTACATGTACTTCATAAGCACGAAAAAACTGTATTTATTTTATTTACTATGACTTTGTACGGTTTATTATTGTGTGACGTTTGAAGAAGTCTGAAGTGTCCACTTATTACTTTGAATAATCAGAAGTGCATTCACTAAACATTGTAACCCTAAACTTGTTATGTTGCTATGTGGCAGTTCTGTACACTGGATGGATATGAGCTACTAGCGGCAGTCTGATCAGCACTGTCTCTCTGAGAAATCGTGTAATACTAATAGTTGTGGCATGTCTTCATTGTTTTTTGGATGCTGTTTTCCATATGTTCTAGTACTCTTTTATTGATGACATTTGTAAATAATTCACAGTTCACCAGGCCTTTGAATTTTCTAAATCTAGTGACTAGAAGTTTAAACGGTTTTCATATTTAAAATTTATATGAAATATAGAATTATGATACTGTTATGTCTTTAATAGTTATTTATGTTTTGTATCGTGTACAAGAATGGTCCAAGTTATGAAGTCCATAAGTCAAAATGTGGTGTTTAACATAAACAATACCGAAATGGGTGGAATTTTACACCAGCCCAGTTCTTCTAAATGTTACGTAAAATGTCACTACAAATGAATCTGACACTGTTAGATTAATTCTCTATCCAGTAACTGCTGCTGTTGCTAGCCACATCATAGTTTATAAATTATTACGGTACTGATTCAGAGTTTTGTTAAAGTCGTCTTCTTTGATTCGAACAGAATGAATTTAAGTTTTGTTTATGTCCTATGACTGATTTCTGGCAAGGTGATTGAATAGTAATAGATATTTACAAAATAAAATTCTTTGGCTTTTTTAGATCTTTAATAAACAGTCCAATGAAATAAACTTTTGTATGTAGGTAAGGATTTAGAAGGATACCGCTGTTTTGTAATTTGAACTAGAGCTTAAATAACTCTTATCATTTGGTGACATTATTATCACCACTTCCCTTGTATATTTGTTATATAATACTAATAGAGTTGTTTTTTCTTAGACCCATATTTTGGGATTAGCAAACCTGACTGACGATCCCAGGGCCCACATTTTCTGTGAATTCAGAGACTCCATCTTTGTTAATCTAGTTGTGTGTATTAAGGGTGAGATCCTTGGCCTGCGTAGCGACTGAATTGTCCAAGAATCTACACTTTCTTAGGGATGGAGGGCATTGGACCACAGATTACTACCACGTGAGTTTAATTCATGGGTATATCTGAAGGGTGTTTCGTCTTTCACTTCGCTTGATTACCTTTGGAGCTTGCGTGGCCCGTTTAGCCTACCATCTGCACAAAAGTGGCCGTAAAGCATCAATATCATTTGTAATGTGACTAATTTCTCTGCAATATTTTCAACAATAACTTTTTTGTGATGTAGAAAGTAAAAACCCTTATTTCCAGTTTATTCCATATCCTGAGGCCTAAGGTAAGGGGCCGGAATTGTCTCCTTTCCCTTCACTCATGGGGTTGGATTATGAGAGATGGAGCCAAAATACTGCGAGGGTGGTCCCCACAAGATTGGTTTATGTTATTAGGGATGTTTAAAATTTTACTTTATAAGCCAGTCAGATGGCAGCACATATTTCACATGGTCAGTCAGTTGCATCTCTTGGGAGCTGGGAAATTACACTCAGTATTGGTCTGAAAGAGTTTGACTGTTGTATGGGAAATTTATATTGACTAAGTGCATTATCCTTAATCCACTGAAAGTCATTGAGGTATCAAACAAATATTCTTGCTTTTAATTTTTATTGCTTGTACGAGTACATCTGTGATCAATAACGTTTATTGATCATGGTGCTACTTAATATTTTCCTCCAGTTTTGATGGTCATCATGCATGCATCGATTGCAATGTTAAAAGTAGTAAATTTATTGCTGTAATTTTATATGTGTTGCTTATTCACATTACTAATGCATGCTATGCTTTATTAAAAAATTAAAAAAATGACAATAATTGAAAGATGAACTAGTTGTTGAAAGATTGGTGAAGTATTGACTAAGTATCAAAAGTGGCCTGATAGTCATACATGAGATATAGATATTGAGCTTTCATAAGTGTTATAATACTTATTACCAAACCTGCTCTAGTGTTTCTCTTTCTCTCTCTGTGCAGAGAGAGAGATGAACACATACTCAACTGGGTTTGTTCTGTTTATGTGAGGAACAAGTTGAGGTGACAATAATACATATTGAACATCTCATCATAAATCATCTTCATTAAGTGGCCTCTCTTATACTTTGTTTAAATGTACTTTGATATTATAGCCACAGACTATCAGGTACCCAACTGAATGAGATGTGTCTGATTGAATTTTTCATTATCATACAGAGAATAAAGGCTACATGTCAGTCGTAAAAGTATTATTTCTTAATGATTCCTCCGAAGGCAGCTAGATATTTCCTTGTTTTTCACTAACGTGAAATCTTGTGATATTGATTTGAAGTGTGATACAGTAGTTCAGATAATTTTTAAATTTAAGAGTGAAACTGAAAGCTGCCAGCATCAGAACTATCAGGGTTATTGCTTTGATTAGGTTGTAACCTGGTGAAAATGGCAGGACCATGTATTGCAGATAGCTGATTTATGAGGTGATTCTCACGTTAGTCTGTGGGATGTTTCAACCATCAATTAAAAGCTTCATCATTACTTCGTCAAAACAGTGCTTTGGTTGAGCAATGTGATTAGGTCAGGAGACTTGTTAATCATGGTAAAATTACCAACAAAAAGCCTGTTATATTATCATCTAGGAAACTAAGAGGTGTAACAAATGTGTTTGGTGGCAGTTGTAATAGTACACATAACAGATATATGTGATGATGACTGTGAATATGGATATAGTATTTATTTTATTGGGTGAAGATAAACATTGAAAGACAGGGTGTTTTCATCAGTGAAAATATGGATTCTAGTAGATATGTATTATATACATTTAAAAAAGAGGAATTTGACGTTGATTATGCCTACCCCTTGAAGTAATGTACTGTTTTTCATGGGATGAATCAGCTCAATTGTCAGTTTAGTATGATTCCCCATGTCAGCTTTGCAGTCAGTATCATCATATAATCAATTTTGGATCAAATGTTAACTTGGAAAATGAATGTCAAAATTATGGATTCAACTAATCTAATATATCAGGATATGTTTTGGTAGCAGTCTGTCAGGTTGATCAGATATTCAAAAAAATCTCATCAGAAATGCTATGAATCAGTGCAGTGTTTTGGGTTAGTATTGATTAAATGCATAAATTTTACGTGTTTTGATATGTGTTTTGTTTAGCTAAGTCATTAATAGAGATCTGATTATTAATATTATGCAGCACTCTTTGGTGTACATTTATTAACAATAACTGTTACACCCCTATAATCTAGTATACAACTGCACCATTGTAGTGGAATTTCTGTTTGGAAGTACACTACCGGTATGCATACGTTATCAGGGTTTCCATGTGTAAACAAATATTTGTGTACTGAGTTGGGTGATGTTCAGCAGGGTTCACACAGGTCCTTGAAAACTTGGAAAATCCTGGAATTTGAAAATTGGGATTCCAGGCCTGGAAAGTCCTGGAATTTTTGTAGAGGTCCTTGAAAGTCCTGGAATTTGGGCATATAGATCTATATTTCTAATCATAAGCATACAGGAATTCAGTCAATACACTTCTTCCGAAATATGGGTGTATCTTTGCATGTTAAAAGTTTGTGAATTCATTGAAAAGGTCCTTGAATTTGACATTGGAAGGTCCTGGAAATCTGTGATGTCAAAATGTGTATGCCACGGAACTGGCAAACAAGTCTGTCTATAGATATCTTAATGTTCTTCCCTTGGAAAAAGACCTAATAACATGTTCAAAAATGTCTGTGAAACTAAACTAGTTGTAAACTTGAATAGATAACAAGTGTTCATACTAGCCAAAGTTCTCCAGGTGACATGTGAAAAAAGCTACTGGGGTGGTTGGGTCTAAGAAGTGTTATAAACGCTGGTGGTCTTGTATCATTTTGGAGAAAAAAATTTATCTGTGAATCAAATCGTTTAGCTGGACTTCTTTTTACTACATGTTCTGGAACAATTACACTGAAGGATAAATGCTGGAAACTTTGAAAACAGCAAGTGTGGGTCATGGAAAGGTCAAAGTCTGAAATTGGTTTAGACCTAATTTTATTAATTTCTTTATTTATTTTCATACAGTTTTTGAAATAATGTCTGAAAGACACCTTTCTTTTAAAAACACTAATAATAACAATTTTAGATTTAACTTGGGCATGTATCCATGCCGTAGAGTTTTTTTGGGGGGGGCATGTAATTTTATCTTATAACTTTAGAACCCATGGTTATATATTGACCATCGTGGCCTGGCTATAAAATATCAATCTGGATCTTCACATACAACATTATCAGAGAACAAAAACTGGCTACATTCTCTAAGGGATGTCTGTTGTCCACGTGTTGACATATGATCAACAGAAAATGGCAATAAGTTTGGCATTCAGCGATAGTTAGACATTCGATATTGGTGTAATAGTCATTACCTGTCCATCCATCTTTCCCTGCCCGTTGATAGCATCCTTGGTATTTCATGATGTCAGCTTAACGTTTAGCAAAAGAGTGTTGACTCACCAACTTATCAAACCTTAAGATATTTTCTCTGTTCGGACTGTTCCCACTCGTGTATTAGTTCTAACTTCTAGCCTGTGTAAACGTCATTCTTGCGTTTTGTGTAGGTGTCTCTGTTGCAAAAAGAACAATAAATTGCTCGGTCATACGGAGCTGCATTTCATGTGCAATGATGATACATCATTCGGTGCAGAATGTAAAACATATTTTAATAGTGTACCATGATCTTATTAGATGACAAATTGTGTGGTGGATACACATTTCTGTTATGCTGTTGTTCGGGTTTGTGGCAACTTTGATTGGATCGATGTAATAAAATATAATTTATCAGTTCCAATTTACTATTTCATCATGTTTGTTTGTGACGGCGAACATTGGAAATATGTTTGAATGCGGGTTATATGAGTTGATTGATGAAACAAAGAAATGATGAACGTCTGCTTCGGGTTGTTCAGTGGACTGTGTCATTTCATTAAACTGGTGAAGCGAACCTCTAGGCTCTAGTCAGATTATTGGGTGATATTAATTGTCATTCTTAACTTGTATCCTATTGAATGCTTCAAAACGTCTTTGATCACACGTCTCGATGTCTGGTGTTCAATTCCATGTGCAACTCTTAAAAGTGACAATCGGCCCTCTCTCAGTCCATTTGCCTGCAGATGAATATTTGACTGAGGTAAATGATGAATTGTGGGATAGACACTGTTTGTGTCTTGTAATAAATAAGTCGTTTGTGTGGTGTTATATTCTAGATAGTGTTGTACAGATAGAGTGAAAAAAATGTCACAACATAGTTTGAAATATGACAATATGTCATGTCACATTACTATGCTATTTGACATGTTCCAACATATCCATAGGCATTAATACATACGATTTTAACAGAATACAACACATTACAATGTACTGTAATTCTATTACTGTGGCGATGAGGGATCCATTGCCTACATTAATATTACAGATCAGTAATAGAATAAACTATTGTCCTGTTCCAGCATCAAGTGTATATTGATGAATGGGGGACAAAACAGGATGATTCAATGAAATGAGAAGGTTGTATTATAAGAAGAACGCAGCATATTCACGAGCATGCCTTGACCCACGGTTAGGAACGCTGCACTCGTTGTTGTTTTTAGCCAACCATAAACATCATCAGAATTGCTCAAATCACTCCTCCTTGTTCACGATGTGTTTCTTTAACTTATTAGATCTATGTTCAGCGAGGCCTCTCCTCTGCCTTTCCATACCAATGAATGGTGCCGATTTGGTGATCAGTCGGCGAGAATACGAAAAGGTAAACAAGACCGACATCATTAATATCTGACCTTCCTCCTGGAGGAATACGTCCATCTAACATCAGAGCTCGCTACATGTCTGAGACAAACTGGCCCTCGACTTTGTATTGGGAATCAAGTGCGATGAGTTCTTATGCCATGAATCATTCCAAGAAATGGTTTTATAACTGTGTTTTTGTGTTGTGTGGAGAATGGTTTGGCCATACCGTGTGTTTGTAGCATGGTGATGGGACCAGGTGATGAATGGTGAAATGGGATCGTTCCAATTGAAAATAATTTTTCTTCGGGTGTGTCTGTGTTTGCTACGGTATAACGAAAAAGGTGGGGACTGTGGCTGGAAGTATCATTGGTAGTACAGGTAGACCAAGGTGTGTTTGTTAGTGCATGTGTACCATTACACAAAACTTAATGTTTTGAATGCCTCTGTCTGTCTCTGGATTTAATCTCTCTCGCTCTCTATTCTCACACCCATTACACAATCCTGTATGTACTACTACTACTACACACAATGACTTAGTAAATAAAACAATAGTAGGAGCAGTTTAATTACTATGTTGGTTATTCTATATTTCAGGTATGTTGCTCACAGACTGGCCAGCATGTCAAAGTTTGATCAAGATGAAGAGCATCTGACCTAATAAACATCACCACATTTGTTCTAAACCAGTTAGCATGACACACTTAAACACTGCCGGAGTGATTCAGGTTTGTTACATCAGTTAGATCCACGTCCAGTTTGTTAAATTATCCAGCCTCCCCCGTGGACCGTATGAAAATCTGAACTCATACGGCATGCGCTGGTCCTGTATCTGTGGTGCCATTTATGGCGAGGAGCCGCAATTATGAAGGCTGTGTGGATAGAATGAACTATGGATTGGAATGTGTTTTTGTATTGTTTGATAGTGTGTCTGTTTCTTATCTTGGTGGATGAGGTCTGGTTTTTTTTTGGAACAGGCAGTAAATGCCGTACATTCCGAGCAAGAATCCTCCTAGCTCATTATCATTTTATGTCAAATGTTGTTCGTACAAGTGTCACATTTTGGCGACGGTTGTATTCTGCCACAGTTCCCTTTACAGGATAATGTTGAAATTTCACTCACGGAATGTTTTTTTTAATTTGAGTTGACCTTTCACTAAACTATCACTCCACATTGAATGTTTTGAATGCATCTGTCTGTTTCTGCATTAAATATTTCTCACTATATATATATATATATATATATATATATATATATATATATATAAAAATATATGTGTGTGAGTATATATACACATATTTACTCACACACATTAGCCAGTGCCTTGTAGAGTATGCATAGTTGGCTGTACGCGTTGTATAACACATTAATCCGGATGATAATCGGATAGGAATGAGACACTGTGCATCATCTCTTGAATTATTTTGAAAACTTCTGAATGAATTCAAGGATGTATCACCGTTTCAAGTTTAGTTTTGAGGCCAATTTTAAAAAAAATTCGCCATATTTTTGGATCTGTGGATTTGGTTATTTTCAGTGATAGTTAGTGATCAAAAGGTGATGGAATGTTGAGCCACATGTATATAGGCTTTGTCAAGTCAGTCAGTTGGAGAACGGGCTGGTGGATGGGGGCATGTTTTGGCCAGATATTTTTGACCTCGCACGTCATGCTGGTCACACGTGCACACACACACACACATAAACATGCATGCACCGACAGCAACCAAGTGCCATTTTTCTGCATCCGACAATGTTAATTCTGTTTCATGTGTACTTTCAGTGTGAAAACAAGAACGGTGACTTAAGAGAATGGCAAGGACCGCACACTGTGATCGTACACCGCGCTGATGGAGGATTTGGATTTACGTTGAGACACTTCATCGTCTATCCACCAGAGTCTGCCATCAGACTGGCAAAGGTCAGTGACCTCCACTTTGTTTGGTGGCAATTCTTTTGATTTTGCAAATTTAAAGTGATAAACTGTTCAGTGAATGTTTGGCTAGTTGGTTGGTGAGAGGATATTTTTATTGGAGAGAGAGATTGTGTGTGTGTGTGTGTGAGACAGCATAACCCAGTTTCTGGTGAGCTTGTGACAAGTAGCTGCACAATATAGAAATGTTTATATAACTGACATTAAAACATCATTATCATAACATTATTAATTTGGTGTCTAATTGTCTAACTGGGGACATTTTTCATAAGATGATAAGAAATCGTCCATTTTAGGCTTCCGGGGTGAGTGTGTGTGTGTTTGTGTTACCAGCAGATGAACAAGCGCTGGCACATTGAATTATAAATGATTACGGCATCTAGATGATCCAGAATGGACCCTTTCATACTTAGTTATGGAATATCTCATCAGTCTCCTAAACAAAAGTGGTCAGATAGGTATGTCGGGTTCTGTGGGTGCTCTTCTCCCCTGCATTACTCCCATGTTGAACTGATGGGATGTAAATTGACAATTACTGAATGTTGGTTGATTATATGAGAAACGTTCTATTAATCAAGGACTAGACTTGTGCTCAATTCCATTTGGTCAATTCTAATTCCACATCAAATCTATCAATTCCAATTCCAAACAGAGCAATTCAATTCCATATACTTTGCTGGAGTAGTTGGCAACAATCACACCACCTGGGAAGTCAGCAGATCGCAGATATCCCAGGATTTGTCATTCTGGCACCTGTCCAGTTTGGAACGCGGATCTAACGTTGTAGCCAGTTTAAAGTCGTCCATCACCTCGTATGGGGCCAACCGCTCCTCAATATTGACTTGCTTGCAGTAGAGGGTTTTTTTTGTAGCAAATTTCAATTCCAAATTTATCAATTTCAATTCCATTTTTTTTAAATAAGCAATTCCAGAATTGGAATTGCCCATCAATTCCGGAATTAAATTGACCCCACGTCTGTCAAGGACAGCTTATTTATTTCCATCTGAAACAGGACACAATTTTGCATTGCAATAGACAATTAACCAAGATTTAGCTGTAGCAACTTTGGGCACAATAAGAGATGGTATGTCTATTAAATTAGCTTGGTATCTGTCTGTAGTGTGCATGAAAGTTATGATTATAATGGATGTAAACAGGTTGTAGCAGAATCTAGTGGATAGAAATAGTGTATTATAATAATAAGTCAATAATAGTCAGGTGAAACTGTGACTGATATGGGTTTGTTGTAGTGCTTTGTGATAACTGAACTGGTTTTGCACATTTACTAAATGGCGTTGGCATGGCTTCATCATATCTCTCTATGAGTTGTGTCCCAGGAACGATAGTGTATTATGATGACATGATGTATGTTCGTGACAACAAATTATGATGACGTCAGCCCCTATGCTGTATGTTACTGATGATGTCACGGCGTGTTGTGTCACTGAATCATGTTCGTGACAACATGTTATGGTTATGTCAGGTTGGTTGACGTGTTTCGGCGAGAGAACGTGTATCGCACACGTATCCTTGCGACAAAACATTACGAAGACAAGAGTAATGATATATTTATGTTTGGTGCTATTATGACGAGAGCCAATTATGATATGTGTATGGCATGGAACGTTATGATGGTATTAGCTTTCGCGATGTATGTTAAGAAACATTATGACAACAGTCTGTGATGAATGTTGTGCGTTTGGAATGGGTAATACAATCAAGTTTATTTAAATGATATCACCAGTAAACGTAGATTACAGTTAGACGTTTAGTAATTTTATATAGATATAATATTCAGTACTAATTTATAGTACTAGATCTATATGTTTTATATGTTTACCGATTTCATCACAATGTTATGCATCAAATTAAAGATCAAACTGCATAAATAAAATTAAAGTATTAAATTCTTATATTGCTCAAAGACTTTTATGGTGTCTTTTAATGCTAATACCCATATTTGATATACAACTATAAAATATAGGAATTTGAGAGTGAAAGAATCCATTGGAATTGGGAGTCTGCTCATTATTAACTTTGTTTTTCAAATAATTATTCTTTGGGTTCTTGGTAATAGTAATCCTGTGTCATTTGTGGTTGCTAAACTGACAATCCAGTTGACTAGAGAAATCAGGATGTATATATATATTACAGTTAATCTGTATTTATTTACCGGTATTCCATATATATATTGTGCAATCCCTGCGCAAATGCATTTGTATAATCATGTAATATGCTTATTACCTGAAATTTTCAGGTATTAAATGTGTATTAAATCTCAGTTTAACTGTTAACAATAGACGTTCGGGTAATATACATGTTATCTGATTATACAGATTAACTGTAACAAATATATGCAGGATGTTTCATCTATCACTTGATTTCATTACCTTGGGTGTGTAATAATTTGGCCAGAAAACAACAACAAAATACATTTATATATCAAGCACGCCATTATTCCAATATGTGTTCATCTCTTTGCCATTCCCAGAAAACTGACGTTATCCAATTGAGAAACAGATTTGCATTGTTCTACGGCCATAGGCACGATCAAAATAGATGGAAGTTTGACCACTCATTAAAACTAATTCGTAATTGAGTGACAGTTAGGCGAATCGTTGGTGGATCATTAATATCCATGATTTTAACACACGATTGGTTGTCATTTAGATGGATTGTCTATTATTAGAAGATAGATTATAAACCTTCCAGCATTAATGCCACATACAACTCTGGCTTTGGGTGTATATGTAATTATTTCCTTATTGAACTCAAAGCATTTCAGTGATGGCCTATTATGCCTTATTTAGATGATTCCAATAACAATTTAGTTGAATGACGTTATTGGTCACTCTGTCACATAGTATATTTTACATGTAGAAATGGCATACTAAGAATAATATAATAATAATATGTGGCATTTATATAGCGCCCTATTCAGCTAGAAGCTGCTCTAAGGCGCTTTACATTTACAATGTTATTTACAATATTATTATCCCTGACTCAGACCTGTTTCCACCCAGCACCAATCTAAACTCCCAATGGAGCATACAACGCGCGTGCTGCCATTATAGGCGCAAAGCGTTACTCAAACACGTAGCCATCGCGTCCCGTCAGGTACTGATTTTTTTTATGGATGAGTGAACCAGTCGCCACGTGACGGCATTGCAGCTCACGGAGCCTCGAACCCGCGACCATTCGCCTATGAGTCCTACGCTCTAACTAACTGCGATATCTAGGCTCGATAATAAGTTTGTGTTGACACGAATCACTTTGGGTTGGCTGCCGTGTAGCTAATTAATTATAAAGCAGAATATGTACACATGCTCGAGAACTTTAAAACTTATCACCCGAAATTGGTGAACAGATAATCTGTGAAATAGAAGAAAACATTATTCGTTACAGTCAACTTTGATTTTGTTTATAGTCATGTTGAAGTACTGTAGATTTTATTTGAGAAAGTGGAGGCCATGGTTCATGATGTGATAACTATTCACCTGTATACTCAAGTATACAAAAAGTTGGAATCTTGAGCAACAATAACAATTGTATCATAAATAATATATATATATATATATATATATATATATATATATATATATAGAGAGAGAGAGAGAGAGAGAGAGACCTATACACACACTCACTCACACATGGCCAGTCACATATTGTCACAGTTAATTGCCCTCTCATGGACATCAGTAACAATTTAAGCATATATATATATATATATATATATATATATATATATGAACAGACAGAATGTTCCACTCAGTTGCCCAAAGTCTACTGTAATATCTGGCTAGGTTTAAGATATTTTCTATAGCTGTGTACATAAAGCTTTATTTACGTGGCTGCTCTACAAATATGTCATTTAGCGGCAGATGACCAATATCTGTAACATCTTTATGTAATATTACTGCAGGCTTAGCGCTTGTCTGTGTTGGGAGTCTGTGTATTAACTTATTCAGATAGAGCATAGGCGAGGATAGTGAGTGATAGGTAGGTGTGTGTGGGTGTGTGTTAAAAGTCTGCCTATGTCTGGTGTGCCTATACCCATGTGTTTCTTTGATTGGGCCTATATTTTTGTCTCCTTTGGGCTGTGTATTTGTCTGTTTAGGCCTGTGTGTTTGTCTGGTTGGGTCTCTGTTTTCTGGTTAGAAAGCTGTGTTTTATGGTTAGTGCTGTGTATTTGCGGATATCCCTGTGTGTGTGTGTGTGTGTGCACGCACAGACATCACAATATTGCCAATAACCTAGGCGAGAGAGACCGTCCACCATATAATTCGATCCGTTCACTTCATGCATGCCACTGGCAGCTGGCTGCAATGTTTTTGTTACATTCAGGATCAATGATCTCACCAGGATCCGGTTTAGATTGCAGGATGGGTTATGCGTGAGCAAGGAAGCCTCGGCCTCTGGCTCCGACACACACCATCCTCCCACTGTCTGGTGCTCTGTGGGATAGGATAGGTCTGACCACCACCGGAAGCCTACATTTGGACCATATATATATATATATATATATATATATATATCATACAGACATACGCCTAGGCTACTCCAGTCCTCAGTTTTTGATATTGGTTTGTGATTTGATTACGGATTGTCTTTTTCTTTATTTCCAGGATGATGAATCGAGCTGTGATAACCATGATGGTAAGTCCAGTTTGTTGTTTTCGTCCAGGTTTCCGTATTTGTGTGTGTGTTTGTGTGTTTTAGCAGTCTGTAAAAAAGCTACTAGCACAGATAATTGGGGTTTATGGGCAGACAGACAGTCTGGATGATTCCTTAGGGGACTCGATCTATGTGGAGGGAAGGAGGGGGGGGGAAACGTTTTATCAAGAAATGCAGTAAGTAGTCAAACATACTTGGATTCTTCTCCAGGTAATGCTTGTACTTGACCATGGGAGTTCCGGGTACTTTTCAGTGTATTGTTTGGGTTCTGTTTGTGGGCTAGCGATTTAGGCACTTTACTAAGTATCCTGACACGAAACAGAAAGTGTGTATTTGGGGGGTGGATCAGAAAGAGAAAATGTGTATGTGGGGGGGGGGTGGATTAGAAAGAGAAAGTATGTATGTGGGGATGGATTGGAAACAGAAAGTGTGTATGTGTCCGGAGGTTGGATGCAACATCTATAATTTGATTCCACCTGAACCTTATGGAATTAAAACGATTTTGACTAATTTAACAGCTCTGATCATTCGATTGTGATATTTTTTTATATGTGTGTGTTTTTAAATGGTTATTTTGATGGATGTTCGGTATATTTGCGGTAGTGGAGGAGCTATGTCTGTATCGTAGGAAGCGGGAGCATTAATGCTGAAGCAATTTTGTAACGCAGCAAACAGTTACCGAAGCTACCTGAGTTGGATTTCGAAATTGAAATATTTGTGAACTTTGCTGACCACTTCACTCCGATTCTTCAAAAACCTACACATCGGCTGCCAGTAAAACAGCGTAGTCGTTTCAAGATTTTACCAACAGCTTGTAAATCTATCAGTTTCCAGTCCAGATGTCTGTAATCTGTTGTTCGGCAAACGTGATCTCCAAATCTCTGATCATCCAGTCGGATACTTTTACAAGTTCCTGTGACGCTGACTCTCCGGGTCAAGTGCTGATTTGCCCTCTTTTTTATATGAGGTGTCATTTTATGATGGAAGTAACAGTCAATGTCTGGCATCTTAAAAGTTTTAAATCTTTTTTGAAGACTCACCTGTTTAATCTTCTTTTTAGTAAAAATAAATATTTCAGGATCTTTACTGATTTTTCAACATTTCTAAGTGTGTGTGTATATATATATATATATATATATATATATATATATACATACATACAAGGCTTTTCCTGTAGATTGCCTTTGGATGGTGTCTGTTAGAAAAGGTACATTGTTAAAATCTACATCATCATCATCATCATCATGAATGTTTACCAATTGTCATACTGGTAAAACGCAAATATTGGTTTCTGAGCTTCACTAACAAATATCATAGCTCTAGTATAAGCTAATGTTATCACAGTGTTGTCCTGTATTTTACCTTTTAAAACAAAATCTTAATCTTTAGTGGTACAAATCTAGCTGTTAGTCCGAAGTCTTGATTATTGTAGTTAGGGAGCTCGTTTGTTTTTGTTTTCACCAAACCTCCCCCGGGGGTCCTGTTTAATCACGCAGTAATATTGGGTGTATAGCTGCCAATAAAAATATAAAATTAATTAACCGTATTTTACAATCAGGACTAAATATTGCTGAGCTTACAGCTATTTCTCTATATATATATATGTACAATGAGCCTTTAATGTAAGAAGAGCAGTTGATGAATGGTGTTCTATTAAATATACATTATTGTTGTTATTATTATTATGAAGGCAGATTTCATGATAAAGTATTCTCTTGCTGAATGCAGCACAGAATTAAATAGATGAGAGATGTTATGTTATTTTTGAAATTGTTTCTTTCCAATTCTAATAAAAAATCCTTTTATGAAAAACTTTATTTCTAAAAAAGCTAATTTTACAATTTCTTCACAATTTTTTCTCCCAATTGCGGAAAATCGGCATGTTTAGTGCCCAGAACTTGTATATATTTTTATACTTCTGCGTGAGGTTAGGTGATTTTCTAATGTTGACGAGTCATATTGAAATATTCCACCTATAGACTGGAATCTTAGTGAAATGACTGTAATGCGCAGGTGAGTCATCTTAGTTAAGTTGCCTAGAACTAACTAGCAGGCACATCACTGGATGGAAGCATATTCCACAGAGCTAGCTATATTTTGGGATTTATACAAATTCTATACACACACACACACACACACAGAAAGACTATGTTGGCTTAGATTTACACAATATCAACTTTCTCAACAGTCCTATCAAATTTCATCTTTATT
Source organism: Paralvinella palmiformis (assembly GCA_025642065.1). NCBI lineage: Eukaryota > Metazoa > Annelida > Polychaeta > Terebellida > Alvinellidae > Paralvinella > Paralvinella palmiformis. Next base: position 488,671 of record JAODUP010000047.1, read on the forward strand.
GCCCAGATGCTTACCTCACTCATTGAGTGACTGGCTACTCTGGCTGACTGACTGACTGACCCATTCATTAAATGACTGGCTACTCTGACTGACTGACTGTACTTGGGTCTCTGTTTGGGTTAGATCTCTCCCAGAAGATAATTCCATCATTTGGTGGCACTATATCAGGTTTGTTTTTTATTATTATTCCGATTGAATGATAGACACACACACTGGGAGGTCCTGTCATCGTAATTCAATCTCAACTTGGTCATAATATATATATATATATATATATATATATATATATATATATATATTATACTAACCATATCCATGTCAAGTGGATATGCCAAGACTAGATGATGATGATGATGATGATGATGATAATGCACGGTTGATAAAAGTATCCTTACTAGCAGCAGTTATCCCAATAGAGTTTACAGTGAAATTCCATTATAACAAACAGTATTATAATGGCTATATCGTTATTATAAGTCATACAATAACAGATTTGTATATACAGTTTTATATTCTCTCATCAGTCCATGGAGAGTGTATGATTTCAGTTTAATGTGCTTATGCAATCATATGTCGGATTTCTTAGAGTGGTTGAGATCTACTAGTTTGTGATTGTCACAAGATGGCGCTACGGGTCTTTAGTCAGAAATAAGTATGTGAGAGTTATGGCTACAGGCTGATGGCGGGCACACTCCCCTGCTACATCAGTGGATGTCTGTCATTGGAAAAATGTGGCTGGGTGGGGAGATGGGGGTTCTTCTCTCAAACTATGGCATTTGATGGCATTCTGAGCCAAAATTTGTTTGTACCGTTGAACTGAAATGGTGCTCTCAGGCCAAAACTATTAACTACAGGTAGGATAACTTTGGAAATCAGTTTTGTCATTGATTGTAATCACTTGGCACAAACTGATTAACTTTTTGCTTCGTTATCGGATAAAATATAGGTGTGGGGTGTGTTTGCGTGTGTGTTGCAGGTATCTTTATTTACGGTGGTGCATGTAATGTCTAGATCTCTTTACTGATTACGTGAAAGCCATCAAAATATATAGTTTTATTGTTTTGGTGTATTTCGACCCGTGCTTGTTTGATTGGAGATACTAGCAGAAGAATAACACACGATTTCTCACTGTTTTCACCATCACCTGGTATCATCAGGATTGGCCACACAACACTCAGAACACAGACATCGGAATATTGTTACTCACCGACATTTTTAAGTCTTCGTATCAAATGGTGCTGTTCGGGATTTAGCACCATGTAGAATCGTTCAAAGAGGGTGTATTCTAGGGAATGTAATGGCTTTTATCCCGTCTGTCTGCTTGCATTTTTTCACGTACTGATCACACACACACAGACACACACAGAGAGAGAGAGAGAGAGAGAAGATGTTCCAGTCCCAGGCCATGATTATAGCATTCAGTACACACAGCATTATTTACATATTTTCCAATATTCCCCATCCAGCTTGTCCAGCCTTCCTTTTTAACATCCCGGATTAGTACGAACACGTATTATGCCAGTTAATTGCGTATTTAATTACTGGCCCTCAAGGATGACGTTCTCAGCCGTCCAGTAGAGGCAGCCATTTCTATCATGTTATAATTGATCACCATGCCACTAGCCCAATAACTGTGTGGGTGTTGGGAATTTGGTACCCGGTTGGATCTTCGGCGCTCTGACAGTATCCCGACTTGTGCTGTTTGTGTGACACCTGCTCCCGGTGATGGTTGCCAGCGGATGCTAGCTAGTTATGATCATGCCTGTAGGGTCGGACCGGATTTGATGAATGGCCTTTTGGAAATCATGTCCAGGTCAAGGCCTTCCGGATCAGATGGATTCCTCGGGAGTTGTTGTGGAGCGGGCTCGCTCTGTTGGATCAGTTTTTTTTGTTTGGAGGGGAGGTCGACCTTGCGTTGGTTGGCACCTGTAAGGGACTTAATGAACCTTTGTCTGTCCTATTGTGTTGCTGGGCCAGAAACTTTTGTTGCTTTGAACTTTGGCGGAGGAAGAACACGTATCAGGTGTTGGCTTTGTGTGGTACTTTGTCTGGTGCTCTCTCTCTCTCTCTCTGTGTGTGTGTGTGTGTGTGTATGTGTGTGATAATGTACTGACACATAGAATCCTGAATCGTGCATACAACCTCTAGTCGATTCATCAACTGACTAGAATCGGAGAAGTTCATTCTCATGTTAGGTTCTGTACAACAAAACTCCAAAATGTGAATAACTTGCCGGCATGGATAATCATGGATTATGAATACAGCTTCTGAACGATTCATCAGGTATTGAAGTGAAGAATCCTACAGCCAACCAGTATCATGGTATAGCTTTACTAATATTAGACGCACGCGGGCGCAGACACACACACACACACACACAGAGGGAGACTGTCTGGATCCCTATCCGCCTACCTACCAGGCCGTGGACACCTTGGCCAAACCATCAGCCAGATTGTTAACACAAGTTTGTTCACCTGTAAAAAGCCTCCACCGATCGGCCGCTCCCCCCCCCCCCACAGTCAGCGAAGCCGAGCCGAGTGAAGACTCCGAGCCGGAGTCAGGTGTACCAATTGTTCCTGGACTCCATAGCCAGCTGGCATAATCAGGATGATGTTTACAGGAGCAGTGATCTAGAGTACTGTCTGGAAATCACCTGAGAGATAGCTGCTCTGGCCGGCCATATAGCACCCAGAGAAAGATAGAGAGAGAGAGATGGAATCATATCTACAGACAGGATTAAGACATATTGTGGATTTAGATTTTCCAGTTTCTGGATCTGTATGTTTTTTTATTGTGGTTGTTTTAAAAGATTTTTTTCTGTTGTAGTTTTTGTAGTTTCGGAAATTGTCATCTTGTATTATCAGATAAGAGCTGACTTTGTCACTGATAAATAGGAATTACTGATTGGTAGATTGGGATTAATGTGTCATAAATAGTAATTACAATGTGATATGGTTTGTGTGCAATATATACATAGGTACGGGTGAGATATTTTTGGCAAATGGCTTGGGCAAGGGAGATATAGTTTTGAGTTGATTTCCTGAATTATTTTCAGTGACTGAGGTAAGTAAATTTGGAAGAAGGAATAGGTCAGTGGCTAGTTAGTTTGTATAGATATTGGTCTCCATGTGTGTGTGCGTGAGTACGTGTGAGTGTGTTATGTTATGTTACATGTGTGTGTGTGTGAGAGAGAGTACTGAGAATTAAAACTTTGATATCATGTTTTCAAAAATTTGGCAATATTAAATCATTTGTTGCAAGGTGAATAGATTTATTTAGAAGATATATGACCAAAATCATTGGAACACACACACGCACGCACACACGCAATCTGTCTATTATTATTTAGAAGCTACCAGTATTAAAAATCTTATCCTGTTCAAACTGACTGAATGACATGTCATTGTTTACTTTACACTTGAACTATAGATTATTGTTACACATAACTAATTATTAATATGATAAACTTATCAGATTAGCCACACACAAAAAAAAAACCTGAGCACAGTTTTCTGAGTTAGATATAAAACATCCTGAATATAGAGATAGATAGAGAGAGAGAAAGAGAGTATGGTCCAGAATTCTACATCTCTGAAGTGCCTTCCCACCGGAGCATATTTCAAACTAGAACTGTCTTTATAGATGACTAATGCCTTTAGCTTCTAAGAATACTGGCCTATCCCTGCCGTTTGGCTGTTATCAGTGTGGGAGAAGTAGATACGGCTTGATGACAAACATCATTTTTCTATCTCAGGAAACATATAGTGTTAAATGAAGGGGCCCGTCATTTCTTTTGAAGACGTCAGTGGCCTTTTTTTCCGTGAATCAATGATACGTCTATATCGGCAGGTGCTTCATGGGGTGGCACCCGAAATGCGGGGTATGTTATTGGTTGTTATCACTTAGGAACAGGAAAATGGTGACCGTAGACTAGATACAGGATGTGGTATTACTATTAGTTTTGATATGATTTCTGGCCTTTGTTAACCATTCGTGTGTGTGTGTGTGTGTGTGAATGGATGTGTGAAATATTCGTTTAAATGAAAGTGTTTTTGAAAATGTTGGCTCCTGTCTAAACACACACACACACACACAAACAGGATGTGGTATTGGTGTATTTGTTTAATTTTTATATGATTTCTGGTCTGTGTAAACCATTCATGTGTGGACTGATGTGTGTAAAGCATTTGTTTTTGAATGTATGTGTGTGCGTGTGTGTGTGTATGTATGTATGTCTGTGGGTGGGGTCATTTTCGGTCTATTTTTCCTGTCTCACCCATTCAGTTGGTATAAGAACAATACACACCAACCAGGCTATAACATATAATATCAATTGTGTTCCAATAACCTGCCCTATTGTTATTTTATATAATAGACTGATTCACAAGTGGTTTGTGGTGATTTTTTCTCTCTCTGTCTGTCAAAAGCGGACAAGTAATTGTTGTTATTTCCTGCGATCAGTTGATAAAAACGTACCGTGAGAAATATTGTTTTCATTGATCAAGAAAGTGGCGAGCCTCATTTTGCAGTATGATACTGGCATCTTTGCTGATAGTCTTTATTATGGTAAGGTGTCTGTATGCTGGTGTTTGTTTGTTTGTGTGTTTGTGTGTGTGTGTGTGTGTGCACATGTATATGTGGTTTCAGCCTGGATACTGTATTTCCCAGGTTTTCCACAAACTGTTTATGCTTGGTATTCTGATATTTATAGACAAATATACCTGGATTCCCATACAAGCACACGTGCATACATACGTAAACATATCGGACTCATCCACGAACCGGTTTATGTCAAACCTGACACTGTTTTCAACCAACCTGTGTCACAAGCCATTATTTGATCCATATGGAGGGGGGAAGTATTCTATTCTGACTGTAGCCCATTATCCCATAAGATTCTGGTGGCCCATTATGTTATTTGGTCTCTTTAAGTAGCAGTGGCCACCATTAGATTATATCAGATTCCATTAGATGGTAGCAGTCAGTTTCATTTTCAAGTCATAATTCTCATGTATTTCTTTGCTGCACTGACTGACTGGCTCTAATCATCCCATACCCCCCCCCCCCTCACGCCAACCACCCACTCAGTGACACAGGTATTCTCAGTCCAACACACAATATGACTTTTGAGTTTAGAAATGGACTGTTGCATGACATAAGCAGCAGGAAAATGGGGGGGGATAATCTTTTTATTCCTGTATATTATTGAACCTCACTCATTCTCTTACTCGGGGCGCCTCCGTGGTATAGCGGTAGCGTGTTGGATCACAGATCACTACCACCATGTTTGAATCTCAGCGTGGACATATCTGAAGCTTCATTACCGTTGGAGATCGTTCGGCCCATTTAGCTTACCACGTGCACAAAAGTGGCCGTAAAACATCAGTCGTCACCATTCTCTTACTCTTGCCAATTTCTCTCCTCCAGGAAGCCACCACAAGTACAGTAAGTTAGAGCCGATGGACACAATATTCGTGAAACATGTCAAGGATGGCGGGCCAGCGCAGCAGGCAGGACTTCAGAGAGGTGACAGGATTGTGTCAGTCAATGGTGAGAGTGTCACCGGAATGTCCTACTCTCAGGTGATAGCTTTGATACAGTCAAGGTTAGTACAGTACTACATCTACAGGATGTTGATGGTGAGAGATAATAATAATAATACATAACATTTGTATAGCATCCTATCCAGTTAAATATAATAATAATAATATCTTTGATAACAATAACTTGCATATAAAAATGCATGTCAAATACACTTGTTAAATAGAATTTCACTGGAATTCTAATTAGTTTAAACTTCTTTTTTGTCTGTTTTCAGCTTAGATTTAAAAATCTTAAAGAGTGCTATATAAATGTGGGATAATAATTAAATAAAACTCTCAGTAATGTTAACTGCATCAGTGTCTTTTGGTAGAGCTTGCCCAATATTTTGATACACAAATACTGAATTTTCTACGACCTCTACTGCTTTGTATTAATACGCTGTTCCATTAGTATCTGTTTAAATGCTGATCTGAGTGTTTCCGTTAGTCCATGACACTTAAATAGTTCCTCCCTATATATTGGTGAGAGTCCATTTATACACGTGTTTGTGTACCTTTTCACACTTTGTATAATGCATATAGGTGAGCAGACTTAGTTACCACTAGGGTCTTGTTTTGTTTGGGAAATTGTATGAATTATTTAGATCCAAGACATGCTTTATCATGAAAATAATACCTTCACTGGGAAGCAACTGTTTAATGGAGCTATTTGAACTTGCTTAAAAAATTGCTATACTTGTTTATTAAGGTACTGTAATGATTTGGACATTGTATGTTTTTTGCCCACCTTCTTTTTTTTTTTGGGGGGGGATTTCTATTTTCTTAAAGAAAAAGTATTCATACAAGCAAAATACCAAGTAATTTTTACGATTATAACATTAACAGACCTAAAACCTCAAGTTCTGGCAGGTTTGTTTACAATTCTGTTTGGATGATGGAAATGAACATCGCCACCAACATCTGTTAATCGACATTAATTAGAATTACTATTAAAGTGAGTGACCTTAGTAGTGAGATATCTGTCTGGTGTCATTTTATAATAATCATAACAGATATTATGATTTTTAGCCGTGATTTTTAAGGCTCTATTCAGACAGCTGTGATGAACAGGTTTGTAATGAATCAGGTGTGAGAGTTTTCCGGTTTTTACTGGAATTCCGCTTTTTCCAGAGCCAACTATTATGTTTTTTGGAGATGGGGAGTGGGTCAGACCGGTTTGATCATGTTTTATCCTAATTTTAGTAGCCTCCCATTGTCATAGAAATGCATACAACTCAAATGGTTTCTCCCACACCCCTAGGTACATGTGTCTCATTTGGCTCTGTGACTTCCTTTCCTGATTTTCAGGATTCTTTTCAAAGGCCACTCTCAATGTCTCATGCCTGACGAATTGTACTCATGTAATGTTTAATATCTCATTAAAAGTGGTATAACACTCACTTTTTGAGAAGATTGTTTCCATACAATAACACTCCCACTCGGATCACTATATTCCCCATTATGTCCACACGTGGACCATTTTACAACTTGAGTCTTCACCGTTGACTATCCGTTTATAAACCAGGAATTCAAATAGTTTGCTGGAAAGAATGTTACTGTTTAGAGAAGTGATTTGCGATATTTCGGTTTCTGTTAGGCCATCGCGCGGGCGGCAAACATATATATATGTGTGTGTGTGCGTTTGCACAATTTTTTGGGCTGAACATAAGCCAAGTTTTCACATTCTATGAAGTTTATAGAGTTGATAGTTTTTATTGTGACCTTTGCGAATTGAGGGCAAAATAGGATAGAGGGCCTAATGTGTTGTTTGATATCAGCCACAAGGAGTGTTTACTACCTGAACATCTTTTGTTACATTTTAGACAGCATAGTTCGCATAAAGTTATGGTATTAGCCCACATAGAGTATAACCTGTGTTTAGCTCTGTGTGTGGGCTGATACATGGACTGTGGGCTGTCCGACCTGTCCACCCAACCTTGACCTTACTTACAACGAATGCACTCTGTTCATATTAGTGTAATCGTTTTGTGGCAGTAATTATAAGTCTTAATGTTAAAAATCTTCTCAATAATTAAGTTAGATAGATGATGTCTTCAAAAACGAACTATTTATAATAAGTGTACATAATCAGCTTGTACTGCGCAAGGTACCGTATAGTTTTCAGAATTTCCCCAAAATTCCGTGAGTCAAAAATCTGGTTGGCTCCACAGGAAAGGGATTTGTAACATTTACAATTCACGTTAAAATGAAAGATTAAAGTGGCGAGAATGCTGGACACCGAAAAGAATGCCTTAGATTCACATGCAATATTTGTTGTGGTAAATAACATTTTCAGATAATTGCTCATGTCAGGTTAGTTGGTAGATGATTTCTCAGCTGGCTGCGGGCAAAGCGTCTTTCGCAGCAGCCTTCGCCAACATTGTTTATATTATTGTAATTGTTTTGTGCAAGTACCATACATTCTGATTTTTACCTGATAGTGATAGCCAGTCGAACCCAGTTGTACCAGCCTCACGCATACACATCAAGACCGTTGCCATGTTGCCGTGTATAAGAAATGGTTTAAGGTTTTGCATTTTATACATACCGTTAATAAATATCTGATCGAGCAGCCTGAGAAAGCCTTTTCAGCTGTTTTGTTTCTTTTTTTATAGTATGGAAATAAGGGCTGTTTCGAAATACACGTATAGCATCGTCTCTTAATTTGCAGTAGACATCAACCGCCATGGCGTTTGACACAGTATTATTTATTTATGCATAGCAGTTATTCATGAAAAATGCCATGTCCGTTACCAGTTTGGACAGACTTTGAAGTGTTGTTTGCTTTAGACTGGTTGGTGCTGCCACCTGGAGAATTTATTTCATTTGTGTTTTTGTTTGTTTTCAGGATGACAAGATGGGAAATATTTATAATAGGTGTGTGTGTGTGTGTGCGTGTGTGTGTGCGCGCGCGCGTGTGTGTGTGGTATATATTAATTTAATTGATATAACTGAAAAGTATGCAGCTAGATTACAACAGATGCATGCATTCACACATATATGCACGTGCACACACACACACACACAGATGACCGAATAACAATGAACAAAAATAAAAGCAATCTCTTAGCAATCTCTTATCAATATCAATAGGTTTGTGTGTACTACAAATAACCCATCAATTCTATTATTAGTACAGGTTAAAAGCTTTTTACTTGCCAGGTATGGTCTGTGTGTAGTGTGTGTACACTGGCCAACAATTACTTTTTATTTCAGACAGGAAGGTAGTTTATTTCCACCACATCATATACCCTCCTCAACACTCGCACACACACACACACACACTGATAGCCGTGTTTACAGAGTGCAGAGCCTCTACTATTGTCACTTTTATTCAAGTGTGGTTGCAGTTTTTACTCTGAGTAAAACTCACACCAGGCCATGGTCACATATATTATCTGTGTGTGTAAATTGAACTTGAGACCATACCGATTTAAACTGATTTTAACGGCCCTTTATGTTGGCGCGCTTTTACGAATCGCTGAGTTTTGTGCTTTGCTCAATATGTGGCTCGGCAGTGTGATGGAAGGAGATGAGCGAGTTCTTCTGCGCGATATTGGGGTCATCGTCGTCGAAGCGATTTTCAACCATAAAGGGGATAAAATTATCTGTCCTGTGACCTGAGGATAATGTCAAAGATCTGTTCGCTTGAGGTGAAGTGGTCGGTTGGTGGCTGAAAGCTCATTGACGACGAGGATGCCATTCTTGGTTATGCATCGTGATCATCATCATTAGTATCGTGATCATCATTGTTGTTGTCGTCGTCAACATGAGTGCTGTCATAATGAGGATATTGATAATTTACTATTGTTAGTGATCGCGATGTTCTCTGAGGACAAGTTGGGATTTGGCTGTGGTTCGGAGTGTTGTGATATGATACAGGGGAGACAGTTTGTTGTTAACAACAATCTTTGGTGCAAGTGTGTGTTGTGTGTGCGTGCATGTGTGAAAGAGAGAGAGAGAGAGAGAGAGAGATAGACAGAGAGACAAGGTATTGGATCAGCTATTGATTGATTGACACAGATCCAATGATTATTAAACATGTATTTTCTAGCCTCTGTTAGGCCAACGTCACACAGACACAGTTGTAGTTACACAACCATCATGTTTTGGCCATGAGCACGTGACTACTCTCTGATGTGACAATTTGGTTTATCATAGGGGTTTCTACGTAGTGACTTAAAAACTGAACAGTTGGTACACGTTTTAGTAATTATCAGTTCCATTCTGAATTTGGTCATTGGATAATTTGGAATTTTCTTTGTCGGTGCCCTTTTAAGCACCGTTAAAGCTCCTGCCAAACCCATTAGTTAAACAGTATGGGATATTGCTCTTAAAAACATATATATTTTCCTATATTGTGTGACCATGTGCACAAAAGTGGCCATAAAATACCAATCATCATCATCACCTATATTGTGTGATTATTTTATTTAAGAATTTGATGAGGGGAAAAATATAACGAGAAAAATGGGCAGATAATATTTATAATATATATATATATATATATATAATATAGTCATATACGCAATCATAGACCACTTTATTTCATTATTTGGTTCCATAAGCTGTGACGTAACAAAGTTTTTGATGTAAACTGGACGGAATGCCTTAAAAATGCCTTTCAATGTAAATATTTTATTGTATATACATTGTTTATGTTTTTAATATGTTTTTATTGTAATTTAAATAGTTTTTTAGCTTCTTTTATCATTTATTGTTAATTTATTTATTTCACATCGTCTTGTTATGATGTAACTGAGTGACATAAAGTGGGACATAAAGACGTTTGTTCAACTGAAATTTACTACAGAAAAGTGTCAGGCCAAAATGGTCTAAAGTGGTATTGCTGTATGTATGTACATATATATATATATATATATATATATATACACACACATACATACACACACTTACATACATATACATGCTATCTATATGTTGTAACCAGCCAGTACTAAAACCAACGTTTTCATGAGGCCAAGTGATGTTGTTGTATTGATATCATACAATATTTATAAGTTAATGTCAATCCCATTCATATTTCTGCAGTGAACCATTTGTACAGTCACACTGAGTGGGATAAATTGACTTTTCTAGCTTTGGTGTGCAGTGTGCAAACTGCTTCCAAAAATTCTGGATAAGAGATTCTGTATCTGTGCTTCTATAAGAGTTTCTAAAATTATTAGTATTTTTGATCGAACGACAGTGTGGCCATCCCCATGTTACTTAGACCAAATCTATGATGTGGAAAATTCATTAAAGCATGGTAGTTTTTCTGAAATTCATACATATGTGTCTGGGTTGAATTACACCATCTTTTATTTTTTTTTACTATTTACACCAGGTACTGAGGAGATTATTTCTCTAGAATTAATTGGGTTAGTAATATCCACCTGAGGTTAGACTTAGAAAGGATTTATATGGCTAAGATTATTGTATGCCGATAGAGAATTTGTTATAATGGCATATATTGTGTTGTTAATACATTAGTACTAAGAGTATTACACACACACACACACACACACACACACACACACACACACACACACACACATGAAAACACTCATTCATATATATATATATATATATATATATATATATTACTAAAGTATTACACACACCCCACACACAAAAACACTCATTCATATATATATATATATATATATATATATATATATATATCATACACACACACCTATGTGTCTGTGATCGGCCTATATCAGTGTACTTTAATCTTATATTGTACAAGTAATGTGATAATGATGGTTTATTTACATGATATATCTCTGATTAGCCAAGTGATTGAGGAATGTAACTAGACTGTGTTACGGTTATGGCCGGACATGGCTTTTCTTTATAGCATCTTATATGACACTGTGATTGACTGGGATGTTTCTTATTATAGGAACTATGGAGACGTTTAGCTATGACCGTGTGAGACATCCAGTGTAATGTAATACATGCTGAAGGCTGTTTGATGTTGGTACTGTTTGGAAATGTCAATAGGCATACACCAACGAGTGTTCGGAGTCATCGTGTTCAGTGCCATATTTGGCCAAGCTTTATGTCCGAGCAAAAGGCTACACAGTAACTGTTTGTCCCAGGAAGTATTGTGATGTCACTGTCTTGGTGTGGTTTCTAGGAAGCAGTCACAGACATTGCCTTGTTTTTTGCCAATCACTGATTTATATATATATATATATATATATATATATATATATATATATTTATTCAGTCTGCATCTGTATGTTGAAGTCTCCTCACATACAGAACACATGTTATGTGGCTCTGACATACCTTCCTTTGCTGACTGTAGCCATCTAACATGGGTCTGACCTATATCATGTCTCCGTATCACTCACTGTCTAAGGTCTGTCAGTGCAGACAGCTGCTCCAATGGTTCACATATTATCATTTTATAGCCTGGTATGTCTTCACTGGTGTAATTATGTGGTAGCCCTGAGCCAAGCTGTGCTTTGTGCCATACTGGTTATGATAAAATCACACACGATGCACTCTGTGTTAGTGTGTATCTGTGTGTGTGTGTGTTTTACGATGACGAACAGACTGTTGTTTAAAACTGGAATTTTTTGTAGGTATTGGCTATTTTGAGTGGGAGTTTACATCAGTGTAAAGGTCAGAGATGGAACACAGCTTTTTGCTGAGTAATATCAAACAGAGCACAGCGAGTCGAAAGCCTTTGTGGAGTCAAACACTTGAGACTGATCACTGTCTAGGCTGTCATGGCCAGAAATCTGGCAGGAGACAAAACACGGTAGATGAGATAGGCTGTGGCCAACTCCTGCCAAATGGTTTACGACCATATTGTTCGCATGTTCCAAGGTTAGTAAGAATAAAAAGATCACGATCTTGTCGATCCATGTCAGAGCTGAATGGCATGAGTAACCGTGGACGACCATTAAACTTTGTGCAGCTCCAGAGAGAGAAGTTTGAAACAGTTGAGGTTCCAGACACTTGTTCTGGATACAGGAATGGTGTTGTATTTGATAGGACTGGTGTTTTACACGATTCAGAATTTAGTTGTCTTGCTGTGAAAAATAAGGATTCTTTAAGTGCGGATCAGATGGTTAATGTATCCAAGACAGATTATTGCAAGTCTAATACAGGAATTATACGTGATAAACCATCTGAGTACATTGATCATGGATTGAATGGAAATGACAATCAGTTGGATAATCAATTGAGGAATAATGATTTTCCAAAGATCATTAGAAGGTCTAAGTCAGCAGGGCAGATGTTGTTGGACGACTCTAGATGTGTTAACACCACAAGTTCACCATCAATCTCCACCAGACGGGTGACCTTTAGTGATAACGTAACCAATATTGAGGCATTACTGAGGTGCTCCAGGAGATCTGAGGCAAAGCAGCGCAGATTGCAACGGAAACTGGCTAACAGGGACACGGATAGGACAAATAACAGCAATGGTGGATCCATGTATGGTGATTGGGATAGCTTTAGAGACACTAGTCCAGTTAAAACAGCAAATTCTTTGTTTTCGTCTGGATCAGTATCAAAGACCATGAACTCACCAGGTGTATTGCGTCAACAAAAATGCACCCAGTCTAGCTGCGATGCCATTGGATCAGTCGTTAGAGATGCAGATACTTGGATTAATCCGAAAGGACAATCCTGTGACACACATTGGACTGCTGACAGTGATCCAGGCACAATTAGATACAGCATTACTCGTTCAGTCAGAAGTGTGGACTCTAAACAAACAGCAGATGATCATGGATGTACACGCTCCAACATGAGTAAAGTGTTTGATCAGCACTTAGCAGATAACAGCAAAATACACCCAGATATTGTTGAAAAACGCCACCAGTCTTCCAATTTTGTGGAATGTGAAAATTTGGCAAGAAACGAGGAAGCCAGTCTTGCTTACCATAACTTGGCCGACAGCCAAAAAACTTGTGTTTCATGCTCGACTACCGTTTCAACTCTGTCATCCTCAGCCACAACATTAGACTTAGAGCAGTCACCTGTTATTTTGACCCACAATTCAACATCCCAGCCAATCAGTGTAACAACAGGTTCACTTGTAGTATCACGATGTCTTCAGGGGACTACAAAAACCACTCATGGTGATCTCGGCTTGAATGATGTCATCGACAGCGGGTGTTCTGGATTAAAGGGTGGCTCACAGAAACCAGCGTTTGGCATCGGCTCATCGCTTCTGGATATCGTGGAGTTGTGTGAGAGTCCTGGTACGAGAAGACGTAGACCTACGAAAGTTAATAACGATGGATCAGCTACAATGATTAGTAGTAACAAAAGAATGGATCCGGATAAACTAGTTATAGACAAGAAAATTACGAGAAGAGATAAGCATGAACCAGCCATAAAACTTAGGACTAACAGACGTGCCAGACACAAAGAGACCATGCAAGATAGGATTAACAGAGATGATATGCAGGAATCAGTCATACAAGATAAAAGTAATGTAGCAGGTTGCCGTGCATCAGCTACACAAGATGGGAGCAGCAGCGGTGAACACAGTCTTGTTACTGATATCAATAGCTCAGTGATGATAGGCACTGATTATATCAACAGCAATGATGGCAGCCAAATGAAAGCTGAAGCTTTAACGAGCAATCGTTGTAATCAGTCGATGCAGGAGTTTACATCTCCATGTAAACAAAATTGGTTGAGCAGCGGCGCAGGTGATATTTCGGACGATGCCGTAGTTCGATACGAGTTGAGCAGATCTGTGGTGGCTCCCGTTTCTCCTTCCACGACGAGTAATACTGATGATTGGCCAGTGGGAATTATTCCTCGTCGACCCCAGAACAAAGAATTGACTGATTCGGCTAAATCATATGATGTTGATGATGATGAGTATGATAACCAGGATTCTGAACATCCATATATCAGTGATGTGAATGAAGATGTTTGTGATCAGAAAGGTAGTCATTTGCTGCTGGAAAGGTTTTTAGAATCATCTTCTGTGTCCTTAATAAGTCATCACTGCCCTGTCAGTTGTCATTCTCCAAGTTATGGCATTTCTTCTACGATATCTTCTCGTGAACTACACAGTCCAGAGAACGCTGTGTCCAATGACCTCCTCATCCCACTAAATTCTGGATTTCCAGTCGTTCGTGATCCTGTGAAGGGGAACATTTCAGAACGGGAAGATTCATTTAATCATGGCTGTACTAATGGTCAGTCTCAAATTAAATTTAGGTCACCTGGTCACATTACATCAAAAAGATCCAGAATCAAAAACAGACGTCACATGAGCACAACAGAAAGCACTGGATCACCAGATCACTATCATTCATTTACATCTCAGGATTACAAAATGGAGGCATCCATAAAGCTTAAGCCTAGCATGTCTTCATATTCTGACTGCGATTGTGGATTAATAAACAGAAAAGAGTCTTCAGGTGTCACCATCGATCCAGAACACATAGATTCACGTTCACTAAATGACAGTCTGCTGACGCCAGCACCAAAGAATCTGGATTCGTCATATACAATGAAATCACTATTGGGTTTCCTGAACAGGTCAAAAGATTACGGTGATAGAGTATGGGATACTCATCGAAGGCTCAAGGATGTGTCTACAAACAGTAAACAGGAAGAAAAAGAAGAAGATGAGTGTTTGTTGTCAAGCCAGATTATGGTATCAGGATCACACTTTAGAAGAAACAGTATTTGTGATACCGAGGATAAGGCTTCAACCTGCACCAATCAGGATTTGAACACTGTATTGGAATCCAAACAGAAGACTGGATCTTCGAATTCCATCTCTGAACAGAGGTCACATCTCACTGGTTATGAGCCAAGCAAAACTACTAAAGTGGAGGTCAGTAGTGGGCTTAATGAAAACAAAGATGCCCACTCTAAACTTTTTCGTCTGAAGGAAGGTGTGCCCATGGAAAGGAAACATGTTTCCCGGTGCCGACAGAAGATCCAGAGAAGAAATGCATTCAGGAGGTCGAAGTCCCTGTCAGATGCACAAGATCCAGAAAACTTGGGCACGACCAGGAGGTGTTTGACAACCAGTAAAAGTACCGGTGACATAACAAAGTTGGTTGGTGAAGCTTCTCTCGGTGTGTCAGCTTCGCGATCAACAGAGGCTCTACAGAGGGCTGCCGAACATGCACAGAAAACTTTCATGTGTCGTCCCACAACGTACAAGCAGTTGGTTGATGAGTCATTTGAAGCCTCATCCAAAAAGATGTTTTATGCCAGTTGTCCAGACGTTAAGAAGCTCACTGGTTGGATAGCTCACATCTTTAAGACAAGGTCTCGGTAAGACTAGATATGGGTCAGGATGGTGCTGTCCGCAACAATTAATGTGTGTGTGTGCACACTTTTGAAAACCACTCAAAATCGATTCTTCCAAGTTCATTGTTTTTTACACTAGTTCAAAACCAATTTACGTTGGTGACTTTCCATGATTTATTGGTCTACATTTTCTGGTTATCCGCTGTATCTTATACCTATCACTGGTCTTGAGTTGTATGGTTTTATTGTAATTTATTCTCGTATTATTTATATTTTGCTCAATAAACAACCAGCTTACCGCTGTTAGTGTGCTATTAGTACAGATTTACAGCGTGCAGGTTACCTGATAAAAAAATTTACTCTTGTTATGCAGTTTGGTGATGAGTTGTGTTGGATGATGTTGGACAGTAATGATGGTTACTCATCGTGAAGTGGTCCTCTGCTGGTAGTTGTTGGAGCACTGTGCAGCAAACCTCCAGGCTGTTGATTCGCAGCCGAATCATACCTGTGTTTGTGAGTGCGTCTCTGCAGGGGGTCAGCACAGCTCAACTCATCGCGACAATACCGCATGGTCATTGTCACTTGTCGCAACAACCCGATGTGATCGACAAATTTAACGTTTTGGACATTGTTTCAGACAGAAGCAGATGCCACCCGGCTTCGAAGATTAGAGACGCCAAGAGTAAAGGGATAGACTAAAGATTTGCTTCACATAGAATTAGTTTTAAAGTTGATGAATTATTCTTCTTTTTTCAGCGACACTTCCTTGAAGCTTCTGGTTGTGCCAAAGGATGAGGATATCCTCCAGATGGTATGTTATTTTGACGTGTCACCGTAGTAATGGTGCAGATAAAAAACATTGCTTCAGATTCAACTGAACACACTTACTGTGAGAACTGCTGTGTTTCCAGATGTGTTATTAGAGTTAATTAACACAATTTCAGTACACACACATAAATATGAGTGTATTTTTGCACATTAAAAGTTCGTGAATTCATTGAAAAGGTTCTTGAATTTGACATTGCAAGGTCCTGGAAAGTCCTGGAATTTGAGATGTCAAAATGTGTATGAACCCTGTATATGTATATATATATATATATATATATATATATATATATATATATATACACACACACACACACATATATATGAAGTTATTCATTGCCTGTTTGTTTCCATAACAGGCTTACCAGTCATCTGCATACAGACAGGGTAAAGAACCTTATAAAGGTAGTGCCACAGAGATACCTCACCCTCCACAGCTAAATCCAACATCCAGTCAGGACGTCAACATGACACCCACTCCAACCAACGTTTTCCACCCAACGAGATACAAGTCAGAGATTCGCTTCATACCGGCAGAAGGTGGCCATGCCTCGCCAAACAAGTTGGCAGGATTTGATCCTCGACAACCGCGACAGAGGTTGTCAGTGAGTAGCGTGGGTAGTCTGTCATCGAGCAGCAGTTACAGTACTTCGAAGGATGTTGGTGTGGTGCTTGGACAGCAGGGCGATGCTGTCGATGAGGATCCAGCTGAAGATGTCACCATGACGTCGACTTGTGCATCGTGTGAAGGACACGTCGACATTGGACGTGTGACATCATGCGGTTCTCATGTGCCGTATCCTTCCACAGCAATGCAACATACTGGTTCATCTGTCCCTGGTTTCTCCATGTCTTGCACGATTGGTAGCCGGGCTAATGCTGCTTCGACTTCCTCCAGTCAAGCACCACCCATGGCTCCAACTAGGAGTAGCTCAAAGAATATAACCCTCATCAACTTTCAGCCATCAGCATCTTCATCACAGTGTCAAGGCCACTCTGACTTCATTCAGCCAGCCTATTGCAATCCCCAGATGGCAGCACCATGTCATGAGAGGAGGCAGTGTTCGAAGACGGAAAGTTTGGAGAACTTGGAGCGAATGGGCGATAACTGTGCATCTAGAAATAGTGATACCTGTGTTTCTCACAAGGTGGAGCCACTGCCTAGTGTTGAGAAGCTATTACGAACTGGATACGAAACAAAATTTCGCAAGTCCGCTCGCGACAGCCTTCGCCACTCATCGGATAACCTGTCGGGCAATGTTAACACGTCGCATGACTGGCAGACGTCCAGTTCGCAAGTCACTGCTTGTCTGCCACCAGGTTCATCAACAACAATAACGCTGACTCAGCAGCCACACAGCAAACCTACCTCATCTTTGCTGCCACCTAGTGGCAGACAGCCAAGTTCACAATGGACATCAGACACGCAAGTTTATAAAATGTCAGTCGGTAGTCCGGCTTCGAGCAAACGTTTACCCCCATCGTTATCATCCTGTAGTGCCAAAGATATAGCATCCAGCACTAGCCACCAGCATAACGGCTGTTCGCCGACTGGTCGACCAGACTCGTATGGTCTGACTGTCAGTCTACACATAGATTCACGGAACTCAAACTATGCAGAAGGAGAGCATAATGTGCCAAACGCATCGCGACGGGGTGAACGCAATTCGGTCCCCGAGCATCACATGATCAACATGGTGTCGGAACGGTTGAAAAAGTTTGAGAGTGCTGATAATGTTGACAGTGGGGCTCCTTTGTGGCGCCAGAGAAAGCAAAAGGACTATCACGGTTATGATAGCGTGCTGTCTAGAGCAGCTGAATTTGAAAATCGCTACGATGATGATGATAGATCACGACGGAAACGGTCTGCGAGGAATTCTCCATTTTCCACTCCAGCTGGCTCAACAACGTCACTGCCACAAGCATTGCCACCACCAGAGATAAACAAAGTCCCCCCTACACCACCTGCCACAATAAACTTCTATTTCCGAGAGGGCATGTCGCACAGCCAGACTGGCAGCATCAATCTGGAGCCATCCCCGGAACGTTTGCCTAATCAGAGTGTAGATGGTTTCAGGATGCGTGTCAGCTCTGAGCCACCAGGTGGCAGCCGGCATGATAGCCAGAATCAGGATCATGGCCCTGCGGGCAGCATGTCAGTCAGTTTTGGCGAGCAGACCCAATCACCGGGTGTGAAACGACGACCGGCTGCTCGGCAACCCTCGTATTTGGCCGCTGTGAGCCCAGCAAGGGAAGGTGAGCCAAGTGTATGCATGCCACTAGTTGGTCATGCTTTGGGCTTCATGTGGCTGTGCTTAAATACCCATTTGAAATGAGCATTTCATAAACTGCCATGCTTTTGAGGCAACCACTAGGTGTGATAACATATTTATGTGTTTGCTGCAGTGCTAAATTTGCTAACCAAACTCCTAACGGGTTTTGTAAAACTGTGTCCAATTGGTCCAGTGGTATAGCTTCAGCCGATTCCTGTTGTGTGCCTGCTAGTTTGTTGGAGCTAGTCTTATAGAAGCAGTGTTTTACAGCTGATTGGTTAAATATGCTTAATAGTATATTGCATAACAGCTTTAGGTATATCTCGCAATTCAGTGGCAGTAATTTTATTTTACAGATTTTACAGTTGAAATTAAAGTTTAATAATTCTCTTTTACAGAAGTTAAGAATTTCTTATGAGCATCTACAAAAAATTACACATTTTCCAAAGAGTTTAGGGATTTGTTGAAATGATAAAGAGCTAAATTATCAGTTTTAACATTCACTACTAAGATTCACCTAGAATATGAGAAAGTGATAAAAATCTTCTTAGAGCTGTTTTATTAATTGCAAATCTTTGCATTACGCGATGATGTCTTTACAGCCTAAACCTAGCCTATTGATTAGTCTCAATAGTTTGTTGCAGACATGGGGTCAGTTCAATTCTGGAATTAGAATTGTGGTTTTTTTTTAATGGAATTGGAATAGACAATTTCCACGAAAACTGCACCATCTAGCGAAAGTCAATTTGCGGGTTGTGTTTCACCTGGTTCGCTGAATCATCTGATAAAAACAATCTTTTTACCAATTGTGAGATTACAGAGATCACAATATGTTTCCTATATTGATAACGTGTCTATTACAGTTCCCGACTTGATGATTTATTTTCAATAACATGTCATTATTTGGCAAAAATAAAGTTGACTTCCCCCAAACAAATAATCTTATCTAATAGCAAAAAAATTCTACATTATATTTACTAAAAATGAAACTGCTACAAGAACTTGTACGCAGACTTCGAAACTAAAATTTATATTCAATTACACTTCTTGTTCCATGCTACTTCACTATGTACACAGGTTCACTGACCCACAAACCACTGTAGATGTGGAATGTGCATGTGTCGCGGAAATTGTCTATTGAATTGATAAAATTGGAATTTAAGTTTGCCACAAAAAGTTAAATCCGCAAATTAATTTACCATTTAATTTTTTTAATTCGGAAATATTTCTTTCATGACAATTCTACTTGGAATATAAACTACTTGATTAGGTGTTCCAGTGGAATTGGAAGTGATAAATTTGGAATTAATAACTATGATATGGAATTGACCAAATGGGATTGAGTGGAATTGGAATTTACCCTGTGTGAGTGAGATTAGCATATTTAGTTCATCTGAGTACTACAATCCTCTCTGATGCTGGTGACACATAATTAATTCTCCAATAAAGAAAGGCATTTGTACCCATCCTGTGAGCATGTTGAGATGACGGGTATATTCTTTGCCGAATCATCAAATGTATAGCAGTCTTAACTTGTTGTTTAATCGTGGCATATGATATATTCTTTGCATGTCACCTGAAATGAGAAGGCAGTTTTACTCAAGTGTGTTCACACACACACACACAGGGTGTATGCATATGCACATACACAAAAACGTTACTTTTTAACTGATTAAATTTATAAGCAAATTAAATTACTAAAATTCTAAAATGGGTATGGTTCAATTTCCATTTGCTTTTAATGTTGTGATATTCTGATTGTTGCGGTGAAGAGAGTTCATGATAACGTTTGTTCACTAATTGATCATCACCTTCAAGGTTTTTCATAATCACTGGTTCCTGCTGAACTGTCTTATACATGATGTCTTCGTTTAGTCTAGTTCTCTGTGTTCACAAGTAGCTATGTCCTTCTGTCGGCAGATGCCAAGCCACAATACCTTTATCCAGAATTCAAGGCCGCCACGCTACCCTTCCGCCTTCATGACTTAGGTGACGGTCACCCACTGGGCCGAGGTTACTGTCACCGTCCCAGATATCACCAAGGTATCACATAGTTCGTCATTCTAACAGCAGTGTCACAACCTCTGACACTCATCACACGTGTCAGGTTCTGCTGGAAACCTGGCACCACGGTTTCGGTGCACGTTAACAACGATCCAGCCTGTTCAGCTTGTGTTATCGTACAGTTATACACTGAAGCAGCTCTCCGTGTTTATATACTGCACACTGTTCAACTTCGTCTAATATGCTTCCTTCCATTCTGGTGATTTGAATTCTATTTTCTGATCTCAGACCGCCTCTCTTCACTCATTTTCCCTCTCTCGCTCTCTCCATCTTCGATCTGTTGGGGGTCTTTGGTGCTCTCTCTCTCTGTCTCGGCATGTTGTGCATGATTGGATTGAATGTGACTTTCCAACTGTTCCAGATTGTGTCTGTCTGAGTTTGAATTTAGAAGCCATCAGCCAGATGTATTGTCAGTGTTGTTGTTCATGATAACACCCGATCAGTGCGACGATAGCCTGATCATTGTTTATGTTTTATGCACTGATCACTCCTTTGTCTACACTTTGCTCGGTCTTGGTCTTTTCTATTTAGAACAATTCAAACGAATCCGGATTTACGAATCCGGATTTACGCGCATTATATGATAATTTATTGAAGAAATTGATCTATTTAATTTAGTTACGTTTTTATGTTTTTTCCAATCATTTAGAAATGGATCTCTGATAGCTGTGTGTTTGTGTTTTTCACACGCATGCACACACCCACACACCTATTTTAATAGTTTGTGTGTATGTATGTGTGTGTGTATTATGTATTAAAAAGTTATAAGCCTTTTTTGACAATGTATATATTTGTTTTGCATGTTGCATGCTCTAGTGGTCTAGACACACACACATACACACATTTGTATCTGATTCCATACACAACTTCATTTCCTAAATATTTTTAGTAATGCATTGCATATCACATTAATTCTATTGTATTATTGTATTAATAAAATGTGTTAAATGTTTTTAGTTTTAACACGAGATTACCTTTGGAGGTCGCTCGGGCCTGTTTAGCCTACCTTGTGCACAAAAGTGGCAGTAAAATATTTACATTTGCATTTCTAGTTTTAACATGAGAAGGTCTTACATTTCCAGGTGAATCAGCCACCCATGATGTGTTAACAGCCACTTCTACGACAAGTGCGGCTACTACGCCTGTGACATTTAGGGAACGGTCAAGGTCAGGTTAGTACAACAGGCATTGTGGCAACTTAGCCGAGAATTAAAGTTGTAATTTTTACAAGCACACTTATGCAATGGGTATTAAAAAACCCCGAAGATGCAGAAGATAACATCAGCAAAAACAAATGGTATTGTATAGATGCATTTTTTGCATGTTTAGCATTTGTATTGTCGAAATGGTAAATTGACCACCACATCTCGTCACCAAAATTGCTTAAAGGGCTCGGACATTTGAATTTTCAATATTCTTTCCGTACTAATTTTACATCTTATGTATATTGTTAAACAATACCTGTAGTCATTTCTCTTAACGAAGAATCCAGCACAAAACAGCACCGAACTGTATTTCCCAAATATTCTACCAACTACTATAAACTACTATAAACCGGTCGTAACACAAAACCAAACCACAATATTAGCACTAATATCACACTAGTTCGTGCTGTAAAGAAAACCAGCTGTAACTGAATTTTCGTTAACTTTTTTGTTAGTTCAAAAAAATATGCCAACAGACAGAAGCCATGACGATGTGATTTCACTTTGTGACATTATCATTGATTTTTATGTGTCAGTACTAAGTAAGTATCCATAAACATAATGCTTTACATCAAGTAATGTATGCCTATTATAGTGTACTAACAAAGCAACATCGTTGCTAAACCGAAACAGATAATAAACTGATTAAAAAAGATGTCCATTTAACCAATATTAAAATTACAAGGTCAGAATAGTCCATTAACATTTGTGCTAGACATAATAAAAGAAAAGTTGTCAGTTTAACCAACCGGTATCCTGATATATGTATATGTATGTATATATATATATATATATATATATATATATATATATATAACACACACACACACACACACACACAGAAAGTATAGCTATAATGAGGACCTTTTTTATGATGACCTAGTTATTATTTAAATATAGAGGAGGGCCATGCTAAAATAGTCATTTATATTTGTCTGGTGAATGAAACCGCGTAGAGTCATTTGCTAATAATAATGTTATGTAAAACATGGCGCCGTATTCACGGTGCTTGCTTGTTTGTTTGTTTGTTTAGATTTTTTCCATCTGAAATACAATAATATTTTGGTATTTTGACCACAGACCTGATATTAAAATCCCTCACCGTTTCTGTTTGTCTTGACATCGGATTTTTATTTCGCAGAGGATCGCGAAGCCAGGTTGGTACGGAGGACGTCTTATTTGTTGGCTACGGGAAGACAACGTTCCGGGGGTTACCAGGATCCTAACAGAGTGGATGTCAGCCAGCTGGTATTGCCACCTCCACCGCCACCTACTGGAGCAGCGACACAGGGGTAAGTGATGATGTCGGTTATGTTAGATGATGTGCATCATCGAGTCGTTACTAATGTAACAGCTACACCTCGGTTTACTAGCAATACGTGAGTTATGTTAAACATTGGGTACACTGCCATGTTTAACTAATGTAGCGGCTCCACGGGTGAGATTAATAGCGACATATGAGTCATGTTAGGTTATTGGTACAAATGCCTTTTTTAAAGCTAGACAAGAGATAAGTAAATTGTAATATGGGCTGTGTGCTAAATGATGGATACCCCCTCCCCCTCCCTAATAATGTTAACAGCAATGCAGGGGTCAGTAAAACAACAATAGTCATAATTATTATGATTAATATTGTACCCTGATTAAGATAAAGTAATGAAGTTTTCCTCTCAGCACATTTTTTTTTAATCAAATGATACATTAGGGTGAGAATTGGCTTTAATGAAACTGATTAAAATAGGTGGTGTAATTTAATGTCATGAATTTTAAAGGTGGTATTACTTGTTTAATGTTTTACCATTAATATACCAAAATCCACTTGAATGTTTGTCTCACTGATCAGAAATATAGATAGTAATAGTGCCAAATAGTTGTGGGGTTGTTTAACTATTACTTGTAAACAATACTACATCAGCATTTTCTAATTGGATGTCGAAATAGGAAAATTTTACAAAACTGTACATAGGGTTTCTAAAGATTTAGTTCGGAAGAGAATGTCAGTGAACAATGCCTGGATAAAGGTCTGAAAAATGAGTCATGACACCCACATTAGAAATTAAAGCCTCAGTTAAGATAGAGGTGTTAAAACAACTGAATATGTAGTAAGAATAAGGCAGTTTGTTATGTCTATCTGAACTTTACATGGTCGTGATGTTGATAATCGCTGGATAATTATATTGTATAGTCACACTTCACCGTCTTTTGATGTCCTTGTTCAGTGGCATAATATAAGCCAACCGCTCAGGGGCTGGATAGCATTAGGGATTCCCCGGTGATGTCATGGGAATTCCTCTTTATGTTAATCCTCAAACTGAAGCCTATTAGAAGTTAATGCCATTATAATGGTATAACTGA
The DNA here is from genome assembly GCA_025642065.1 of Paralvinella palmiformis. Taxonomy (NCBI): domain Eukaryota; kingdom Metazoa; phylum Annelida; class Polychaeta; order Terebellida; family Alvinellidae; genus Paralvinella; species Paralvinella palmiformis. Next base: position 513,235 of record JAODUP010000047.1, read on the forward strand.
TTACTAACTGATCACGTTTTAGTTCATAACTGTGATAGTTACCAGAAACAAATTCAAACTACAAACCCACATCTCGCTCATTTCTATCAATTTTGGGATTGATTGGTATTTAAATGAGTGATGGAGACATTATTTTTAATAAACTCCTGTTTATAAATCCTGATCTAAACATTGTCAGCATTTGGATGAAAACATAACTTATAACTGATTAAATGGTAAATTTACAGGTTATTAGACTTGTAAACATGAGGCAGTAGGTTAGCGCAAAAAAGTATTATAAAAAATATTATAATTTTGTTATTCATGATATGACCGTGGAAAGAATGTGCCCTTTTGTCACCTTCAGTAATAATAAATAAACATTGAATCCGACTCACACGTGTGATATTTCTGTAGGCAGTCACCCCTCGAGCCATATTATATCATGTGAGAACAATGCCTAAGTGAAACAACTTCATTCAACTGTGAAATAAATAAGAAATTATTTTTAAATTCCACTAGTCTGCCGAGTCACTCTGAAATGTATAGAATAATAGGATTTTAATTGGGCAACATTTATAATACATGATTGAAGATGTTGCTTTATGTGTGCAAGGTATTTTCAGAAATAATGAAATATTACCTCATCGTCTTTGAGCTTTTCTCGAGTGTAAACAAGTTTAAGTTTATGTTGTCCTTTTCTAACTTCAATTTAATATCATTTTATTATAATTAGTTGGATATTTTAATGTGGTACAAAAAGTTCCTTATGCTATATAACTAAAACCGCTACTCGCATATGATATATTAAAGTTTTCCTGTCTGTTTTTTGTTTGCATTTGAAATGTACTTTCTATAGTAATATTGTGTAAATTGTTTGTTCATGTATCTGATCCATGTGTGTGTGTGTGAGTGTGTGTGTTTATATATGCGTGCTATGTATTATTCTTGTATGTGTATCGTTTCCCGGTATTTGTCCTATCTATATGTTTATATTATCCGTCTTAAAGTGAAAGGTATTTGATTTCAAGAAAAGGTATATAGTCTGTTTTAATGATTTCAAATATATTTCTACATTTTTAAATGCAGAAATACAGCAGTAATAATGAATTGTAGACATGTACTGTTTAATGTTGATAAAAGTAATATAATTTGGTAATGTTATTATGAAGTGAACATTCCACAATGAAGCTGCTAGCAGGCTACTAATTACATATTTATAATAATTGGTTGGCATCACCTTTGCCCAACACTAAACTGTGTTTGTGCATGTCAGTTAGAATCACCTTTTGTTTTCACAAGTCTGCATCACTGGGTCCATACAAACAACATGCTAGCTCATTACAAGCTGTTATTCAGGTGCAATTAAATTACTTGGTTAATTCAATCAGCTGAGGCTTGGGTTATTGCCACTGTTGTCACATACCTGAACACCAGATGTACATTCAGTTTGGATGTCCTCAGTAATGTGATGTCTCCTGTTCGTGTATCCGTGTGCCGTCTTATGTTTTTTTATGTGTTTCCTTCCCATAGATCATTCAGATCAGATTTCATTGGTTGCGGTTTGAACGAGGCCTTCAATTTGTATTTCTCCCATTCGAAACATCGTAATGAATCTTGCCTATATGTGATATCTGACAGGGACAGTTATAAGGCGTCCAGACCCAAACTGGATCTGCCCACATCCGGATCGCTAGCCCAGTGCAAGGAGGTCATAGAACCGAGTGATAGTCCAGATAGCAAGTCTCCACTGACACCTACAGCACCACATTCTCCGGCCATGGACATTGTGTAAGATTAGCGAATAGTCTGGGCTACTGTGATGTATTTTTTTTTAAACTAATAGTATTCGTTAACACACTACCTCATACTGACCACCAATGATTGACCTCATAAAATACTAGAATGTTGTTGTTTAAGCACAACTAACACATACCTTTTTGACAGAGGACAGACAGCACACTGACCGACACTTGCTGCCATTTGCTGTAATATTAGAATAGTTTACTTATGACACATATAGATACGGCTAACTTCTGTGCTCCTAGATTAAAAACCAAACAGTGCACTGATGAATTTCTCTTCCACTCTCTTCACCTACTGTGATATTGAAATAGATGACTCTTTTGACATCAACACAGTTCACTTTGTTCTTAACACATATCAGTACGCCGACTAATCTCCACCAGCAGCCTGTAATATTCTAATGATACAACACTACAGTGATGAACTAGTGCTCCATAGTATTTTTATAGGTAACTGCTGCATTGACAGCCATAATATTGTAATAGCAAATTTGATTATCCTCACGGGTGCACAAGTCACATTTTAGACTTGCACAGAATGGTTTGATTAATTAACTGATAACTTGCTATAATAATAATGGAAAAATGTGAATATGAATATTATTCCAAAACAAATGCTTCCTTATTATCCCTCCCCCTGTGTCCCATGGTTTAGTTTTTATGGCAACGTTTGTGCATAAGGTAGGCAAAATAGGCTTATCAGCCTTTAAAGGTTATGATTTAAATTGAAAGATGAAACACCTTTTAGACATGACCACGCTGAGATTTGAACTCTCCCATAATTTTAAAATAGTTTACTGTCCTGAATTAAATACATTTGTATAAACACAATACACTGTATTTTAGCTCTCCTAATGGTAGCAAGCACTCTGATAGTGCAATGGTTATAGCGTAGTGATGCACTACAGACTTTTAGGTCAGGATCAAGTGGAATTAAGTGAACTCCGTTTGTGGGACATTTATTGTGTGACTAGCACTGAGGTTAAACACTCACTCACTCACTCACTCACTCACTCACTTACTCACCCACTCTTGTTGTTGACTGATGTAACATCATGTTTAACTGAATTTATACCGGGACAAATCACAGTTTGTACTAACCAGTTATCTCTCCCCCTCCTTCCTTTTAATATTAGATAGTTCGCTGTTAGGATGAAGACATACTATGATATAATTATTCTATTCAAATATTCTTGATTAGTTATTAACATACTAATGCGTTGGGTTAGAATTGTTAATACGTAACTCCTGAATACAACTAACATCAACTAGCCTCTACCCGTCAGTCTGTTAAGATGGGTTATGACAGTTGTGGATGTTCTTTATGACCCATCCCCCAGACACTGAACTGTTCAGATTAAACACGGTTAACGTTCTATTATTAAACTGTGTGCTTTATAGACTAGACTGACCTGTTATGAATACTGTGTAGTATTATAATTATGTTATGTTGTGATATGGCTATACTAATCTTTTGTTTGGTTGGACACGCTCTATGTCACACCTCATAAGCTGTTATGTTTATGCTTAGAATATTGCATTGTTCTGACATAACGATCGTAAAGATTTACTCTGTAATACTTCAAACACTGCAATAATATCACCTTGTATAGTCTGTTTTGTAATACCCTGTATATAGTCCTAAGGATATTGATAATGGTACACACACACACACACATATATATATATATATATTTATATATATATATATGGGGGGGGGCATTCCCTATAGAATCAACCAACGCTTCCTACCTGACCACTTCAAATTGTATTAATATTTTTCATATATCAACTACCACATACATATATGATGAGGCCTGGTTTCACTAAAAATATTGTTCCAAATCAGAAGCTATCCATATTTTAATAATTATTTTAGTGTAGACTGAAACATTGCTAGAAGTTGAGTCTAGTATTAAAATTGGGCTCTGTCCTACGTCATAATGTGATTTCACCTACCGCTTAGCCCACATGCTGATACAATTTCACTAAAAAAGATAAACCATTATTTTTTTCAGATTTCTGTGGTTAAATTCTGAGAACAGGTTATATACTTGCCATGCATTTTATTATTACTCTAAGAGTACAGAGATTAAAATTGTACAGTTTGAACATTGCTAACTATCATGGTTCTGAAGATTGGTAGAAAAAGAAATTGAACTTGATAGTTAGCAGTGTTTAAAACTGTACGATTTCAATCTCTGTACTCTGGTCTAGAGTAATAATAATAAAATGGATGACAAGGATACACATATAACCTGTCCTCAGAATTGACCTACAGAAATCTGGAAAAAAATCTGTTTTGACTTTTTTGTGGGTTCATATCATCATGTGCGATAAGTGGTAGGTAAATTATAATTATGCCATTTGGGGAACAGCTCATGGTTCGTGGCACTTCGATGTGGTGTAACGCTGAAAATATATTTTTGTGAAACCTAAAAATTGTGCCACACCTCATCATATACATTGTAGTTGATATATAAAAAATATTAATACAAGTTGTCAGGTGGGAAGCATTGGTTGATTTTATATGGAATGACCCATATATATATATATATATATATATATATATATATATATATATATGGAGACGGATAGTTAGATTTTCTTTGTAATGTAGCATAATACCACTGGTGTTTGTAATTGGGGTTACAAACCAGGTTTTATTTTATTTTATTCAGATTTGTTTAATTTGAATTGTTTTAAAAATATAACAGCAGCCATATATATATTTTACATATATATATATATATATATATATATATATATTCCACAAAACATTCTGTAGCACTGTCAGTGTAAGTTAAATAGAATTGTACGTTTCTTTAAACCATTCATTGGTGAGTACACGTAAAATTGTCAACACTGGATAATGAATAGTAACTCAGTATTGTCCATTTCCAGATGTTGTAGTGACACGAACATATGATCATTACCAGTGTATAACAACTTAACAGGTGTACTATCACCATTTCATCTACTGGTATCAGTGGTAAGGAAACGAATAACAAAGGGTGGGTGTATTCTAAGTTTATTTGCCCCACCCACCGGGGAAGCCAACAGTGCCAGTGGTAATGGAATGTACTTATTGGGGCATGCCCACTATATTAAACATGAAGAGATTTGATAAGAAGATGAAAAATCCATTCTGGATGTCATAAGAAATGAAGCCTCCCAACAGATGACATCATATTTGGCCTAATTTGTGAAAGGAGTAATTAGGCTTCAGGATTTCCGTGTTCATTGGGTATTCTCCGGTTTAGAATTATGGTTTAATTGAGCCTATCGTCATGGTTATTTGTGGTGTTGGTTGGGGCTGATTTTTCAAATTGTTGAAAACAATGTGTTAAAGGGATTGTTAAGGTTGGCATGTTAGGCAAGTTTGTTACTAAATTCTGGTGATGAAGAGCTGTTATATGTAATAAGACGGTTATTGGTAGTATAAGTCTTACAGTTGCGGTGATATGATCGGATTTAGATCATTCTCTTTACCTGGAAGTGTTTTAGCATCATGTTGCCTGTGGGAGATTTTACACTTGAATGCATGCCTCGGTACACTCGCATGCACACACACACATGAACACACATGCACACACATGACCACTCACATTGGGACTGTACTACAAACCTCCAGGATTTTGGATTCAAATCCAAGTCATGCCTGTGTTTGTGGGATGTGTTTCCATAAGGAATTGCCCTTCAGACACATGTTTCAGGTGTGATGAGTGCTGAGGCTAAACAACTGAACTCACTCACTCAAACTCTGAAACTTTATTTTCTCAGTGATATGTATTTAATTTAACTTGTATTTTATTGTTTCATACATTTAACAATTTGTATTGTTCACCATTTTTAAGACAACCCAGTTTGATGGCACACACTGCACGTTGTTAACCCGCGTAGATTGGAAATTGTGTCGTAGGTCATGACCTAAGTCTTACTTATACACAGATGCTACATCAGTGTGTGATTGATCAATATTTTGGCTTTTTCTTACAGAACAACGCCAACCAAGACAAGTAATATAAAGAAGCTGAAGAATCTCTTTGGAGAGAAGGTATGTAGTCCTTTGTAGTTTTGTGTTTCATGAATTGTCCACGTTATAAAGAACGTTAATGTGCTGCCATCTGGTGATTGTGCTCGCTCTTGATGACAAGATAGTCGCAATAGTAGCGTTGTCTGTCGTCATCTGATTATCTGCGGTTATGTGCATATTGTCATAGTAAACATTAAAACAGAATGTTATTAATAAACAATAGAGTATGTTACATTGTTAGTTCTTGGATGTTCAGAGGAAGCGAGACATGAAGAAAAGTATTCAGTTCGCGCACCTCGGGTTACATACACTGTGTTGCTGTTTGATTTTAAGTGGCTATTCATAAATGTATGCGGGAAATTATGTTCATGATCAATAACATTGCTACACCATTGTTATATAGGTTTTAGTATAGTGTTTAGCATTTAGTGTACTTGATTCATTCGGTGTTAGCTCAGTGTTTTTTGGTGTCCTCAGAGACTAGCCCGTGAACCGTGTTAATGATGCCCCATAGCTCTCCATATTAAGGTTGTGTGTGTGTGTGTGTGTTTTAGGGTGTGTGTGTGTGTGTGTGTGTATGTCCATCCATCTCATCATGGAACAGTTTCTGGCTAATACCTCCGAGATGTGTGAAAAGTTACTGTACATATTTGTACGTTATGACTTTATCTTATTAGTACAATGGTGTAATCTGTATTGGTGTTTGGGGGGGGGGGATGATGAGCTTGCGCACATTTGCAGTTTGATAATACTTCATTAGACATTACTTTCTAGAATGTTTGTGCTGTGTATGCATATGCACATTTGCACACACACACACACACACACACACACACACACACACACACACACACACACACACACACACACAGAGGATAATGTAATTGTGTAATAGCTCAGTTTGTGCTGTACATTTGATTGCATTATATTGCGCATGCACTGGTTTGTGTCTGTATTTTAGCATTATTAATCACATTTAGATTTTGTTCCCCCAAAAATATCATTAGCCAATGTACACATTTGCGAATGTTGTTATGTACTGATAGCTGGGTTATTAATGTACATCAGAGTTTATTTGTCAGAAAATAATGGAGCCTTAGATTTTGATCACATACATCACTGTACATTGTATTTTTCAACTGCATGTACAGTGTTCTGTGCCATTGAGCTTTACATGGGTATCCATGTACATCATTACATATTATTTGCTGACATAATTTATGCACCAATGTAGATTGCAAAATACTCTGTACACTGCTATGTTCCTAGGCAAATAACAAAAATTTTATGCGTTAAATGTTTTGGAATTGTTGCAAATATCAGTGCACTGTCTCCTGTCAGTCAACTGGGTGATGTTTACATCCTTGCAGCATATTTTTCTACATCGCTGTTTATGCCAACGCCATAACTCCATACCCTCCCCCACCACCCTATATGACAATAAGTCATTCTGATCAACATCCACATCTCTCTATATGTGTCTTAATGTGCGTTTGTGTGTATGTAGGTTTCTTTTTTGTCAGCGCCGCCGATGTTGTTGTTGTTGTTGGTGGTGGTGGTGGTACACAACAACACTACCCTGGAACCTAATGCCATCCAGACAATATCTGCAGGTCAGCCAGTCAGTGATGTATCATATTACAGCGTTATAATCTGCCATCAGACAACTCTCTTAATCACCTGTTCTGGGGGCTATGGCTTTGATCTTCATAGTTAAGGTATGTGTCATACCTGGGCGTTGTTTATAGGAAGCTCTTGCTGAGCGTTGGTATTTGCTCGCTGGAGAGGGGCAAATGACCAGTACCTGGTTACGGCTGCTGGGCCTCAGATGAAGGAGTGGTTTTAGGGTCGTTCCTAGAAAATGGAGTCAGTGCAGCCAGCCACTGGAGGTGATGTCCTGCACCCGTCTCCCGGTCGCTTGTTTACATCCCGGAGTGGGGATTACTGGTCCAGGAATCAGGAAGTCGGAGTCTAACCTCGTTTTGTCTGAGGGGGACTTATGGATCTATCTGCCGGACTAAAGTACGTCGTGCACACCTGGTGAATAATTATTGCATATTTATCTGGCCTCCGATGACGTTTCTTGTGGTCCACAGGGAGGATGATTGAATATTGCCTGGAAACACTGTGCACTTTTGGTTATAGGCGATTGTCACCATAGCTGTTACTTTACTGATGATTATGATGATGGTAATGATGATGATGATGAGATTCTGTTGAAGACTGTGACAAAATAGTCGCGCGCGCGGGCGCGCTCACACACATACCTGTGCACGTCTCTGTGGGTTTGCAGCTATCCATGTGCATGCAGGTAATCTTGTTTTGACAAAGCATCCCATTGCCAGGCCAAGGTTCTGGGTCTTCCAGAGACCTATTTATGAGAAGGTGGCTGTTATTGTTGGGATGACAGTATTTAATGCCTCAAACCTTAACAACGAGGTACGGCCTAATTTGCGGCCAACTTCTATGTTTATTTGATAATATCCCATAATGTGTGTCAGGTAAACACTGTTAGTACTCTGCCTGACCATGGGGTGGCAGCACTATGGAGATTTGTTCTTTGTTGTCATGTTTATGTGGCAGTGAATGAGTTTTAATAAATGTGGTCAAACCCTGGATCAACACACACAAACACGCGCGGGCGCATGAACGCACACACACACACACACATCCGTGCATGCAGTTATGAGACATTGCCTTGAAATTCAGATTCAGTAATTTAATTTAGACCCTAATGAATCATCCAAACCTTAATTTTTAATAGTCTGCCCTGGTGCTTTTTCACATAATACTGAAGTACATGCTTGTGTCTACAAATTGGTGGACAATAATAAGGAATATTAGTTCACTAAATTTGATTGCAATGGTGAGTTTGATCAAAATAGCAATATAAAGCATTTTGGCACATGCATGGGCATCTTAGCCACTTGCACATAATTCTTGCTTGTGTTACGCAATACTTTATAGTCATGACCAGTCACTTATCCAAACTCTGGCCAGCCAGTAAGCTGTCTAGTCAGCCTACTTCACTCACTAATTTGCTCACTCACTCACTCACTCATACTCATCCATCACTTATCAAAACCTCCACCACTCACTCACTCACTCACTCACTCACTCACTCACTCACTCACTCACTCACTCACTCACTCACTCACTCACTCACTCACTCACTCACTCACTCATAAGGGTGTTCTGATAGTGCAGCAGTTAGAGCATTGTAATGCAAACATTTAGGCTGTGGGTTCGAATCTGATCCACACCTTTGTTTGTGGGTTGTTTCCCTAAAGAGTTACAAACCAACCAACCAATGAACTCATTTATTCATTAACTCACTCACTTACTCACCCACTCAGCCTTTACTCACTAGCATCTCCATTTCCCATGAATTAAATGAGCAACTGATTGACTGACTGACCGACTAACTGATTGATTAAATAATCAGCTGAACGACCAACCACCTCACTCACTCACTTACTCGCTCAACTCACTCACAACCCCTCCCCACCTCTCCCCCTCCACTCCGTAAGTGCTCCCCCCTCATATTACCATCTAGTATAGCTGTGTTACACACAGGGTATTAGAGATTGATCTCACTAGTCCCAATCTATCTCCGGCCTATTGTACACGGGAGCCCATACCATATAAGTCTTAGGCCTGACAGAACTCCCCCCTCCCTCCCCTGCGCCATTACCACCACCACCATCATCACAACCAGGCTACAACGTAATTATCATTATTACATAACATATTTATAATGATCACTGCCGGTGTGCTCACTAAGCCACACACACACACACACACACACACACACACACACACACACACACACACACACACACACACACACACACACACACCCTACAGTCTACCCTACTGTGGTGATGGCGGCTGCTGCTGTTGTTGTGAAGAAGGGTTAACGTGACCATTAGGCTACAGTACCTGTCTTGGTGGTGATGGGAGAGGGAGGGAGGAGGGGGGGGTTATGACACGGCAAGTGATCTGTCCTCTGCTAATGTGTACTCCTGGTCGCATTATTGTGTGTGCGTGCGTGCGTGCGTGCGTGCGTGCGTGCGTGTGTGTGTGCGTGCGTATGTATAGTTATACCATATGCATTTACTGTAGTTGATGTGCTCTTTTATCGTAGAAAGAAACATATCCTATATCGTACTTGCTGATTCATAGACCTGAAAATTAGTTAAATTTATAGTTTATAGGTGCTTAAAAAGTAATTCAGTTACATCAGGAATAATTAAATTCATGGCTCTTTGAATTAATATTTGATTAATATTAATTATGGGAAACACTGTAGCACGATGTATTGTAATGTTTAATCAACAAATAATTACTTTTAGTACAATACAGAATTTACAAAATTCAAATGAAATGCTATGAAGGTTTGAATTATAAAGTTTGAATGATATATAGAAAAAAATGTTGAATATTTTTGAATGAAATAATGTGTGAGATGAATTACTTGGCTAATGTTTACTACGGTATATAAACTAATAGATTCATTACAGTATTCAGGATTCATATAGCCAGTCAAAGCCCTTGAGGGCAAACTTTAAACTGATGTTTGTTCAATCTAAGAATACCCTGTAAAACCGTTTATAATTAATAATTACCCATTGAAATACCTAGAAAATAATATTCTTTCTGTAACTATTCAATCTGCCTTAAAACACCTAAATTTCATGCATTGATTCACTGTTTTCCATCTTCTATTAATTGTTTGCTATTAAGTCACTCTATATATTATGTATATATCCTAGAAAGCCAACCTTTTTTAGGATTGCCATGGAAAATCTGGAAATATGTTATTTTATCTCCGTATAAACCATCAATGTACAATATTGGGAGGGGAGGGGAGTAATAAAGGGAATCCGTTTGTGAGTAGCAGGGTGAGTAATTAAACAAAAGTGATTGCCCGGAAGAAAAGCTGGTAGCCCTTTAAGTTAAAGTGAACAAAGTCTGTTGGGAGTATTTGGCCCTCAGTCTTTCAAAAGTAAACCACGCGTACGTTTGAAGGTATCTTTTTATGGCTTGTGTGTGCTATGTTAGGGAAGTAATGATCATTGTTAAACTGAAATATGTCGTACAGAAATTATGAAAATGATTCTCTAGAGACATACAATATTAATTTACACAAACCATCAATGAAAATTATCTATATAGTCATGGCTTTCTGCTGTTGTTACATTGATATTTAACAAATATTTTAACGTTTCACAATATAATAGTGATATCTCTGTAGCTAGGATTCTATATATAAGGCTACAGCATCCTGCTGTGGCGTGCTGTATACAGCAGCAATAAATAGCTATATAAATTGGAATTTACAGGCATCTCTTCCCGTGTTATGTCATCCAGATATGGAGATTACAAGCCATATTAGTCTGCGTAGTGCTTTGAAATGCACCTGTAGAAGTATTTTTGTGAAGTTTGAAAATGGCATATTTAAAAATTCCATCACATATCTCATAAGATTCACATAGAAAAGATGTTTCCAGTTATTTGCCATGTTTTTGTGCCGCGTATTGTTAAAGGCAAAATTTAGCTATCCACAGCTATCCACAAAGCTGAAAGAGAAATAACATCCACACCTGTTTCTAGTGGGACCCGTGTACGTTATGTTTTGGTGATAATAAGATTTGAATTGAATTATGTTATGAATCCATAAAGTTTGTAATAAGTAAATCGATTTTATAAATCGTAGACACTCACAGCTCACAGTTGGTGTTGACATATTTATAAATCAGTGGCCTATTAAGAGATCCAGAGGCACCTGATTGGCAGAACATTTGTGTATTTTCCACGTTTCGTGTATTTATTATACTAAATTTTGTTTGAGAATTAAGCCCAGAGCTCTGAAAAAATATATACTCACGACAGATGTATATAAACAGTTGGCGACGAATTTATGCTGAAAGAAGAGTCAATTACTATAGTAACATGTTGGCATGTTAATTTTGTTGAAGATGAAATAGTTGCACGTATTTATTTCTATGACGTGGATAATCGGTGTATTAGGAAAGGTTTTGCAATAACTGCGCCATTTACATGGGCAAGATTTGCTAGAGGTATGCACCATTGATTTGTCACTTGTGTCCTCGTGAATGCTTATAGGCAGATCGTTGTAGCCATTCTTTGGGGGGCCTCCATGGCCTATATGGTAGCGAGGCTGTGGCCACATATCTACAGCACCCGGGTTCAAAGCCTAGTTGGGCTATGTCAGATGGGTATTTCATCTTTGAATTTACCTCATTACCTTAGGGTGGGGGGGGGGCACTCGGCCCACTTACCATGCGGTGTGCACAGATGTGGCCGTGAAGAAGCTAAATTTACAACAACATTTTACAGCATGTCTGGAGATTTACATGTTCAGAATAATATGTGAAATGTCAAAATGTTTAAAATGCGAATAACTCCGAATAACTCCGTGAACTAATGAGAACTACTGGATTGCACAGTCCAAGTCCTTATTTTGACTAGTACCTAGTGACAGCACTTTACATCAGTCACTACCTGAAACCTTTATTATTATGTGGCAGTTTGGGGGCGTCCTGTATTACAACTTATCCTTTGTGGGGACGGCATGAAGATGTTCGGTGATGAATTTCTTCCGGGGGCAGTGTTAAGATGGCGGATGTCGTATCTGGTGCCCTTCTATAGGAATGATAGGCTTCTTTGTGTGCTGTAACTAAGCGGGCGTGTCTGTATTAGGATGTTCTGTGTTGTAGTTGATCCCGTTTTATATTTTAGTGTCCTCTGTTGTAACCTCGAGGACGTGTTAGTACAGCGCTTTGCTTCCCTGGGCAGTACCCAGGTGCTCATTGTGGCACCATTCGGATCCTGTGTGTGCTGTGACTGAGCCCTTTATGGTAATATCAGGGTGTCCTGTGCTGTAAACAAGTAATTGTTATTAAGGCAATGTTAGAAGGCTCTGTGCTATAAATAAGCCTTACTGTAACAATATTAGAAGGCTCTGTGCTATAAATAAGCCTTACTGTAACAATATTAGAAGTCACCGTGCTATAAATAAGCCTTATTGTAGCAATATTAAAAGGCTTTGCGCTACAAATAAGCCTTATTGTAGTAATATTAGAAGGCTCTGTGCTATAAATAAGCCTTACTGTAACAATATTGGAATGCACTGTGCCATAAATAAGCCTTACTGTAGCAATATTAGAAGGCTCTGTGCCGTAAATAAGCCGTACTGTAGAAATAGTATAAGGCTATGTGCCGCAAACAAGCCTTACTGTAACAATATTATAAGGCACTGTGCCATAAATAAGCCTTACTGTAACAATATTAGAAGGCTATATGCTGTAAATAAGCGCCCTTTGGAGGGTTATTAGGAAGGCCTGGGTTGTAAATAAGCCTTACTATAACAATATTAGGAGGGGCTGCGTTGTAACAAAACCCTATTGCACAAAGGCTCTGCGCTATAAATGAGCCTTACTGTAACAATATTAGAAAGCTATGTGCCGTAAATAAGCCTTATTGTAACAATATTTGGGGGGGGGGGCGGTGTTCTATGTTTTAAGTAGGCCTTATCGTGAAAATCTTAGCACGCCCTGTACTATAACTAAGGTCTTGTGTTGGCAGTATCAGGGTAGCCGGCGCTATAGCTAAAATGTTGTTTAGCTACCATTAGATCGCTGTGTACTATAGGTAGGACTCGTTTTACTAAAACAGGACACCCCATGTTGGCCCATTTTATGACAGTACTGGGGATTCTTGACGTGCAGCGTGTAAGCCTTTACAATAATATTAGGATGGCGTGGCTGTAGATAAACTGACATTGTTGTGATATTGTGTTGGAAATATCGGTGCTGTACCTGAGACCACATCATGACAATATTAGAATGATGTGTGCTTTAGGCCTTTGTTGAGCCACTGTGCCTGAAGCCATTATTGTAACATGGCGTGTGAACCCTTTTAGTACAGTACACGAACTTATGGTCTTTATTACACTTGAAGTCTTTAGATGCACTGTTTTACGGGAAGGTGTAGGAAGCCTTTATTTATATTTATATTCGGGGGGGGGGTTGTGTTAGAGTTATCTAAATGAAGTCTGTTATATCGACGGCCCACGGGAAGGCTTTATTACAATTTTGTATGTGAATTCCCCATTATAAGATTATTAAGAAAACTATTATCAGTGTGTTGTATGAGGCCTTTATTATACTGGGCCACAAGAAGCCTTTATTGCAATTCTTTATGTGAAATCCTTATCACATTGTTCTATATATATATATATATATATATACATACACACACACACACACACATGTGAAGCCTTTATTATATTATGACCAAACTAAGGTGTGTTATTATTATTATTATTACATATGTCCCTGTTGTGGGTTTGTTGCTATTGTTATGGTGGCTTAGTGATCGGGAGCGGGTTATATACGTTGTCCAGGATTAGAGTATTGACCTAATAAGGTGTGATATAGTCAGGCTACGACTAGAGTGGCAGGTAGTGATGGAATATCTCCCTAACAGGTGTAGTGCATTAAGTATATGGTGCTGCCCCCTGTATGTAGGAATATGGCTAATACTTGCATATTATGTTATTTAGCTCCCAGTTTGTATCCACCAGCCTTCACCATGTGTCTCCATGTGTGTGTATGTTGTGTGTGTGTGCGCGCGCGCACGCACATGTATGTCATGGTATAGATATAGTTGGTAGGAGACGTTAGGCACCGAGATAAGAGGCCGCCACTGTCGTGTGTGTGTGTGATGGGGCTGGGTGGACACGACGGGCTGTGACAGTAAAATGGAGAAGGGCACCGGGTAGCTAGCTAGCTGTATGCTAGGGATAGAAAAAGGGGGCTGGTTTTGGTACAGCTAGGGATCTGTTGTCTCACTGTGACACACACGCGCGCGCACGCACACACACACACGGAGAGGCTGGCTGACTAGCGAGTCTGGCTGGCGGGCAGCCTGGGCCAAAGCAGAAATCCAATACTTGGCCTACGGTACACGGCAGCCTCAGTGACAACGAGCCTAGCCTTGTGGCCGCTGTTCTCGGCGCATTCAACGTACACTGCGGTGCCTCTAAGCCGTTCTCTATAACTACACACACACACGTACACATACACGGACATGGACACACACACATACACATACGCACACACTTACGCACACGGACACAGACAGCAGAACTAGAAACACCTTGTTACTTATAGCAACTGTTCTCCAAAGGGGAGGCGATGGCAAGATGTCGGCACGGTGTCGACTAGGCGGTGTCTGGTGAGGAGAACCGGTGAGGACCGAACGATATTGTGGAAGATGGAGAATTTGTCGGTGATGGTGATGAGATGCGGGCCGCTGACGACGAACGCCGTGTGTGGCTACTGAATTCGGAGGACCAGGGTAGTTGCTGGACCGACGGGACTGGCAGGGTAGTGGCTGAGGTCGTACTGGTGGACACACACAAACACGGACACACACACACACACACACTATGTACATAACAATATGGTGGAGCTGGGGATGATGTCTCTCTATCTCTCTGTCTCCCCATACATACACACAAACGCGCGCGCGCGTACACACGTCCGCACGTACACACACACACACACCATCACCTGTGTCTAGAATGTGTCTCATTAGTTGAGTAAAAATGGCCACCAATCTGAGGCCACCAACTGGATGTTATTGTGTCCGTGGTCGGTTTTGGCGGGTTTGTGAGCAGTAAAAAAAGACGGGACACTACCAGATGTGTCGTGGGCCGACTGAATACAGGAATACCGGGACAGAAAGCTGTGTCAAACGACCTGTGTCATCGGTGAGGTAACCGACCTCAATGAACGCGCCCGCCTGGCCACACACACACATGCACGCCGCCTATCGTCAATGGCCTGGATACACACATCGTCTGGCGTGAATCCTGGAGAATGACCGTAGATTGTTGACGCCGTTTTTTCTGAAACTCTGTCGTCGGTGTCGTCGTCGTCCCTTGACGATCATATCGTCATCAGCAACAACGCGGACATCTGACCGGACACCCCCCCCCCACCCACCTCACTCCCCGGCTAGTCTCCCGGACAACGAGGACCAATATCGGGAGTCGGTGGGGTCGTGTCTGGATCGTAGCTTATCGGGGAGAGGAGGATTTGTTTATTTCGTCATGGACTCACTAGCGCCGGTGTGCGCCTCTGTGTATGTGTATGTGAGTACGGCGTGTTCGCGCTAACGACGCGCGCACGCGCACACACACTGTCGCCTTCGGTACTCGCGCCACCGAGAGAGAGATCACATCACGGAGAGACAGTACTGGTGACAGGTATATAACATAAAATATTGTCTGACAAATAGGATGGTGGCTCTGTTATGATGTGTGTGTGTGTGTGTGTGTGTGTGTGTGATCTTCAGTATCTTCCTGTGTATTTGGATGGAGCCTCGATCTTGTGGTAATGATGTCGGTTGTTGTCATTTGTCTGAAAACGCGATTGTCGTACAGGGAACAGTACCCATGTCGGATTGTCATCTTGGTCGGGTACTGTAGATCTACCGAAGACCAGCGGTATATACCCCCATTACGACTATTTGGAGGCTCCCCCTCACGTGTGTGTGTGTGTGTGTGTGTGTGGGCGCGCGCGTGTTTCGGGATATAGTCCCACGGGGTGGGTGTAGTAATTTCTCTGTGTACGCTGTTATATTATTGTTGCCGAGAGCGATGCTACTGTTTATCTGTGCCGTTTACTTAAGAGAATTGTTCTTAGTTTTGTTTCGTGCCTGGAGCGGAGGGGTTTTTTGTGTGTGTGTGTGGGGGGGGTGTTTTGTTAGCACAATCCGCTCATCAATGATGGCTCCTCCCACCACCCTCTGTGACGTAGTTCACGGTGTGCAATGATTTCGTCGTGAACCAGCTAGTTCAATGGAATATCAGTTCGTCGGGTTGATCCGTCTAATTAACTAACCCTCCGGATGACGCATCGCTATTGTTTGGATCCAGGTTTGGGATCCCGCTGCATGGATGCTTAACGGGTCAGTACGGCCTGTGTGATGACGTCGAAAGTGTTTGTATGCCGGTTCGATGCCATCCAGCGTCCACTGGGTTATGTTAATGAGACGGCTTCGAAAGAAATTACGATTCGGGATTGGTGTTAACCTCGCCAAGCATTACGGATCTCGTTCTGTGTTGTCATTTGATCATCGTGTCATCAGGATGATCGTTTTGATCTAGAAGATAGCTTTGGCGCTGGTATTATATAAATGGCGTAATGGTTCTGGCAAGCAATTCCACTTAGTGGCAATGCCGAATAACGTAATGTAAATATTTATCTGCCAGTCAGTCGAGTTCTATATTGTCCAATATGTTGCTATAGTGTACCGGACGAACCCTAGAGGATGTTGCGTTTGGCTGGTTGGTGGTGCCCCCCTAGTTAATGTAGTTGGTGCGTTAGCCTGGTTTGACAGTTAGTCTCCCAGCTGACTAACAACAAACCCGATCTATAGTTAGTCTCATTAATGTTACATTGTAGGCAGATTATATTAGATCTGTTGATCAGCTGCCTGTTAGACCGTGGGATGTTATTTGTGGACGATGATGTATTGATGAAACGACGATGATTGGTTATGATCAATAACGAACGCCTCGTGTTTAGAGAATGTTGTAAATATCAAGGGGCAGTCGTGTTTATTTACCTTCCATTTCGCCCTGTCCCTATAATGCCATCGACTAGCGATATATATATATATATTATAGAATGCAATATTCATGCTGCGTGTGCGTGTTAAACAGTACTATATTTATCCGAGACAAAACAGCTTGAAGGGTACTGCCTTTATTTAGATCAGGGATGTCCGTATTTATATATTTAGACTTCTTGCCTTTATACCAGATATCATATTTTATTTATACATTGGAGGAGGGGTGTGTGTGTGTGTGTGTGTGTGTGTGTTTTTGTGTGTGTCCTGTTTCACACAGGTGTTTCCTGTGTCTGTTGTAGATGATATTTAATGTTTGCTGTTTATTACACAATCGTCATTTATCTCTAACATTTTATGTATCTATTAGAGACCCTTGTATGTCTGTATCAGTCAGTCTTGTGTTGATATTAGTGAGCTTCCTGTTTATACTAGAGGGTGTTTTATTTACATCTATGAGTACTATGTGTTTATTTTTAGAGAATTTGTGGTATTGATATTAGTGAGTCTTGTGTTTATATTAGTTAGTGTCACAGTTATGCTCTGCTTTATTTACATTAGTGAGTTTTTTTTTGTTTATACAAGAAAGTTAATTTTTTGTATGCACAATACAGTATTTTATTATATATAGTAATAGTGAGTCTTGTGTTTATACTAGAGGCCAAAGAGAGTGGTATATTTATATTAACGTTTAGAAAGTGATATATATATATATATATATATATAATAAGTGAGTTTTTTGTTTATAGTAGAAGGCATGTGCAAGGATAATGAGTCTTGTATTGGGGTCTTGTGTTAATTAAAATTTGGTGTGTTTAATTCATATTAGCCAGTCTTGTGTTTATATTATGGTTTCTTCTATAAAGCTAGCTTTCTGTTTATATTACAAAGTTCCCGTATTCATATTAGTGAGTCATGTATGAGAGGGTATTGTGTTTATTTTAGGGCATCTTCTGATTCTGTTAGGAAATTTGAATATAAGGCTTTATGCAATTGAGGGTCTGTATATGGTGTGTTTCTTGGCGACTTGTAATTGTGTTTCTTTGCTAATTTTAGACAACATTGGGTAATAGATGATTGGGCAATTGTTCTGACAAAACTTTGTTTATGATCACATATTGTCTTTGGAGTGAAATATTATTTCATATCATAAATATTCGTCGCACGCACGCACACACACACACACTGTATATAATCTGGGTGTTATCACTGATGTTTGTTTTTATACAGATTGTCACCGTGGGACTATGGGAGTATTTTTTTTCACTGCCTCTGCTTTCGCTATTAGCAATATTGTCATTATATTGAACTTCTCTTATATCAAAGGATGCTGTTTTATGGTGTGTGTGTGTGTGTGAGAGAGAGAGAGATAATTTTGAGTAGCTCTGGTTAATGTTAGCTCTAATGAATTCACCCCCCCCCCCTTGATATTTGATTACGGTGGTCGTGGTGGCGTTAGTGTGTATCGGAGGACAGAGCAGCGAGTTGCAAGTGCTTCATAACATGGACCCAGGTGGACATGTTATATAGTGGAAGCATGGCACACCAGAGAGAGAGGGAGGGGGACTATCACTGACTGGACGTAAATATTGTATGATGAAGCACACACACACACACACACACACACACATTGGTGATGGATTGCTCGGGCCATAGAGGATACTGAGCTTAGTATTATTAGTCAGGGCCCGGTCAGTATGTGCTATAGTTAATATGGGGTGGGTACTGGGTAGGAACTTAACATGTGGGGTGGGGATGAATGGGTCATTCGCTGATGAACATCACCTTGAACGGATTCATAAATGTTTCTCATTACGTCAATAATGTGTTTGTTAATGTGTCATCATAGTCGTCCTTGTCGGGGAGACGATTGGGGGGGGGGGGGGGTTTGATACGATGACAAATATTTTCGGGTCCCGTTTTTTTAGGGTAATTGCTACCTCAACCACGATGACGCATCTCGGCACTCGATGAGGTACCAGAGTTGTTCGTCTACATCACTGGTTTGTTTACCTCGGATTACAGCAGCAGCAGAACCAGCAGCATGCGTTGACCTCATCCTGTCATCACCGTCTATTCCTCCTTATCCGTAACCGACCCGTATCGACCATCTCGTCGTAGGAGCCGTTTCCGGGAAGGAGCCTCTCTTACCTGTATCGGTCTGACGGGTGAACCCAGCCCCCTCCAGTAACCATATACTCAGGTGGTGGTGGTGGTGGTGGTTGTCCAATGCGGTCTGAAGTCATCGGCTAAATTTAGACTGTCACATACCAAGGATATTTCGAGCCGGCTGCCAAATAGAGATCCCGTTACGGAGAGTGGTAAACGCGCATCAGATGGCATAAAATATTCCGTTTTATTTCTTCTCGGAAGAGGGAAATTGCATTTTTCTGACCTTGACTAAAGTGATAATGTTCTGCTTATTAGTGTGTGTCAGTTGGGCTTTCGGTGTTGGAATGCAGTTTTGTTGTTGTTGTTGTTGTTGAACCCGATGGGTGGAGGCTTTAAGGGGACGTGTTTATGGGGTTTGTGTCACCGTATTTCCTCAATATTTGCTCAATCGTTTTGGCCTCGTAGGTTCTGGTTGGCAAAATTTTGAAATACCTGAGCTTCCTATTTAAAGGCTGCCATGTCCCTGGGTCGATCAGAATTTCTGAATACAATTGGTACGGTGCTGTTGAGGAAGTTATAAACAGATTATTGCTAGTGATTTGCAACGATTAGAGTTGGCAGTTTTTTGGGGGAAAATTCGACATGATGATGTTATTGCCCTGTGTTGGACATGGCTGTTACCAGGTTAGTATGTCATTTATGTCCGTGTGAATGGATTTAAGAATATGCTTTCAAAATTGATTCAAAAAGCTGATTAATTATAGATTAATTTTGTTGGTGTTACAAAATAATGACTTGTATGAAGGCGTTAAGAAAATGTTTGTCAGTCATGGTTCAGTGATTGACATGAAAACCTCTGTAGTATCGGTGAGTGCATTTATGTTTTTATGTCTGTGTAGATTATATCAGCATTGTGTCAGGCGAGGCCTTTACATTGACGTGTTAACTAAAATGTATTTCAACTATTATGTTGATTATATTAAGAATTGGGGGCTATATTTAGCCTCCGAAGTCGATCACGCCTGGGACAAGTGGTGCAGGGAAACATCCCAGAAACGCAGGCAGCACTGGGATTCAAACCCTGATGTGGAGGTTGGCGGTGCACTGCTCTGTTCACTGTGCTGTCAAAACTGTCCATTGATTTTATTATAATTGCTGGTTATCCGTGGAATTAATATGAAACATCATTATTTAGTTTTCTGATAAGTGCAATACACGTACGGTGTTATATAATGATATTTGAGAACAGTATTATCTTGTATAGGTAATATTGTGTGAAGACTGAAGACAGGATTGTCTTTTGTAGGTAATATTGTGTGAAGACAGTACTGTCTTCTATATAGTATAGGTAATATTGTGTGAATATGTCTTTTATAGGTAATATTGTGTGAAGATATTATTAGACAGTGTTCCCTATTATGAGTAATAGTTTGTGAAGGCAGTATTGTCTTTTGTAGATGATTTAGTTTGAAGACAGTATTTTGCGTATAGGTGGTATTGTGTTAAGACAATATTATAATGTATATAGATAATATTGTGTGAACCCAGTATTGTATTGTATTCCGGGAAGTGACATTGGGTGAAGACAGGATTATCTTCTATCTAGGTAATGTTGTGTGAGGAGTGTATTATCTTCTGCGGTTAATATTGAGCAAACTAAAGACAGTATTATCTTGTAAAGTTGTATAGTTAATATTGTGTGAAGACAATATTGACTTGTATTGGTCACACTCTGTGAGGTTAATATTCTTTTGTTAAGCACCTTGCGATGACAATATTGACCTATATAGGGAATGGGGTCCAAGGATGATATTGATTTGTATAGGGTCTGCTGTGTGAGGACAATATTGCCTTGTCTAAAATATGCTGTGTGAAGACAGCAATTCCTTGTACAAGACAAGATACTGATACGTTTTGCAAAGATAGCACTTCCTTGTTTGTTGTGCCGTATGGGGGAGAATATTGCCTTATTTACGTCATGTTATATATAGTTGTACGAGGATGACACTGATTTTTTAAGGCCGCCAACCTATATGGCATTAAATTGTGTGTGTGTGTGTGTGTGTGTGTGTGTGTGATAATACCCTACAAATATGGTTGTGTGAGAACAGTGTTGATTTGTGTGTGGTGTTGCTTCCATGATTGTTACATATTCTGTGTTGACAATATTATCGAGTATAGTCTAGCCAGGCTATAATATACTGTTCCCATACCAGCCAGTGGGTGATATGGGAACAGTATATTTCTATTGTACATTTCAGGTCTTAGGACATTACCCTTACTGAGCTTATTGTCTGGAGAGAGTAATTGTTTGTATAGATTTGTGTTGTACAGGGTGTGGGTACTATCTGATAGGCTTCTGTTGATTATAAAATATCAAGTCCTCCATCTGACTCTGTCTGAGTGCCCTTGGTTTAAGATATGAGTATATATATATATGTGTGTGTGTGTGTGTGTGTGCAATATATATATATATATATATATATATATATATATATATATATATATGGCTTAGGGCCTGATTCTATGACTCAGGATCTATGACTATGTTGATGGCTAGAGAGTTGAGTACTCACGGCTAGTGTTCTGAGTACACCTAGCTAGTAATTTAAGTATGTATCGGTTAATTAAAGTCCAAATATAATTGTATGGTTTTGAATCTAGGTGTACATAGCTAAGGATTTCTGAGTATTCATAGCTTGAGATATGAGTGTATATAACCAAGAATATGAGTGTACGTTGCTTATGATCTAAGTGTACATAGGTCAGGATCTGAGTTTACTTAGATTAGGATCGGAAAACACTTGCGCAGTGGTTATAGTGCTATACTGCAAATCTCGTAAGTCTAGGTTCAAATCCGAATCATACCAGTTTATATTGGTTATGATGAGGCAGGATGTGAGTGCAGCATTTTGGTGACCGGAGTACGCAGGTTTAGAAGCTGAGTATATTTTACCAGGGATCTTATTACATGACTCAAGATGGCATATACGTGAATACCCGGAACCGATTACACCTATGTTGCTAGTTATCTCAGAAACTGATGGCAGCCCTATGGGGACCTAGGGGCACCCAACTGGGCATCTGGAGACATGCCACTGATGATTAGGGATATATATATATATATCTGAGGTTAAGGGCACGATTCATCCTAAGGTTAAGGCCAATAATTTCAGTTAACGAAGTTAACAAAACTATTGAACAGTTTTTTAGTACAACACAACAACATACCAGAGTTAATTTTGTATGTTTTTCTATAAACTTAGAATAACGGTATATGATGAAGTGTGTGGGCGTAGTCGTATTAGGGGTTTGTTACCGGGCCTGAGCCCTCTCTCTCTCTCTGTGTGTGTGTGTGTGTGTGTGTGTGCGAGAGAGGCTATATATGTATAATCTTGTTGTTGTTTATCATAAGCTCCGTTATTAGTTGGTCTTAGATGCACATGCACGCGCGCGCGCACGCACACCACTTTGTGGAGGCAGAATTAAAAAAAAGTATTGACGATGTATGAGTTTATAGGAAGAATAGCTGTGTGATAGGATATATATATATATATATATATTATAACAGAAATGTGGACTCCTACATACACACAGAGATACAGAGCAGGAGGTAACTAATTAGTTGATGATCCAGCCCCAGTAGGCTGTCATGTTAGCTGCCACTTACATCTAGTATCTAGCTGTGATCACCAATGGATGGTTCATCTGCTTATATAATATCTGTAGTCAGCAACAGCAATCTCAACAACAGCAACAAGCCAGACAATATGTACATCTACAGTCTAGTTTGGTTTAAACCCTTGCACCAACTGTTATATGGCAATCAATGGCATGATGTAACCAGTGAGTGCTTAACCCAAAGTGTGTGTGTGGTGCACCCGCGCGCGCGTGTGTGTGATAGCCAGGAACCCGCCCGGTCAGAAGTACTTTGCATGCTTGCTGTAGCCATTCTTCTGTAACCAGTTTGTTGTTACAGATGGATTGATTAGAAATCCGTCTTCGCTGAGCCAGCCCAATCTGACCGAAATGGATGTATTTATAAGCCCTGTTACTACAGCTGGTTAAGTGCCGTCAGTCACTCGTACACGTCTCTTACTGCTCTGATACCTAAAACTGCCTTATCTAATCAGTTACATCTGAGCTGTTCCCTTATTAGGCTGGCCTATCTTCCTTATCAGCCCATTCTGTTCGTCCTTATCAGCCTATGTTGACGGTACTGATTCAAGGTTCGCCTATTATCACCCACTGATATCTGGCTGGTCACGGTTCATTATAGTGGAGGTGGGAAGTGGAATTGATGATCATGTCACGTGATAGGTGATGTAGAAATTATTTTAAAAAGTAATATTAATGATACATCCTTGAAGGTTTTTGGGGTGCTGATTGCATGGCCTTGATTCTGAATTGAGCCTCGTTTTAGATGAAGAAGATGTTTCAACGTGCCCATCATTTTCAGGGTGATTGACATCTCGGCCCATAATATTGGGAGGCTTGTACCTTGTTCTGATGACTTGAAATGTTGCTGCCTTCCCTTAACGGAAGTCCTCTGGTTATGTAAACAATTGTGGTGGTGACCATGCTTTGGGAATTTGGTCTGCTTTTCTCTCCATGCCAACATGTTCAGAGCCTCTCTGAATAATTCTTGACTTTATTATTATTATTATTATTATTATTATTGTAAAGTCATTAAAATAAAATTTATCTACGATATAAAATGAAAAATAATATATAATAGTGGCTACTGTTGTTATCGTTTTTTAATACCAGCCAGAAGCAACAAACCATTCCTTGCACTAAAATTCAAAATTCCCTTAAAGTAGCCAAATCTATTCTCTATTAGCTAGCATAACATGCATTTAGGAGAAAAGTATCAGTGCGTAGTTTTGCTGACGCACCTGATGATAATTGTGAGTGGCAATATTTTTGCAAACAAAAATTATCATTATAGGCACTCAGGCTTGAATTAACTGTGATCCGTGAAATTGGCACTTGTGGTGGTTTGATTGTTCGTACATTTCTAGGATGGGTGCTTTGACTCCGGGTCCAAATCCAAAGGCTGTTTTGTTTCATGGAGATTGGTTGGCTCTTTTGGCACACCTTGAGCATAACATTTGACACATAATCAATTAATAGATGTTCTGACATATGCGATTAACCAATTAAGCCAAACATTTCTATTGTGATGTTTAGGGGGTCGGGTTCCAGTGCCAATCAGCTACAAGACTTTGTGGTATAAATGTTTTCCAGTCATCAGTTGTGTCAGTATTTTCTCCTATTTGACTACAGAAATATGTACCATTATATAATTTAGCGTTTTGTTATGTTGTGGTTTTATTGTACAGTGGCTGATATGTTATATTTAATCTATGTCATTATTATAATATTATTATTATTATAATTCTAAAATCGAGCTAAACTACATAAACCTGAATACTGTATTACGGATTACCAATGTTATTAAGTTGATATTACTAGTTGTTGTCCCAGAGACAAACAACCAGAGATGGAAAGTCACGATAAAGTCATGATAAACATTTAAAATTACATTCATATAATGTCTACTTCAGCTCAGTGGCTCACTCATATGATGGGCATCTCAGTTTGCAAGATTTAGCATAGACTTGTATATAGCTGCTTGATGGTTGTTGCTATAGGAAGGAATTGAAGGGATTTATTTCAAATTTCATTTTATATTAAGTAAAGACTGGTTTGTTAACACATAGGCCTTTGAAGGAAGGAATAAATGCATTCTGGACTGTTTTAATAAGGCATGAGAAAATTCTGATCTTCAGTGAGTTGCTTTTTTCAATGACCCAAGGATTATGTCAGGACACGGAATAGCTCATGATCTCAGATTGACACATTGAAACATATGTGACATTTTGCCACATTTTTTTATGAGTGGTGAGTAAGGAATGCATGAGTTCATATATATATATATATATATATATATATATATATATATATATATATATTTATATCAAGCAATGTCTCATCATGGAATTATGAGCTTAGAATGGAAAGAAAAAGCAGAAAGCTATATTTGACTATTCAAAATTACCTGTCTAATTGGTTAATATACTGAAGTACTCTCACAGCATTGTCATGTACTGGTTTTGCTGTTATCAGTTCATCACTGAACTACTTGTTGTCTTCATCTTTTAGCTGGTGGTAAAAACAATTACATCTATCACATAGTTGTCCTGATGTAAGTTGGCTAATTAGTGAAATAATTAACTCATTAATTATGTTTTATGAGTGAATTAATTTCGTCCTGTTGTATTATCATGTCTAGATAGCGATGCGGTTATCATGGTCCTTCATGTAGTCTAAATAAATTAATATTATTAGTACCAATTCATATTTAATATTGTTTCTCCTATATTAAATATGAATTATTGCTATTACTTCTAATGAATGGCTGTTAACAAGTCATGTTGCTATTCTGTGCTGATGTTTGCTGATGAACTGAGATGATATCAAATGATGTTTGAGCATATATTTGTAGTCATATCTGTTCATGTGTGTTTGTATTTATTATGCATGTGTGTGTGTGTGACAGTGTGTGTGTGTGTGTCTGTGTGTGTGTATTTCTATCTTTATGCTCGCTGATACAACTTTTGTTGTATGGTAATGTTTATATTGTTCAAATCTGAATCTGATATGGGTAGTAGTTGGTGCAATAATGCATACAATAGTGATCCGATGTTTTGGTGTGGTAAAGATTTGTCTCTGGATCTGCCCGCTTTCAATTGTTGACACGTTATTGACACATCAGACACGAGATCTAGTTTGTTCAGTTCCAGTTGTGTTCAGTTCCGTTTTCATCCTTTCCACAAAACATTCATTAGTCCCACGTGAAGTTATTCGATATATTAAATATATGTGATTATCCCTTTATTTCAGACACCACGTATACTAGAAGCAATCAGTGACAAGCGGACCTTATTTGATATGCCCAGCCCTGCTGGGGATATCAGGATAGAGGGACCTTTACTCTGTAAAATAGCCATTACAGATGGCAAGGTAACTAAAACATTCTTCGTTTCTTTGACTTTCTCTTTTACTCCCCCCCATCTCTCTCTCTCTCTCTCTCTCTGAGTCTCTCTATCAATGATACTAATAATAATCAAGATAACATCTGTGTTATCTTTGCGTTGTGGTGTTTACTGTATCAGGAAGTGTTAGTCAGAGCAGTTGGTAATATTGGTACATGGGATGGTGTTAACAAATAGTTGATAATGATAAGGTGTGCTGTTTATATGGTGATATAACCGACCTTAGGGCGATATCAGTATGGAGCTAGTCCTGATATGGGATAATAATATGGGTAGATTGTATTGACGCAGGGTGGTAATGGTACAGGGTGATATTATACGTTGTAATGGTGATGTGGTTCATCTCACACTCTGGATTGCTGACCATATTTTAGGTGATATAATTGACCTTATATACCTGGCTATTGAATAGGTGGGAGTATATATAAATAGGATGGTTGTGATAGAAAAATGAGAGACTTCACTCACCTTAGTGTATTTGTGGTGATATTAGGTGATATAATTGACTTTAGAGTGTTATTAACAAATGTGGCATTGGTATAGGTTTACATTGACGAACGATGGTATTAACACGGGTCAGTGTAGCCACTGACAGGCACTGGTATTGACGGGTGGTAGCCATATTAACCTTTATTGGCATCAACTCTAACAAGGGTTAATATAAATATGGGTTAGTCACGGCAGTGGTGGTTGTGTTATAATCTCACTGTACTAGCCCACCCCATCCCTCTTTCTTTCATGCATGCACACACACAGACACAAATGTATGGTGACTTGTATGTACTGGTGATATGCTGGGGTGTTGAGGGGGAAAGTGCATAGCCAAACAATATTTAATGACACAAAGCAGATATTTTATGGCTTGGCTTAGAAATCGGGCTTTTCAGTAAAATCAATTAACATGCCATTTAACCAAATTAATGTGTTCTTATTCGTTCTTTTTGCAGAGAGCTAGTGACAGGTCATGGAAGCCCTGTTATGCTCAACTAAGAGGTCGTGCTTTGTTTTTATTTAAGGATAAAAACAACGTGGTGAGAATCACTTTTTTTATATTTTTGAGCTGCTTTAGAGATAGAACACAGTAATAATGCTGTGTGTGTGTGTGTGTGTAAAAAACCCATATTAACCAGTTTTTGTCGTTCCTTTACCATCAGCTGAAAATACAGGATCATTTCCTCAGGTATTGTTGATGATACCAGGTCATATGACAGTCAAAAATGACTAAAATGTAGTTCAGTGAACATACTGATTCAGAGTTCCCTTTCTGGGTCTCCACGCACCACCGTAAGCATACACACCTGCCAGGATGTAGTACTGTCCATTTTGAGAAATGCCGATGTAAGACATGTTCCAGAGATGGTGATTCTTTACCATTGTCGTCATTGCCCATGAGAAAACAGTGTCAGATAATTAAAGTAGTTTTTTTTATCAACTGGATGAACAAACCTAATTCTACTTTATTCCCAGTTTGATTTTAGAGATGATTCAGAGATTTGGCTCTTAGATCGACTAATGGGTTTCCAAACAGTCCAACTCTAAAAAAGGTCCCCCACTGACTCTAACATTTTGGAAGAATTTTTTATTACAACCAATATTATAACATGGCATCACTGATACAGTTCTATGACTTATATAATTCTACTGTTCTGGTTGATTTCCATCACACCTATGAACTCAAATGGGCATTTTAGCTTGCCCGTCCCCCACTTTTTTGCATAAACCCCCCCCCCCCAAGTTTCCAAATGTTGGGATAGCCTGCAGGCTGATACGAATTGTAAGCTAAATTCTAACCTTTTATATTCCACATTTAAATGTATAGCTGAGAAATTACTGCACATGCATAATGTCTGTCTTTTGTATACTTGGACACTCATTATTCGGGTGACCATTGTTGACAATAGATTTCTTCTTTATTAGTCACATGTAAAGGAGAATCATTTTAGGATTATGTTTTTCCACTTCCTTGATTAAAGCTTTCAACCATTTTCACTTGCCATCATTAACTTCTGTGAAATACTCAAATTAGAATTGGTAAAATGTTTTCATGGCGTTCATGATTTGAATACATGCAGAAAATAAACTTAAGTGGCATGATTTTATTGATTAGGTCTGTCTGTAAAAAATTGAGCTGGCACAACATTTGTATTCTATTATAATGTGTTCTCCATCTGAATCTAATAATTCATAATCATTGTTATTGCAATTAAGTCAGGGCTAGAATTTTGCAAGAACTTACAGGAATGAACATTGATTCTCGCAAATTCTATTTGCGAGAATCAAATGTCATCCATTGCCTTCCAGCCAATTGTGCGGGACATATTCAGATATTGATATATTGTTAAAATTAGAAAGTTCAAGATTAGCCTCAGATTTTCACAGAAGAGAACACACCAGATCCTAATGCTAATTAGGAGAAGACTTTAGTTCAATTCTACGTCGCCACCTGGCAAATGGACACTACAATTAGTTTTAGATTTTTTTCGAGAATTTACAAACCAATACAAATTAGGGTTCCCCCCCAACCTTTAGTAATTTATGCTGAATATTCAGAAAATTGTGTGAATCTTTGGGGAAATTGATTCATGTAAAAATTCTAACTCTGTAAGTAATGTACAGTGTGTTGTTTTGTGAAATGCTAAAATGGTAGTATCTTGTATTAATCCAGATTCGTTGTCATTTCAGAGTCCGACACCATTTGAAGACCAACCAATATCAATTAAATCAAGTATAGTTGACATAGCCTATGATTATACAAAAAAGAAGAATGTGTTTCGCCTAACAACTTACAATGGATCTGAGTATCTTTTTCAAGCCGATGACCATGATGCTATGCTGCAGTGGATCCGGATGATCCAGGACAATAATAATCCAGAAGAAGATGTGAGTACCATGATGTGACCTCAGCTTATTGGACTCAGTTTATTGTCATTGGGCTTTCCTTTGTTGATGTCTGAGTCATTGTAATTCAGTGGATAGAGTGGTGCTGTACAAATGGCTGTGGCATAGGTTCAAATCTTGGTGTATCCAATGAATGACTCAATCAGATGGAGATGAATTATTGTAGTTTGTATTTCCATAATACATGAGGCCTTTTTAACTTTTCTTGAACCATCTGCTTGAAAGGTCTCTTTGGATTGGTGCTGCCAACTGCCATCTTTGTGCTTACCTGATACTTTGCCTACTGGGCATTGTTAAGCATCTACATCCAGTTGACTAACGTACACACATCATGTTAAATATTGCTGTCAAAGATCATCACAACAACAGCAAATTATCACATGGGCACAGCAATCTTTTAAACTTTTTAATAGAGATGTTGACGTGGCATTTCTGATTAGCATTCAAGGACATTTACCACCGAAGACTTTTCATATCAAGTTCCGTTCACCAACTAATATCAGATTCCCTCAGTCCATTTCCCACTAATAATTAGGCCTATTTGCCATACATAATCACCATTACATACTTTTCAATAAATAATCTTATTAGCATTTGTGACAAGCAGCAAGTTCTAAGAAAACATATCATGGGAATTTAAATTACCCACAATATTTCAAACTGAACTGTCTTAATATTCCCAAACTGAGTTTGCTCTCAGCTAGTATGTCTCTAAAGTGTTGCTGAACCTGTACCGATCCTGACCAGGGGAACAAGGCTCAAAAAGACTGTTGATCCGTAGGTTGAAAACACATTGGTAAGGAAATGCTTGGGATTCAATTCCTGGTGAATGCTGTGTTTTTGAGATGACCTGATATGGCCAGTACTGGACTATACCCCTTAATATTTTTGTAATTACCCCTAGAATGCCCTGTCCTGCAAACCTCTAAATTGCGGGTATGAATCCAGCTAAAACTGTTTGTGGTATGTTTTCCTAAGGAGTCGCCCCTCAGTCATATATGTCATCGATGTGACCAGAACTGAGATTAAATAAATCAGTTACTGTAGATTAACAAATGTTGACAATCATATTAAGTTGGCAAATGGCAAAAAACCCAAATTTAAAACTACGCTAACATTTTACACTATAACACACAATCATAAATCTAGTGCGAACTAAGAATTCAAATTAAAACGCCGCCATTTTGTCCATACTGTGAAATTTGCCAGCTTAATCTATGTCGCCATCAGTTGCCAATTTACAGTAACTAATCAACTCTAGAAATTCTGGAAAGTCAATTCCTTTGTAAGTCATCAATCTGCAATCAACCAGTGATGCAGCATCGAAAACTAAATTTTTACCCTTTAAAATCCAGATATTTGCGTAGGAGAAATCTGGTAATCTTTAGACTATCTCTGTATTAATGTTGTATATAAAACGATGATTAAGTGATGTTCTAAAGATCAATTATAATAAAAAAATTATCAGTTGGCCTGCTGAGAATATAAAGATCAGTGATGATAAAATGTGTAATCAGTTATTACCATGACAAATTTCTGTGTGCTGTTTTAAGGCGTGAAATATATGGGAAGACACTTTACTTGTCATACTTTGACAGTTTGATTGGTCATGCTTGTGTGCATCATTGCTTATGTATTTGGTTCATCTCATAAACTCGCTGTTGATTGGTTTATTTGCATCTTGATGGGAAAATATGTCTACATTTATAATTTATATTCAAATAATGTCTGTTGACATCTGAGCAAGTGAACTTAACCCTAGTATGGTTCTGTTTGGAATGAACTGGAAGTATTTCATCTAATGATTGTTTGATGACCGACCCTAATTGTTTAAAAACGTTAATTACTTGTGGTCATTAACAATTCATTTAAAATAATCTGAAAGCCTTTTTTTGGGTGGGTGTTGGAAAAGTTGTTATAAGTTCATTTTGAATTGGCTGCTAAGTGGCTAATTAATAGCGATCCCTTATACAGGGTGTGATTGCTTCTCTGTAAATGCAATTAAAATAGCCACGTAGTATGATGTCTTTAGCATTTAATAAAATCCATAGTTTTGGTAAACCTAAAATATAAAACGACTAGAAATTAGTCTCATCAACAGTTTTAATATGGAATTATATATTTTGAAGTAGGATGAAAATTCTTCAAGAATCATTTTAATTTTTAGTTGAAGGATAAATGGGAATGAGATTATCTAATGTTAATAAGAGAGCTATGTACTTCAGTATTCTACCTCCTTGTGTTACCTAAACCTCAGAAGAAGCTGAGAATATACATTACAAATCTATCGTTCAAATGTGTCATTTTTAGTGTATAGAATTCAATTTTTTGGTCAGTTAAGATCCGATAATAAAATTTGGGACAAATCTTTAGTCCTAAAGCATTGTATTCCTAACTGGATTCAACAAGATTTACGTAAATTAGGTGAGGCTCTGTGTCCTTGAAATTCAGTTGCTTTTAGATGTTTTTAAGTCTGTTGTTAGGTTTGTTGTGTTGACTACTAAATCTTTCTATGATATACCTTACTATCACCCATTTGTATTTATTAATGTAGATTATTCTAGTGTGTTTTAGTAACAAGATGTCGTAATTTTCTGTTACAGAAACAAGGAGTAGCCTCTAGTGATCTAATAATACGAAAAGCTGTCCAACAGCAAGAGAGCACATCAGTTAACAGAAATAGCCCCCAGGTGGCTCAAAAGGGCAAAGAGAAGAAGACATCTACTAGGTCACTGCGGTCAAAGTCACCGAGTTCGCATTCGCCAGCATCCAAACCAAAGAAACAGCTCTCAGAAAAAGGTGAGGATGTGAGGTGTTAGACTCTGTGTGTGTTTGTGTGTGTGTGTGTTGTGTGTGTGCCAACAGATCAGATATTTATGTCATACATATATTTGTTTCTTCAGACCTGATGGATCCTTCAGGCCAAAAACCAAAAGACACCAAGACATGGAAGGACAGGATGGCGAAGAAGTTCAAGCGCTATGGCTCAAGTTCCAGCGCTTCAGCGGATATGCCAGAGACATCGGAGAGTTCGGAGATTACAGGAACATTTGGTGTGCCGCTGGAGGCTTGTCCCTGCTCAAGTTTTAGTGAAGTAAGTTGGAGCGAGAACTGGATTGAGCCTTTGGAACCGGTTATGGGTGGTCATAGTTTTAGATAATATTACCTGACCTTCTGGAACAGTTCAATCCTCAGATATTATGACTTATAAATGTAAGCCCAAGTCCCACAATAACAAGAACGAATAAACATAACCCCAAGTCCCACAATAACATGAACGAATAAATCTAACCCCAAGTCCCACCATATCAAGAACTATACATGATATCATAGATATAAGGAATTAACTTAAATTACTTGGGTTGCCATTAAGGCAATTTGTTCTGCTCCATACTGCTCTGACATCACTGAGCACAAGAATCGTGTAGCCGTTTTTGATCCAGATCAAATCAGGTCACAGACTTTCTGGCCTAGCCATTGTTGTGGCTTTACCTGCCCCCATGCTCAGCTTGCTAACTGATGCAGTCATTGCTTCATTTACATAAACCTGACAGGAATTTATTTAATATTATTTATTGTCAGTATGTAGAATATGGAGTTTATTATTTAATTTGTTGATTTTATATGTTTTTACGGCAAAGTGTACAATCCTGGGCCAAGCAAACCTCTGCCTGAAATTTAGGGGTCTGATAAAGATGGTACTCTATGAATGTCAGACATTAACTGTAATAATTCCACTTCGGCTAATGCTTTATTTTTGTACATAGGCTTTGTGAGGTTCAAAATATATATGGAGCTCCAACCTTATGTAAATGTACGCCTCTCATAGGAGATTGGAGTAGTGATGTTACTTTGTTATGAGATTTTTAGTATAATTTAGAAATATTAAAAGATACATTTTATTTGTATCAAGTGGTGAATCTTAAGAACAGATGTTTAACATTTACAAGAGGTGATGACATCTGGTATTTGTAACCTGTTTTAAAAATTAAGACTGCTACACTAAATGTATCCTAACTGTATCACAATACTTGCCCATATCAGTTTGGAGATTTAAAATTGGCTTATTGTTTCTTTTGGATGAAATAACTCTATCTTAGAAGGCAAACACACACATATTTATATATATATATATATATATATATATATATGCACACACACACACGCACTCACATTTAGTTAGACCGTTATCCCAATTACACTAACTTTTTTGCTTGTGACTGATCATGGTATTGTATGTTTTTTTCCCCTTATAAAGTATGTGCCTCTGGTGGTTGAGGTGTGTACAAAGATCGTAGAGGAGAGAGGACTAGAATATCAAGGCATTTATCGAGTCCCTGGTAACACGGGCGCCGTTAATATCCTACAGGAAGAACTAAACCGAGCTGTGGTAAGTATAGTCTGGGTGATAATATTTGGATAATACATGTTGCTACTCAGTTTAATATCCAATACTACATGATAAACTGTAATACTCCTTGGTTTGATATTTTATATCACATGAGGCTTCATGTGATATTCCTTGGCATGATGCCCCTTGGCACGTTGTATACCAGGGTTGCTTCTAGAGCATGCCTTTGTGGGATTCCTTTGATTTTAATAAGTCTGGTGCCTAAACATTAATATCCGGTGTGGGCAGTGGGATGCAGTTATTATGCCCGTCACACCATTAATTAAATGCTGTGCATATAACTATAAGTATCCTTTTCTGTTTGGATGGCTTGTTCATTTTGTGTTTGTAATTGGCCAGAGAGCAGGAAAGGCATATCTAAAACAAAATACTGAGATCTAGCCAATGCATTTGGCCAGATTGAGCTGCTAGTACTGGGTACGTGGGTTAAGTCTGTGTTACGGAAATTCTGGCAGTGCTACTCTTGTTAAGATAGAGATTGTGTATTTCCTCGTTCATCATATGACACAAGGAAGCCTATTTCTTTTCACACAAATGCTTTTTACTTTTTATTCTAAATGCTTTCATTTACCAAACACCCAAACTGGGTGAATTTAAATGCTGAAGAGTCACCCTAGGGCGTACACTTTTTAAGTGTACTGCACGAATCAGACGAATGATGAAGTCTGGCCTGTTAGCTGATGTAAACAGCTATTAGTGGTTTTACCAATCTGGGGAGTACTTGTATGGAAAGAGTACCAATGTGTGGGTTAACAGTCGATTTGTGTTTAATAAGAAACTGTAACCTATCCACTAATAATATTCTCCAGGACCAAATGTTTGTTTACATACTTTTAATGAGAGCACCTCATGATTAAATTGATCTGGGATCACAAAGCACACCAATCTTGTGTCACCAAGGTGGTGGTGTTCTGCGAAATGCCTCACGTTTCTGGTGATACCATTTGATGATTTACCAAAAGGATCTGTCATCACTGACACCTGTCTATATGATGAGTATGTGATGAAATATCATATTACAAATTGGCCTGGGATCATGATGATCTAAAGATCGATGATAATTATATTGGCAATATATTAAGGTCATGTGCATGATATGACTTAACATGACCTTATTATATCTTGAGTGTTAAAATAGCCTTCAATGGCATCTTACACCTTCCGAAATTTTCAATGGGCCTCCCCATAGTACCCTATTATCTGGATCCTAGAAGCAACTCTCTATACCATATGATAGTACTTGTTATGATACTACCTGATACTTCATTTTCTCATACCCTTCACGATTACTGCCCTACTAATGGTTATGCTAGCTGTTTTGCAGTAAGATGTATTATTTAATATACTACTTGGTATACTACAGAGGTCTCCCATGTGGTATGACACCCGAGACCCATTCGTTGGTTTATGGTATAATATTGTATACCAGATGGTACACTACTGCGTTTACTCCAGACTTTGCTACATTGTTTATCATTTGACATAGGTACTGTCTGCATGGTATGCTATCTATGTGTATACAATTAGGTTGTTCTGATGGTATACAAAATTTTATACTATTTGATATATCCGATGGTATTCAACTTCTTATGCTATTTGATATATTTGATGGTATTCAACAATTAAAGCTATTTAATATATCTGATAGTATTCAACAATTAAAGCTATTTGACATATCTGATGGTATTCAACTTTTTATACTATTTGATATATCCGATGGTATTCAACTTTTTATGCCATTTGATATATCTGATGGTATACAACTTTTTATACTATTTAATATATCTGATGGTATTCAACAATTAAAGCTATTTAATATATCTGATAGTATTCAACAATTAAAGCTATTTGATATATCTGATGGTACACAACTTTTTATACTATTTGATATATCCGATGGTATTCAACTTTTTATACTCTTTGATATATCCGATGGTATTCAACTTTTTATACTATTTGATATTCCAGGTACTATACTTTATTACATATTTAATCGGGGTGTCTTGCTGAGCTACAGTAAGATTTGAGACTTGGGCTAGGAGAAGATTGTTTACTTCACAATATATTGATATGTCTGCCAGTCAACATTTATAACTACATAATTAGTTTTCACGCCTTTTCTTTTATTGTTATAAATATGCAATTTAACAACTGATATTCATATTTACATAATTGTCCCTGTTCAGCACACACCTGTATGGCAGGTGAGTTGGCTTGGTGTGGCATGGTTCGTATGTAAGGTGTATGAATGGTTTTATAGTAAGCACAATAGCTTCAGATAATATCACTGATGCTAGTTGATATCCCGATTTTAGTGTTTATTTTGGATCTTATGTTAAGTATGGTCAGCCAAAACTCATTAGGGTTGAGTGAGTCTGAAACAATGCAATATATATTTCTGAGTGATATTGACATGTGCGTGGATATGCTCGTGCACATACTGTCCGTGGCAGAGATCGAGATTTGTGTTCGCTTTTATCATATTAATATTGGTTCAGAAACTGGTGAGACATTACAAATACATCAGCATCAAAGGTCAATTCACTTGATTCAGCCAGCAGAGCTTGAAATCAGGATTTTCAAGATTCTCCGTGCCAGTGCCTAATTCCAAACTGCTAAAACACATATACACACACACACACATGAACATAGGTCACCATCACTGCCTTCACCACCACCATCATTATGATTATCTTTATCATCATTATCAATTCAACTCGGGAGAAAGTAAAGCATACATCATCACATATATGATGGCAACGAAATTGTTTTGTACAGAATGTTTACATAAGGGGGTAGGAAAATGCTGAATTTTGTTTATAGGCTTACTTAAATAATTTAAAGGGAGATAGTGAGGTTGTATGTGCGGTGAGGAAGTGGTGGAAGTAGTTCCCTGTGTCTAGTTAAGTGTATGTGGATTGTTATCCCGAGCACTCCTTCATTTGTTCACTAGGGGGAGACACCGCAACATGACAACCAAGCCATGATGATAGGTGTCAGATACTAGTCATGATCCTAACACAGCCAGATAGTTGACTGTGGAATCTATCTGTGTATACCAACCTGCATCACAATGCTGTGACTAATTAACAGATATATTTACCTTCTCCAGATGCTTTGAGTGTTTGACCCATCAAAACACCCAAAACAACAGTCAGTCCCTTTTTAATACATCACCAAGCATGCTCTTTGAATGCATCATCATTATTATTATTATTATTATTTGTATTAACACTGTTATTAATGATTAGTAAAAACCTTGTCGTTGCCTTTTAAAACAACCAGGCATGCTCCATGGATGCTTTGTTTAAATTATCACGTTCTACCCTTTTCATGGTGAACTTACACATTAGTGTCATATTTGAAATAATGGTGTGTTGTTCAATGTTTCCAGGTAGATTTTTATCACTGTTCACTAATAATTTATAACACATAATATTTAGTAGTAACATTTGGCTTAAACATCGATAAGATGGTGCAGTAAGATTTGTTTCGTGATATCTTCTGTCATACTGGGCAGTATTTCGTGAACCCGATTATTGGAGATCTAGGTCATGGCAATAAGCAGCTATGTTTGATTCTGGGTAAAATCTTTTGTAGTTGGAAAAAAGGGTTCTGGTTTTAACCAGCACCCTATTAATGTTCTACATTATATGATGCTATGTAATAACACACACACAGAGAGAGAAACACACACACACAGAGAGATAGAGAGGGGGGGGAGAGACACACACAGAGAGAGAGAGAGAGAGAGATGCACTATATATATATATATATATACACCATATCTTTCTCTTTACAGGATTATGAGAGTTTGGAGCTTGAGAGTGAGAAGTGGATGGACGTGAATGTTGTCGGCAGTCTGCTGAAATCGTTCTTCAGAAAGTTACCTGAACCTTTAATTACTGAAGGTAAAATATCACTTTATATATATATCTTTTATTGTTGTTGTTGTTGTTGTTAAGCTTTCTATAAAATCAATAGATTAATCTCAGGTGACAATTTCTATTGTATTTGGCTGTTCTCAGCCTATTCGCTCTTTTTTCCAAATTGTACAATACATTTCATGACCTTTATAGGTCTGAAGATGTCCCTGTTTTCTTCGTCTTCAGATCTCTATCAGGCAATGATAGCAGCCAACCGAATCCCAAACCAGGAGAAGAGGATGCTGAAGATCAAGAAACTGATCCATGATCTGCCTGAGCACAACTTTGAGACGTTCCGCTATATCGCTGAACACTTGAACAGAGTCTCTGAAAAAGGAGACATGAATAAGGTGTGTGTGTGTGTGTTATACAACAATCTTTTATTCATATGTGTGTGTGTGTGTGTGTGTGTGTGTGCACAAACACACATATCTGAGTGAGCTAAGTGGACAAAAATACGTTTGTATGACTGATACCTTGCCATCCAATCTAACCTGGTGTATCATATCTTCTACAGATGGATGGTCGTAACCTGGCCATTGTGTTTGGCCCGACATTAATCCGCACAAGTGATGAGAATATGGTCACCATGGTGACAGATATGTCGGACCAGTGTCGAATTGTGGAAAGCATTATAGCCAACGTAAGCAAAGCAGTATCTGCTGAATCTGATGCCATTTTGTCACATTTGTACGAAACACCATCCTCTGTCTTGATCAGGAACATGCCATCTCCACCTTTGATGTTGTCATAATGTTTATTATTTTCAGTACAAGTGGTTCTTCAGTTCATGGTTTGAGGATGTTAATGTACCGGTGGAGGAGCAGACAGACACTGTACCTGTCAGTGGTATGAATCAAGAGCTTATCGTTAAAGCTGAAAATTTAGGTCAGTATCTGGATTTGGTCTGTTGTTCAGAAGTGTAATAAAATAAAATTCACTTAATCTTTACTTATCATGTGGAATGTTTGTGGATGTTTATTTATACAGTGTCAAGAATACACATATGCACATACACACACACACACACACACACACACACACAACGTCATCCTAAGCTAGGTGTTTTTACATTTGTTACTTTTAAATTTTAGGGGACAGAGGTCGCGATGTCAGTGTCAAGGACCTCATGTCATCTGTCATACAAGCAGCAAATCGTAAAATACGCAAGAAGGACAAGCCAAAGACCAGTGATTCCGTGGACATCGATATGGAATCGGAGCAGAATTCCTACAATGAGAGGAACATCGACAAGGAGATCGAGTTGCGGAGGGGCAGGGATACATCACAGAACTGTCTGACAAAGGAGGGTAGTGTTAATCTGGAGCATGTAACATCGACGACGACTGCATCTTCATCCGTCTCCGTCCATGAGTCAAAAAGTAGCCTCAGTTTGGAATACAGTGGCACTAAGGAACCTGCTCACACCAGTGCTGACTTGAAAACATCAGTCTCATCATTGGCTGGGATGTCCACCACCAGATCTGGCACATCCCTGAATCAGGTTCAGGAGAAAGATCAGTGGTCACCAAATGATGGTTCAAAGAACCGTGCAAAACAGCAGGCTGGCCTGCCGATAAAACATTATCCTGCCTACCCCAGGGTGGATATCAGTTCTCCGCAGGTCGATAACAGCAAACCGTCGCTGCTGAAAAAGTATTCATATGATGAATTACCTCGCGAGGAATGGTCTCATGAGGACGAGGATTCTGCACGAGCCGAAGGCCGCAGGGATCATGATGAGGTGAAGAAGATGTATGGATTGACGCAACAGACCCGACAGCACTTGCGACGGATTGAACAGGAGACGGAGGCACTGAGGCAACGCGAGAGAGAGCGCAGGAAGAACCAGGAGCATGCTGCAAAAGCTCGGCAACGCATAGAGAGGGAGCTCCAGAAGACTAGGCGCGAACTGGAGGAAGATCACAATGTCGATGAGATTTTGTTGCGGGGCATTGGTGGATCCGAGAAGTTGCCTGCTTACAGACAGAAATATTCTGATCACGCCACCAGCGCCGTGGATAACCATTCTGTGACTTCGGATTATTCCACAATGTCGTCGACCAACACGACACAGGGCAGTGGCCCTCCAACAAAGAGACAGATGGCCAGTAGTGAGACAGCTGGCACTACCTCATCGGCCCGGCGCCGGTCAGCTGACCAGTGTGGCAGCTGCAGGCACGATGGGGTGAGGACTGGGAGACCCGCGGATGGTCCAAAACCTGGTGAGAAGTTTCCAGCTTCCATTGGCATGCGCTTAGACAGGAGTTTGGCCAGACCAATCAGTGACGATGTTCTTAAAATACGTAAAGGTTCACTGGACTCTCTGCTCGATGTGTACGATCGCGATCTTTCCCATATTGATTCAGATATTGATGAAGATGATGTGGTCAAAAAGGATGAGGGTCTGCTAGAGAGCATAGCATCAGCAGACCCACAGTTCAGGACACTTCTAGCTCCAGCGGCTGGCCAGAAAATGGCGACTTCTTGTAGGCTAATTGGGAAGGACACTAAAATGGAACCGAGCTTTCCTAGGAACGTCAGTGAAGGGGTGAAGTCTTTTCGTGATCCAACTCTTCACAAGGCGTCTGGAGAAAGCAAAGTCATAGGAATAGCTTCCAGGTTTGAGCGGATAAAGTCGGGTGATGCCAAGAGTATTGACAAAGTAATGTCATCCTACAAAGCCGATGGACATACCAGTGGTGCAATAGCTTCTGGTGCCGTCTCAGCCAAATCCTCCACTGCTACTTCATCCTGCACACACTCAAATGAGAACCAGCCTGCAGCAGGCAGTAGGTTAGGTGGTGCCAGCTCTGGGAGGCTGTGGTCTGAGCAGACGGGCACACCATTGGAGAAGGTCACAGCCATGTCAAAACAAACCGCAAAGCCAAACAGCATACTTAGACAGGGATCCAGTGAACGGAGCCCTGATGAGTACGTTGCTGCCCTGCGCAAGTCAACTGAGAAGTTGTTCGGAAGTGGTGAGGATCTGATTGATCTACGGAGTCCGGAAGAAGAGACGGCTGAAGCACAAAAGGGCAGTTCCATCGCGGACAAGACTAATTCCGTGACCGCCCACGCTGAGGGAGACCGCAAGTCAAGGCGGCGGCGGCGGCACACGGTCGGCGGTTCGAACGACTTGGAGAACATGAAGGCGATGATGGCGGCCACACATCAGTACTTGAACCGGGGTGAGGTCGACAAGAGGTCGGCCTGGGAACGTCTCCAGCCGAAAAGCCCAGTTACGGACGATGCACGTGACCTGAAGTCGTGGTGTATGCAGCAGCGGCTGCGACACGTCGGCAGCTCTCCGGCGCTGTTCGACCCGAGACTGGTCCCCGTCTCGCTGGACGGACCTCCGATGAAGCGGAAGGGATCGGTGAAGTCCGATGATGACAAACAGCCTTCATGCACTGGATCTAGTCAATCGTCGACGGCGTCATCGCCTTCAGTCAGGGTTCAGCCTAACTCTTTTGGCTTCGTGTCTTCAATATGACAGATTGGAGACTGAGTAGATGATGCCTCATTGTAGCCTAGTTACAGCTTCTGTTGTACGATAGCGAATTAATTGGTTCGAGCATTAGTTGTCCGTTACGAGTGCGTATTGTATGGAGCTCTGTGTGTGCATGCGTGCGTGCGTGAATGAATATTATGTAAACATGTTACAATACCTGGGCATGTGTATCTACAGCAAGTAGAATTACTTGACGGCTAACGTCACACATCTTGTGTGGTATAGTGGAGAGGCTTTGTGACTTTGGAACACGTGAGAAGATTTTTGACATGTTTTGCATCAATAAACCGTCTATAGTGACGTGTGTGCACGCACTGTCCAAATGACGTGTCTTCAGTCCCGGTTGGCCAGCATTTATCAAGAATTGGGACATTCACTGCTGTATATACCCTCGCCCAGTGTATTTTCTGAGGCCTTAAACGTATGGTGAGATTGGCTAATCTGATGCGCAAGTCCTGTATGCATACGTAAACATATAATATATGAATATTATTATACAACACTGATCCTGCAGCCAAACTTGTACATTAACAATACAGCTTGTAGATTGTTGTGTTTGTATATGTATGTGTCTCTGTTTGTCCGTCTGTCTGTCCGTGGGCACGTGCATTTATAGGAGCACACCCATTTCAATATGTGTAAATATATATATATATATATATATACACACACACACAAGTGTGTGCATGATAATGTGCATGCATGTGTGCACGTGTAGGTTATATCGCCATTTGTGTCGATCGTAACGCAGACTAGATTAGTCATTTGTTGAAATTGTTTTTTTGGGGGGACGCTGTACATACGTAATGGAGTAAGTGGGTGTTCAGCTTCTTAGCTTGTCGGTCGGCTGTTCCCGTTTCGGCCACCAGGTGGCCCGCGCGACGAGGAGTTTTGGATAATGCCGAATGGCGGCGGCGGCGGCAAAACTGCGCCGACTGCAGTTGCTCGACACCGGCACAGAGTCCATCAAATCTGATTCAATCAAAACTGTATATCCAGCGTTTATCCCAGTGCAGCAGTCACTACCGTCAAGAAATCCACATCGTCAGAACTGCATTTATCCCGGACTCTTGTTTACACTGACCGTCTAAATAATGATGGATTTATAAGTCTGACATTTTATCATTACTGCACCGAGCCTATATGCAGTTAGCATTCATTTGGCGATCACCGATTGGTGAGTCACGGTAATCGTCACCCGTTGTTGTTATTTATGGAATTAATTGCAGTATTGCAGTATTTGAGATGAGCTGTGAGCGAATTGGGCTGTATGAGGTTGGTCATAGGTGACCTGTCGTTTCATTGTTAATCCCAGTGTGTGTGTGTGTATGTGTGTGTGTGTACAAGAAATTGGTGCCAGTTATTTGGCACGGCAGGTCGGGTCTGACGGCTGTTGCGTGGCACACCTTGACGAAGGTCGTGTTCTTTCGCGAGTTCACAGAGTTCCATTTTATCCGAATGACTGGGTTTTTTACCAATGCCTCGCAAGTGTAGATCTGCTGATGCTCTCTCGCACGCTCTTCGAAGCTCTACCTACCTACCTATCTATCTGTCTATCTCTCTCTCAGTGTGATGAGCCAAAATGCAACCTCCCATCCATCTTAGTCTCTCTGCCCGCTGCTCGTCCGGATCACACTGTCGTATCGGCTTCTTCGTTTTTTCCACTTACGGTTGTGATAAAACGTTTGTGCTGGCATCCTCAATTGTGAACTCGTTCATTTCAACCACCCCCCACCCCCCATCTTATAGTCACATGGCTGGTTTCCATGACAACCCGACAAGTTTTGTTGTTGCTGCGTGTACACGTGCACGTCGTTTCCGTGATTCTGAAGAGTATTGTTTTAGATTGTAATCAGGAATGTTGTGATTTTTTGTTCGATTTTTTTAAATAAACAAAATGACATGGTGATGTTATAATTCAAATTGTTATAAGTTTGGTGTAATTCTCATCAGTCTGTTGTCTGTTATATATACATATATAATATATATATATATATATATATATATACTAGCGATGTAATTGGGTGG
Source organism: Paralvinella palmiformis (assembly GCA_025642065.1). Classification (NCBI taxonomy): domain Eukaryota; kingdom Metazoa; phylum Annelida; class Polychaeta; order Terebellida; family Alvinellidae; genus Paralvinella; species Paralvinella palmiformis. Next base: position 556,672 of record JAODUP010000047.1, read on the forward strand.
GTATTATTACCGTTAGTCAGGGACGTTATGTCATAAATGTGCTGTCAAGAGTCAATGCTTTCTCCAGCTGTGGAAGTTTAACACTATTAATGCGCCTTATGATTGTTTGTACTTATGTATATACTATATTATTTCATATATATATATATATATATATATATATATATGTAATGTGTATATAGTATACATGATTGTAAATTTTGTGCAAGTTAAGTGGAATGAACAAATTTCTAGATGTGAAAAACAATGTTTTAGTATATTTTACAATTAGTCATTTTTAAGGCATTGTTTTTCTTTTAATGTGGTTTTGTACACATTTTGTAGGCGACCGTTCATTTTACTTCCCAGAAAAAAATAGCCTCGTCGTCGCAGACTGGGGCCATTCCCCCACCCCATGACCAGCACCACCACCACCCTCACTGACAACCAGCACCACCACCACTACCACCGCAGCAGCACCACCACCATTATCACCATCAGGTCAATCCCCCCTCTTCCCTTGTTGTCCATTAGGCAAAAGATGTGCGTTATTCCTCCCACTATGTTACATGGCATTTTCAAGAGTGGTAATTTATTGTCTGTACAACTCCCTAGTCCCCCCCCCGTAGCCTCCATCTGTAAGCCCTTCCCCCTCCCCATCTCGTCTCTCTCCTCCTGTCGATGTGTACAGTGATGAAGCTGGACTAAGCTCTTTGCTGGTATCTTCCAAGCTTTGCCCCTTTCTCTATCCCCTCCCCCCCATCTCTCTCTGTGTATAATTATAAATGAGGTGTGTTCCTAAATTGCTGTCACGTTACTCTTAAAACTCTCTATATACTATTACATGTACCAACTTTGTGGTGACAGGAATGTCATTGTTTATTTAACAAAATGAATAAACATGAAACACGTTTATGGGTGACTCGTGTTTGTTGGAACGTACCATCTTTTTATCTCTGTCTGTCTGCCTGTCTCTCTCTCTTTCTCTCTCTCTCTCTCTCTCTCTCTCTCTATGTGTGTGTGCGTGTGATTCAAGCTCTGTCACTTAAAAACTTCACAGAAAAGTACACGACACCACGTTATATTCCTTGGTGAAAATATGCAATTATATATGGGTTTATGAACTGATTGAAGAGCTAAATTCATCCCAAGCTGGAATATTAATACACAAAAACAGACACACACATATATAGTAATATTAATAATGTATATTTAATAATGAGCCCTTACTAGCAGGAGCCATTCAATGGTGCTGTACAGTGACACCAACACACTGTGCAAAGCGATAAACGTTATTCTTCTGCGAAAGCAACCTTGAACAGGTGTGTTTTAGAACAAATTTAAAAAAATCAAGAGACGACGCATTTATAATATCTGCCCGGCAAACCATTCCACAAAGTGGGGGCTGCAACACTAAACACACAATCACCATATGACTTGAGCCGAGACACAGACACCTGCAATCGTATCTGACTGGATGGCCTGAGTTTTCGGGAAGACTTTCTAATCGACACCAGTTCACACAGGTATTCAGGTGCCATGTCACTGATAGATTTATACGTTATTAGTAAAATCTTGGAATGGATGCGCTGTCTAACAGGTATATATATAATAGTGTGTTCAGAAATATGCACAGAAGTAAATAAATATATGCGACACTCTAAGGAAGCGTACAAGAACCAAATAACCGGATATTATTGGTCAAGATTCCGGGCATTTGACTCGGTTGTGGACGTCCATCGAATGCCTGTATAATATCTGTATAATACTTCGAGTATTATTGACATAGAACTCCGTAAAGAAAATCCGTAAAAGGGGATTTGTAGCAAACTATGACAAACGCAGCTGAGGAAGCATCGTGAGTGAGCGAGAACTTTATAACTTAGCCAAATCGTTCAATTAAAGTGGGATGTTAAAGTGATATAATCTATAGGCGTGAAAGAATTCTTTGGTAAATCGTTCTGATGTTCGCGACTCTCACAAGCAGTGACATCGTACAAACTGATCATCACACACGCACACACACACACACACACACACAACAACAACAACAACCAGTAATTGATAGCTAAGACAATGTATCGGTTAATTTTCACTGTATATATACGTGTCTCGACGTGGCCTGTCTAAATTATGTAATTCGATTCCAATTATCCCCAAAATAGACTATAAATCATGCAAGAATGCCCCAATGGCGTGATACATGGTTTCTGTAGCTTGTCATTTTATGCGAGATTTTTGTTATTTTCAAAGTGGCTAATCTTCTTCAATGTTTGATGGCATTCAACAAGAGATAAGTGTCGAAGTATATTTGGTAAAATTCCACTAAGCATAATTCATTAGTTGCTATCATCATAATGGTCAGTGGACATTTGAAGTTTAAAGCCAAAGCCACGCCATTGTTTAACCATTCCATAAATTGGTGGCATTTTCCGCATAACTCTCGTTAATTACATTAAACGTGGATTAACAGATATGATCCGTCGCCGTAGAAAACAACAACAAACAAACAAAATCCAACTAAGTGTAGACGTTCTAATGATATGATAAATTATCCTGACAGATTACATCATCACGGACTTATATAAGCAGGTCATTTCGTCACGGAGTCGTTTTAGTTCCATATGTTTTCGTAATCGAAACATATCGTACTCATCACCGAAGCACTAAAAGTGTCAAGGCCAGGTACGAAACTTGATTGTAATTATTGAAAACAATATCTTGTGCTACCATCCGAACAAGCCGTGTACCTATAATCGAGTTTTTAATTATAATTTTAACCCAGCAAACCTGATAGAACTATATGTCATAAAGATGGGGAAATGATACACAATAAATAATTTTTCCGTTTGGAACCAAATATTCGGAAAAAACCCAATCAAAAAAAAGGGGAAAAAATGATGGATTTAAATATTTTAAAGGGCCACTTTTATTTTTGCAAAAAATGATAGGCCAAATGGCTTTCCCAAAACCTGTTAATGGAAAAATTTTTTCCCCAAAACAAAATTTAAAACCGGGTTTAAATTTTTTTTGGAAATTTTAAACATTTTTTAGGGAAAAGTATTTAGTTAAGAAAAAAATCAAATAATGAATACAAGACCCTGGGATAAAGTTGACTGCTTTTGTTTTTTAAAACCAAAATTCAGTTTTTTTGTTTTTGTTTTGGAAGGGAAGATTTGGTTTTTTGAATTTTGGGTTTTAAAAATTATTATTTAAAACATTTTTTAATTTGAAAATTCCAAAGAAAATGCTGTATTTAACCTAGTCATTGACAAATCTTTTTATCACAAGGGGGCGTTAACCTCTATTGTACTATGGAAAAATTTAGGCTTTTTATACCGACGGGCGTCGCAGACTTGTAAGGTAGATTAAAAACATTTCCGCCCGTAAACAATTTCCTTCCCGGAATTCTTTACAGTGTTACGCAGGGTTGGAAGTACAGGGACGACAGGGGTCGCAACTTCCTACCCAGCATCACCCTTAGTTTTAAAAAAAAAAAATGCAAAGTGATGAAACATGAAGTTACGAGTCTAACTGATCGCTCAAGAAAGGACACTGTGTGTCAAAGCACTTAGACCACCCTTGCTGGTGAAGAAGTCTTATATTGGGTGATTGAAAACGATTTCATCTGGTCACCACGCCACTTCTGTAGACATGGTCGGCTAAATGAGTCGAACAATTTGGTTTGGTTCTGATTTGATCCTCGATGCTACATGTCTGTACCCGTCGTCAGTCTATTTGTGGGTTATCCTCGTCTCAGCTTAATAAATGCTGGTGTTCATGTAACAAAATGAAACTAGCTGTGCCCAAATAGGCGACAGCCAGGGGTCCCTACCCCAACTTTTAACAACAACAACATGAAACACAAATAATTACCTTAGACAGATGACTAACAATATCTTATTTCGCTGTAGAAGCCGAATGGTCGCATAATTGCTGACTTCGTCGAAATTCGTAGATAGGTGCTTTAATTATGAGTATGTGTTTTTATAGTTGCATAATAATGATTCTAATTGGGATGAGTCAAAGGTTAATAAGTACATTAAAGAAATAAAAATTGCCACTCTCGTGGTACAGTTGATAGAGTACTGTATTGTAGACGGATCAAATCCTAGTTTTACCCATGTCTTCAAGATGTTTCATCAACACATAAAAGGTTACCGCGAGATTGTCTCATTTTGTTAGGGAGTAGCTCTTCAGCGAACCAAACCAATTAATTTTCAACACCAATAGTAACACCACTTACTATTTAGCTCCCTATTTCGAGACACCTATTTCACGCGCTCATCTCCGGAAGCCAAAATGGCGCGAAAGGCGGACGTTTGAAATCGGGAACCGAACTGGAGTTAAACTGGCGGGATGGGTGACTGGAGTGTAACGTTTTTGTTAAAGGACACCTCAACCGATCTTCAAACGTTTAAATCTTCCGCTAATCCCCGTCGAATAATGAATGACGAGAGACTGATCTGATATGACAGATAATGGAAAGACAGAAATTTATCATCCAACTTAACACATCCTCAGACCCTGAATCGGAGGCTGAGAATACCGTAAGTCAGTCGGCGGATGATGAATTTATGGCGATAAAATGTTGTTTATGTTGTAGGAAAATGGAAATTAATTTAGAATGATAAGTTACATTTTGTGATAGACAAGAAGATAAAAATAACATACCGCGAGAGTCTGTCTGTCTGTCTGTCTGTCTGTCTGTCTGTCTGTCTGTCTGTCTGTCTGTCTGTCTGTCTGTCTGTCTGTCTGTCTGTCTGTCTGTCTGTCTGTCTGTCTGTCTGTCTGCTGCTGCCTGCATGCCTGTCTGCTCTGTCTGTCTGTCTGTCTGTCTGTCTGTCTGTCTGTCTGTCTGTCTGTCTGTCTGTCTGTCTGTCTGTCTGTCTGTCTGTCTGTCTGTCTGTCTGTCTGTCTGTCTGTCTGTCTGTCATAGGCTTCTATTGTGGGCGTGCGTTTTATGTGAAACCTATCAGACTATATAGTACTGAAGTTATGTCTTGCGATTCTTATCCACCAACAAACAATAAAGGAAAGTATAATTTAAAACAAGTCACCCGATGTATCAGTTATAAAGTTTTAGTATTGTCTGACATTGTCTATGTTTACAGTCAATGCTCTGTTTTCCTGCTGAACATCCGGTTCAGTCAGACGACATAAAAAATTAGGACAATAGACAAAATATCCGAACTGTGACGTTTTCATGTTATCTAGTCTGGCATAGGCAACAATTAGTTTCGAAATGAAGTCTCTTGTCATTATTACGCTGAAAAACGTGAATTATGCAAAAGAATTGTGCCAACGAGCAATAAAAAATAACCTAAAATTTAAATGAGACAGGTAATTTAGAGTTTCATTTGTTGAATTTAACTATAATTGTTCACTGAAATTCCTTCAAAATTTAGACCACAAACTACAGATTTATCCCTCTTTCCAAAATGAAGCATTTGAAAGTAAACATTTAAAAAAGAAGTAAATAATAAAACTCAATCATACATTTCATATATAGTAAAAGACAATAAACAAATATTAGACTTCAGAGGATGTTGGCACTTCCTTGGATGACAAAACAGATGCAGTGCAGGATGATGAAGAGACCCGGAACGCTCCTAATCCGGATATACTGGATTCCGAACCCGAAAGGCAGGCCGATGATGCCGTGAAAGAGCCAACTGCCGAAGTACAGGCGCCACCAGGCGACGACAGTCCGGACGCAAAGAAATCAGAGAAAGAAGTCGCGCGTGGAGGGGGCGAGAAGGATAGGTTAAAGATGTATCCAGGCGGGGAGTCGATGCCGGAAAGTTCCCTGTCGCAGCCGGAGCGCGTTCAGACGTCAGCCAGCAGCATCAGCAGCAGCGCGGGATATCATCAGCAGTCGGGGCGCTATACCTACCCGAACGCGACCCCGTCCAGCGCCGAGTCGGCTTCGTGCTCGTCTAAATACTCGCAACCGTCATACACGTCCACGACTAGCCTGGGCTTCTCGGCCTCGGGGCCGTCTGAGGGCTCCCAGTCGAGCGTCGAGTCGGCCTTCCCATACCTCTACATCTGCCCGGCGGGCTTCCTAACCGTACTGCTGCGTGACGAGATAGCGATCGAGTTGACGCTGGATAACACCATCCGGCTGGTGAACAATCAGATCAAAGCGACGGCTGCAATCAGCTCCGATGGTCGACTTTCCTGCATCCACCACGAACTGGCTAAGATCTACCAGTCGCAGGATGACGTCGATGCCGAGATCTTTATGGAACGGCGCGCCAAGCTCGGCACCGAAAGGGCGCTCTTCGCCAGCAAGAGCTCCTGCTTCCGGCTGGCCAAGAACGGGATCCAGAAGGCCCGGCCCGAGTTCGCCGACGTCTCGCACGACATGAGTATCTCCGTGCTGTACTCGTCGTCCGGATACGGGCCGCATCTGATCGACGCCTTCCTGGATCGGGTCCAGTCGGCCAAGTACTACCACACCAAGAACGCGAACCTGCTCATCTGGATCAACGGCGTCAAGATTTTCCAGAACACCGACGGCGAGGTGACCGTCCAGTCCGGATCGAACATGATCCGGACGTCGTCGTCGTCCGGTCGGGTGGTCGTCGAGACGCCGCTAATAAGGAGCTCGGTCGACGATAAGGTGCTGATTAGAAACCCGCGCTATCAGGTCGAGGCCTCGTTCAGCAAGTTGACGGTCTCCGACGGGCGGCGGGAGTGCGGCTTTGATCACCGCCAGGAGGTGTTCATCAGGCCGAAGTCGGCCAACACGCAGACGATCATAACGAACGTACTATCGGCCCTGTCGTCGCGCTCGCCGGCCAAGAATACCGTCGAACGTTATGATGGAGAAAGCTTCATGGCCAATCCCTACGTCTACTACCGCTACCTGAACTACCATAAGCTGACCTGTAACTCGCTGGTCTACAGCTAAACATAGCCGGATATACAGACTCATCTTTGTTGTTATTGTTGTTGTTGTTGTTACTGTTGTTGTTATTGTTGTTGATATTCCGGTTTTAGATCATATTATCGATGTTACCGGATCATAAAATATTGCATCTGCAACATTCTACATTTACAATTAAATTTGACCCGTAAAATTAGATTTTACACATGCAATTGTGCATAATAATATTTGTATGCAATTTAAACAGGAACTGATTGCACACAACACAGCAATTATATATATATATATATATATATATATATATATATATATATATATATATATATATATATACATACATATATATATATATACACTCGATGTTCAGTTATTGTTGTTGTTAACTTTTTGGGAGGTGGGCGGTTTAAATTTATTTTTAATAAATACAAATTCATTGAAAGTTTGCTTACTGCAAATAAATTTAAAACAGAATATGAATTTTATTACAGTAGATTAATGATGTGATAAACGTATATACTCAATATTTAAGTTGATTTATGACATCTTATCAATTAAAATACGCGACAACTATAATACTGAGGCTGAGCTGGATTTGATACGATTTATTTCATTTCATGATGTATGATTATGAAATATGGATAACACGAAAGTGTAAACATTAATTTCAAGACGTATATATGCTCCCTTTGTTGTGTACATTTAGCTGCTGCCAACTTCCCTTCATTCCTGTCAGTTCCGGTGGTCTAGCAGTTAAACAATTTGGGCTAAGTGCTATGGAATGGATTTTCCCCAACCACCAAGGATCGAAACTTTTTCAGGGATTAATTTCTCGTCTCACGACATCGTGGGTGGATAACCATGTTAAAATGTGTTGCCATGTCCACGAATTTAACTTAATAAGGGGACGTAATACACTTTGGTTCTGACCATCCTCGGGGTATTAAGGCTCCATATGTTTCACCACCCGATGTAAGTAGTTGGCGAGGTGATATAAACAACTACCCAATAGAAGGGACCATACTTGAAAAAAGTGCTTGCACTTTCGTGTGTTATCACTGTTTCATGAGCATAGACCATGAAACGCAATCAATCAATCAATCTCTTCACAATATGTACGAATAGATGAAGCTAATTAAGATGCCTTGATATGACGAAAATTATTAGATTATCATATAATGTGACGGGACTCTTCTGGTGTTCATTCGTTACTGGCACATCGATGTCGCAACCACGTATATATCATGTAGGTCTTCCACGTCGATGTCATGAACTATCTTGTCGCTGTCAATGTGACCTGAAAATGACATCGATGTCTGATAATGTCCGTTGTCAATAAGAGCTCAGAATTAATTATACGACTCGACAAGGAACGCACACAAACACACATACACAGCTATTTCGAGGGGGAATTATTTAGACTTTTTCTTCATCCGGTTCTCTCACCCCGTATATAATGAAACTGTTGTAACGGTTTTGGGCAATACCGTGTTTTACAAAAAGATGGATGCCGCCAGGGAAAGCGTGGTAGCTGTACTTAGCAGTGATTATTGTGTAACAGATGACAGTAACGTTCAGTTTAAAGACTTGAGTGAGCTCTCATCAGTATTTCAGATATTTAGAACCAAGGTAATAAACATGACACAATATTTAAATCGAATAATCTTGACATATGTTTGATACTCAACACTCGTCGACTCAAACAATAAATTGAATAATCATAATGAGAAGATATTTATAATTTAACACACAGTAATTAGTAAATAGTAATTGAGTAAACTGAGTAGTGTTAATTTAAGACATAAAATTTATAATTAAGACTTCGCCACAGTTTTGGAAACCAGAAATGTTATGATTTAGGTCACTTTGGTCCAAAGTTACCTAAATCCGAAGTTTGGATTAACAAACTCGAACAGGACAGCTCAACGTCTGAGACGGTTCAGTTTGAGTTTCAGAATCATCCAAACCGCCAGGGCCAGCGGGCCCAGGTCACAGGTGGTGGATTACCACATTTTTTAAATAAAAAAATACAGCCAACTTTTGACTGATCATCCATGTCTAATTTGCTTATTTTAATGAGCAGCATATCATGTGCTAATTTAAACAATGGTCAGTCTACGCAAACATATCTGGATCAGTGACCTTGCATCTCGGGATTGGGGAATGGTTAGTAAAGAAAACTATAATACTTTATTTCTATATTGGATACACCAACTGTGAACATTTCCCCAGTAACATAGATTTGTCTTAATTCTTATGCTTCAATTTTTTCTATATATATATATATATATATATATATATATATATATGATGACCAGGGTTGACTGAACTATTTTTATTTTGTACTTGAGTAAAAGTAGAAGTAAGCCTCTTCAAAACAACTTGAGTAGAACAAAAGTAAAACTATTTTCTGAATTAATTGAAGTAAAAGTAGAAGAAGTATATACAAATTACTGTAACACAAAAACAAATATATACAAGAGATAAAAAATTAACAGACGTATGTTGCCATCTTCGGTTCACTTGCTGATTTTCAAAGTTGGTGTCGCCAATGCGAGGCCACGTTGGGTCAAGATATGCTCAGGTGCCTGCATGCAGCGCTAGCTGGCAGGGGAGTGTTTTTTAAAAGAGTAGCCGCTTAATGAGTGGTCATGCTGCGACTGTCATCATCTCTGTGGATGGACTCGGCAAATACTCATCAAGCTGCTTTAGAGCTGTTGACTTGTTGCACATTTTAACAAAGAAGTTGTCATCTACATCCAAATGGTCAGATGCCTGGTCGTCTGGTGTTGCCTCCTGCATTGCAGTCAGGCCCCGCTTGATGAACCTCAAACCCATTGCAGACAAGAATCAAAGCATCGTCGACAGATATGGCCATGGCTGTTGCCCCTGACCCATTTCCCCTACGCCGCTTTCCACATTATGTCCGCCATAATCACTAGAATTCAAACTGATTGCACTGAATCCAGAATGTGAATACACTCGTGATTGGACAGTATTAATAACCTTTGTCCTGCCAAATGGATGGGCACCTCTGTGATCTAGTTGGTAGCGTGTTGGACCACAGATCACTACCACCTGAGTTTGAATCTCATCATGGGCATATCTGAAGGGTGTTTAATTTTTTACTTTGCTTCATTACCTTTGGAGGTCGCTCGTCCCATTTAGCCTAACAGCAACATGTATACAAAAGTGGCCTTAAAACATCAATCACCCGGCAAATGGATTCACATGGTGATTAAAATGAAATATCCCCAGATGGAGCGCCATCAGGCGACTTAATTTATGACTAAAAAGTAGGATTACCACAAATAAAACTGCTTCGTTACAAGTAAAAGAGCTAGTTGAAATCTTACTTCATAACTTCTATAGTTCTAGTTACTTGAAATAACTATAAAGTAATGAAGTACTTTTACTTGGTTACATGCCACCCCTGATGATGACATCATCGACAATGTATGAATAGGGTGTTATAACCACTCCTGCCCATTGAAATGCGCATTCCCAAAGTGCACATAGAAGTTAGTGGCTGTTCTCATTCCAATTTCCGTAGTCTACTAATTTTAAAAACTGAAATTATAAATGAAACAAATTTTTTAACACGGTTCAAAGTTACTATTTCAAATTTCTTTTCTTGTGGTTGTTAAGCGGTTGTTAATCCTGTGACCTTTTATTGGAAGTGATCCCTGGAGTCCATGTTAACAGCCGCAATGTTCAGCATTGACAGTTTCTTTTCCCACCAATTGGTGCCCATTTTTTCACAGTTTTCGTAAGATTCATGACAGAGAAACCTTTTTAACATGGCACACTAGTTATGTACAAAAACAACAAAATAAGTACCAATGCCTCGGATTATTTGGTGCATCTGATCTCTGTTCCAGCATCTCTAATTCTGTTTCAAGTACCTAATGATAACTACTAAACTGTTCTCTTTTAGTTTCTGAGTATCAAATCGATTTGGGTTATATTTAGCCACCACTGGCATAATGTTACAGTATTTAACCTTGGCTGATGTGTGTGTGTTGTGCAAGAAAACACGTGTTTTCGACAAAGAAATCAATTTCCGGTAAATCAGCCTAAGATAGCTCTGATAGTGTTCAGTGTACACAGCTGATGCATGTGGATCTTTTTCCTGTGGTGCTGTAATTACACCATGTTCCTTTCAAAGTTGAGAATCAGTCGAGTGGAGCTCCAGATTATTAATTCCTTCTTTCATACCTGACGTTTCTTTATGAACCATACAGCGTTCTGTGAAAAGAATAAACCCATAGAGGCTCATCATTTTCAACAGACTTCTGATCCTCCATTACCATGTCAGGGATGTGTCATCATCTGATCTTAGCTGAGCGATATAATTATCTATTGACTGTTGAAACGGGTATAGTACACGAAAGTGCACAGACTTATTTCCAGCATCGTCCCTTTTATTGAGTGGTTGTTCATAGCCCCTCCCCCACCATTCACAGGGGAGCAGTATGGAAAGATGGAGCTGAAATACTTTGAAGGTATCACTGCCAGAGTGAATTACGTCCTCAGGGAGTCTTGTCCCCCTTTATTTTAATCAGTTCAATGGAGACAGCAGCGCCGTTTAACATGGTCAGCCACCCACGATGTTGTGAGCCAAGAAATTAATCCCTTGAAAAGTTTCGACCTCTTGATGGGATCGAACCTGTGACCCTTGGCACAAAGTGCAAGGTGCATAACCGCTAGATCACCAGATTTTAAATATATATTGACAGTGATAGAAATAAGGAAAAAAAATCACTTGTCTGGTGGACAAGTGAAAATTTCAATCTACTTGGCTGCCAAAAATTGTACTTGTCCAGTGATTTAAAAAAAATTATTCCACTAATTTTCTGTTACTTGTTAATTAAGCAAAACTACAAGCTTTGTGATTGAAAATAAACACAATACATACAATTTGAAAAACCTAATATAACATTTATTATGATCATTAATTTATATGTTAGAGCTACAGCATCCTATCAAGACTAGTGTTCTCAACCTTGTAACGCAACCACCCAGATTTTTGGAATTCGCAAATCAGCCAGAAAGAAAAATGAAATTAGTCGGTTCCTGACATGATCGTACTCTTACATGGTTTTGCATCTCTTTTTTTACCAACCGTATTAAATAATGTTTACTCCTGCTCAGCTTGTGAATAATTTTTTTAGAGCCGAGATTCCATATACGGGGTATGAATAATGCGGCATGAGAATCCGAATGCAATGCGACATTGCAGTAACATATGCGACATTGCAGTATCCATGTGCTTCAAACACCTCTCTCATCTTCTGACCTGTTCTCCTTGGGAGAGCCTGCCTGGACATTTGAATCGGACGGTTGATTAATAAAATTCTGGATTTAAATGTCCAATTCGGACCAATCGCTACATGGAGAGCGATCTGTTTTGTCGCAATTGCATATCCAGTCACTCATAACGCATACTGTGTATATGGAATCTCCACTTAAAGCTGCATAAATTGTGCCGATGTGTCGTTAAACAACATTGATAATCAGTTTGTTTTAATAATGCCAATGATCTGTCATGCATAGTATTTTTTTCTTACCTGGGCAATTTCTAGTTTGGCAGATGATCTGTTTCTTTGGCCTTGTGTTGTGTTTCCGGCTGATGAGTAGCTGCTTGAGCTGAACCTGGTCGTTTCAGTTGGCCACCCACAGCATGAGGCGGTACTGTCGGCACACCACCAGGCAACAAAGTCTTTCTCTTCTCCTGACAATTCTGCCATCCATAAGGCTTCCTTGCTGTAGCATTGCGGGAAGAAATGCGCTTAGCATATGACAGCCTGTGAATTTCGAGTGGGCAGATTGAAGTCGGCCTGCTTCACGCTCACAAAGAAATTCGTGCAGTGCTTGTCCAGTTTTATTTGTGTTGTCACAATTATACACCATTTAACCATCGTTAAATATTAAATAAATTTGAGAGGTTGATCAAAGTTGTTGGGTGATGATAGGTGGTGCCATGGAAAGTTCCCATATGCAAATGGGTTCTAGGTGTGATGTCAGCAGCAGAGGCGGTCTCGTTCCCACCAAATTTCGCCATGGAAAAATGCATCAGAATTTGGAGCATTCTAAAAATAATTTTGGTAAAGTCATTGGGTTTTAAATTATTTTACTATTGTTTGTATCATTTTCAGACTATATTCTATACATATAAAACAAACAAAACCCAATACATACATTTTTTTTAAATCCACGGTCAATTAAAACAATTGTTTTCCCAAAGGGGTTTATAAGTCAAACGCTTTCACCCATTGTATGCCCATAGTTATCAACAGCAATAAATTAGGCCTAATCAGCATAGACCCTTATGGATTATGTAGCACTGTCCTGCAGTATTTACCTTTGTTACAAGGCCTTGCCCTTCCTTGGTGTAAGCTAATATATCAGTACTGTGCTATCCATCCTATGGATGAGTCATGCACCGAACATATCAGGCCACATCTACTCAACAATTGACTGCTTGCCATAAGCAGCACTGGATAGGTCACTTTTCAAAGGCCTAGTATTGGTGTATTAACATGCAGCAGAAACAGGGAAAATCTGTAGCTGGATGTTAAATATATTTATTTCCACGAAATAAATTGATCTGTTGCCAAATGATTAGTAAATGGATCATGAACTGTGAAGACACCGTGAGACTTTTTGGTGACATTAGTGGAGGGAAAGAGGGAAATGGGACTATCTGAGTCAATCAGGAGCAGACTTTATACATCGCCAAAGTGGAGGAGCGAATACGAATGACGAAGGTGGCAAAATGCGATTGCGCAAACATCTCCAAGTATTGTTCAGGGAAATTTGATCTAATACAGTTGACTACACCCACCAGGAGATGGCATCTATGAGGGACCCTGGCTCTTCAGACCTGACGTTGGTGGCCTTCCCAATGACGTGGCTATAGAGGTGTGCTGGAGGTGAATAGTATGTCTAATATCATTCACTTTACCCATGAATAAACCACACACTCGACTTTGTACAAACTGCGGAATACACAGAAATTGATGAAACAACACATACAGTATCAGTAAAACCTTAATCAAAATTGTTGTATACCGCACATCCCCAAAACAAACAAGAAAAACTGAAAAAACTGCATGTTATACAAGGAAGAATATGGTATTTCAATACTGACCCTTTTCATGCCCAGAGGCTTGCCAAATTAGTTTGCTTTGCCAGTGGTACTATGCAGTTGTTTGTTAAATGAATGAATGAGACAATAATTCTGTATATGGGAACTTACAAAATTTTATCCACTTTCTGAGGATGGTGCACAAGTAGTATGTACGCAAGTAAGTATACATCAGTTATGGGCCTCTCAGTACCACTGATGATGGTTTTGATGTCATCGATGGGATTCAGTAATTTTTCCTCATGGAGCCACAATTATTTTGCATGCAGCATCGGATGCGGAGTTTGGACAGGCTTGGAGTTAATCAGTGCTCATATGACCTGGCTTGGCTTGAAAGGTCTCGGGTAATTGTGGCTTTGTGGCTGTCAAGTGATCGAGGTTGCTAGTGAGATCTATCCAGTTTTACTTTTTCAGCTAAATGAGGACAACACTCGTGCATTGTAGGTGAACTGGTTGATTGAATGGAAGCAAGAGATGATTTGATTTGATTTGAGTTTATTCAGAATTCACGTACATAAAAATACAATGCATGGAATACAATATTGTAACATTAGGTACATAAGAAATTCCGAGGATAACACAAAAAGTCAAAAAGATGAACATGTCATTGTCCTAAAAACATTTAGTTCTATGTATATATTTACTTAAAATAATGAAAATATATTCCCGCAAAATATTTATATTAGCTCTATGCCAGGGTGTTGTTATCTGTGCCCATAAGATGCCTGGTGAAGTCAGTCAGCAAACTAGCTGATCTAGTACCGTCATCACCACACTTAACCTCCAATTAAGCTTTGCCAAGGTTTAATAATCATACAAGAGCCAAGTGCACTATGTATGCAAAGGACAACCCTCTTACCAGGAAAGTTCAAAAGATAATATGAAACTTAACACATCCTTTACAACTTATAATTTGCAATGGATTAAAAGATGGCTGCCTACTGTTTATATTCCCTTAGGTATTAGTGCATGTTTATTGCACAATCGAGAGTGCTAGAAGAATAGCTCACGATATCCAGATTTAACCTAATTGTAGAGCAGTACCAGTGTATTTTAGTTTAGGTGTGCCACATTATACAGAAGTGATGATGATGATTGATGCTTTATGGCCACTTTTGTGTACATGGTAGGCTAAATGGGCCGAGCGACCTCCAAAGGTAATGAAGTGAAGTCAAAGATGAAACAACCTTCAGATATACCCATGGAAAGATTGGAACTCAGGTGGTAGTGATAAAACAAAATCGTTACTACAAAATTTGCCATTTTTAACACAATAAAATTAATATGTAGGAATTTGTCTATATGTATTGGTGATTTGAATATTAATGATTTATTTTTTGTTAATTTATTTATATGGGATATGGCATCACAAGTGGATTATTATTTAATGAAAGAATCTAGAAACAGTTAAGTTAGCTGTTCTACTATACAAATGAAACTTTATTGTGTAAAATAGGATGGCCATTTATCATAATAAATATGTCCTGTAAAAGTGTAGTACTGGATTCCTGTTTAGTTAGTATTTAGTACAATCCTCTTGTTACAAGATGAAGTAGTTATAAAAGATTAGTTGGAGGTAGTCTCCAATCCAGTAAAAATCTTCACAATGCAACTAACAGAAATGTCAGCATTTTATTTTTTGCTAGTGATGTCGGGCAAAGATCAAGGAACCTTCTGGTAGAAACTTTGTTGTTGTCTGTATGTTTCTTCCCATATCATCTGGCCCATATGTGCTGTGATTGGGAAAACTAGAAGATCTTATATAGGTCAGTTGTATTGCAGTATCATTCTCCATGAGTAGAGATTATATTTTGTTATTGGCATGTTTTTTGTTATTTTCAGGATCACAGGACCACATCAGAGACCATTAGTTATGCACACAGTTGTATTAATGCATCGAAATCGAGGTATTTGTTATATTTTTGTGGTTTGTTGTCATCGAGTCTATTATAACAATGTTGTTATGTGATCTCGGTGTACAAGTATGTAAATGAGTTACGCTGTTTGACATCGTTGTTATTTTATTGGTCGGCTGTTGTTTTAATTGTAACGAATAATTTTCTTCATTTCTGCAGATTAAAAGGATTACTACTTCTACATCAGATTCTGGATCAGTGCGATAGCCCCATATTTCAGGAACATGCATTATCTTGGTCTCAGATGCTGCTTAGCGTATTACAGGTGTGATGTGGAGACAAAAATAGCCTAATATCTTACTAAAAAACAAACTAATTCATCGTATTACTTAAATCAGTGTGTTATTATAAACTGTGTGGACAAATATCAACTATCTGATGTATGGTGCAAAGAGCTCATTTAAACAACATGTCAGTTTATATATAATTTCAATATTCAAAGGGACATAAAAAGAATATTATGATTTGCCCTTGTGTTAATTTCCTTTCACTTGTATGCAACACATCAATCAAGTATCCACTTTCATGCATTAAATTTGCAGCCAAGCTATCATAATATTTTCATAGCTGTATCAACACTGATAACATTTGCTCAATTTGTGGGGGAAAACTGTCACAATATACGGATCCCGCTATGCATGCACATTTACGTTGATTTGGATCCTCGGCGAGTTGTTAGGTCAGAATAAATATGCCAACCGCCCGGATATCTAATAGTCAATGGGACTTTTTGAAACAAGATGGCTCAGTCCGAGATTTGAAATCCAACAAACTCGCATATTTAGATACGTGAATATATTCTGAATGTAGGTAGCATTTTTTTATATACAGGTATATGTAAAGATACGATCTCATTGACGGTTGTTGTTAAAACAACAAATTGGATCCGGCCATCTTTAAGATCAACGGTGCAACAGGCACGCTACTTTTCATGAATTAAGTCATGAATCCAGTATTTATTTATTCAGGACACAAATAATGTAAACTAGAGATGTGGCTGCTTTATATTTATTTCACACTTGTCAAAAGAATAGTGTATTTTATTCAGAAATTTGTGTCGGTTAAAACATAAACAATCCTGTTGAAGAAACAACACTGTCAACTTGGCGGTTGTGTGAAAAGTATAAATATTTAGTATCACGTGATCACTGCTGCTGCCCACATCGAGTCACTGGGTGAAATGAGACAGGAGCGTGACTTAACAAACTCTGCCTTTATACAGCTACGTCTAAATGAGCTGGCTGATACTTGAACAGAAACGTGCACAAGCCAGGCTTGGTTGTGTCAGTTGTTGATATGCACAGATTTTGTGCAATATAGGTTTACTTTCAGCAAATAAATTTGCATCTACGCAGCATTCTTTACGTTTTGTTTCTGGTATCCACCCATCTTCTGCAGATTATGGCCAAATTTCGCACATTTATGTAATGTTCACATGTGGACAAAACACTGTTGCTGGTAATGTTGCGCTTGTTTAATATTGAATGTAAACATGAGGGGAAATATAACACTTTTCTTAGCTTTGTGAAACAACAAATTAAACACAGTTAGATCTAATAAATATACAAGATTGAACGGAACAAAATGTCCATTTGCTTTCGTTGTTGAAAAAACACGCGATGGTCATTTGGCCTGGAATCTGAGCTACTACATGACGAGTCACAGCTTTTTAACCGAACACCGAGCTTCGGTCATTTACCACTAGGTGTCGCAGTCGTAGTGGGGTCGGTTTGTTTGGTTGTTAATATCTACAAGGCTTTATTGTAAATCTTGCTGCCTTTTCCCCTTTGTATTCATATCAATTGTATATAAACGTTTTTTTGCTCTCCAAATTGGCATGTTATGACCATACAGAGGCTTGTTTTTTCTTCGTAAAGGTGACTTCCAGTATCACAGATTTCTCCTCAAGCCTGACACACACACACACACAATTTATGTCCTTCTGATATAAATAAATGGTTATCAAAAGGAGGGGAATCGATCTATTTTTGTTGCATCAAAGCACAGTTTCTTGGATTTTATATTTAAGTTCACATAAAATATCACAGTTAAGTCGCAATATTCTGTATATTTCCTTTTAAAGGAGTCAGTTTGCTCTTTTTGAGAACCACAGTTGAGGTATTGTTACTATAAAAAATAAAATATAAATGACCATGTGGTACAATAATAAGATGTTTACACGAAGATGGTAAATAAAGCATTATATTATAATTATGTACAATCTTTTGGGACAATCGCAACATCTTGTTCTGGTAAAGCTCGGGTTTATGGAATATAATTTTTCCTCATTTCTTTAACGAATGATTCCATTAAAAGATTATGTATCAAATAAGATGCATCATAATTATCTATTTTATTCTCTAAATAGAGACAATTAGTATTTAATTAATAGAAATTCAATTGCCATTTTTTCCTTATTTACTGGGATTTTTATTAAATTTTTTCTTTTTTACTTTCAGTCTTATAATAGTGATGCAGTCCACCAGATGGCAGCAGAAGTGTTATCAGAGCTGTTACACCATGCAGTCACATTTCCTGCAATATCACGAGATCTGGCCACATCTCTTGTCCCAACCATCATACCAACTTTACTCGATGTTGGCACTGAGGTATTGGGATTATAACCTTTTTTCCAGTACATTTCTTTACTTTGCCATATTCTGTAAACACAACAATCCGTGGATCCGAATATATCTTATTATTTATTTGAATGTAACCTTAAAATATAATAAATAGTGCATTTGAATATTTCTTGCTAAGCCAATATCATATAACTATTATGGTTAACTAAGCTATTAATCAATGAAGCTTTTTACATATTAGCTAACGTGTCCTCTTGATTGGTAACCAAGATGAAGCTTCATTTTTAATTCCATTTCTATATGACATTAAGTATTTTCTGCTCATTTGTATTTTGCTAATTCATCTGGTTTTGTTGTTTTTGTAATAATATACAGTCTAGCCTGCCACCCTCAAACCAGTGCCAACTGCACCTACTGCCAACCTTTGATGAAGACCTGATTTCCTGTCATTATAATGCTCCCATTTACCCCCCCCCCCTTATTCAGCCACTGCCAATGCTTACGCAATACGAATACCATATATTGCCATATAAATACCCCCCGCTATTACTACCACACACTGACAGTGAAATGTTTCTGGTAATCTGTGAATTGATTGACTAGATATCAGGGTCATTAGGTGGCAATCATGACAGTGTTGATTGTGCAATTGGCAATAGATTAAATAAAGTGATAGTTGGGTTTAAAAAAGGGTCAAGAGCCACCTGTGATTACCCCCTCCCCAGGCTGTTTGCCTAATATGCCTCACCCCATTCTAATGCCACCCAATACCAACTTTAGGCCAGGTCCCAAAGTTGGTATAAAATGAGATTAGACTGTACATGTAAACATTTGTAAGTAGGTTTTGCAGCAAGTCCATATATTTCCAATACGGTAGATGTGTTTCTTTGATAAAACATATCTCAGTCCTGATAATTGATACTTTTGAACAAATAAGACAAGATGCTAATGGTAAATATATTGTCTCATTAATACACAACATATGTGACCAGTACAGGTGATAAATAATGTTAATCAAGCACTTGTTTCAATCAACTTGGTGTTACAGCGGCAGACTTCAATATCATAAGATGTACATTTATTAAATATCATTCTAATCTTGTAATTTTTATGTTTTACATTTGATATTTCTTGGACCCTAAGATTGTATTATTATGGTGCTTCCTCATACTTCGTTTATTATGCTTCATCCAACTATATATTTATTTGATGGCTAGAGAATTTCACTGAAATTAATGATGATGATGTTAACAATAATAATACTAATTTTTATTATTTTTTAAAATATTTACAGCTATTACCTGTTAATTCAATACATTTTTATGATTTTTAATATTTAGAATTATTACCAATAATTCAGTGAATTTCCATCATTTTCCATCTATTTTCTTCAATTAGTTGGATCATCTCACTTTAATATTTATGTATTTTTTATTTCAGTGTGAGTTATCAGCATTCAGATGTCTAAAGACTTGTCTCCATTTCTTTACTGGAGCCTGTAGTACACTGAAAGTAATTAAATTAATAGTTATCTTGATAATTGAAGGACCACACAATAAAAAAGATTTTGTTTTATTATTTAGTAGTTAGTTTACTGATTTTTAAGTGCCTAGATAGAACATTATTACTTTGTGTGTGTTTATGTGTACACATATATATATATATAATTAAGTTTTTATGGAATTATATATATATATATATATATATATATAAACACATAATATACCAACCCACTGAAATAGACGTTTTTCTTGCCAATCAGTGTTTGAGTTTTTAGCAATGCCTTATAGGGAAGCCTCGTTACAGTTTCTTTCATGTGTTCTTCCTCCCCCTACAACCCCCCACACACTCTATTGTTATCGAAGTGCTTTTGTCCTAATGTGTTCTAACTTTTTTCTTTACCAAATATGAAAGTTTTTTTACATTTTGAGCTATTGCAATTTATGAGAGTACTCATCTCCCTGGATTTGTTTATCAGAAATGTTATGTAGGTTGCTGGCATAAATAAATGCTAATCAAGAGCAAAACTAATCTATTTCATTGGTTCAGTGGTGAATTTGTGGCCTGAAAGCACTTTAGTTTTTCTACAAATAGCTCAGTTTATTACATAAAGCAACAATGCAATATTGTACGTCTTTATTAGGTTATACTTATAATAGTACAGTGGTGTCTATATGTGTGTATTATTTCCTTATTAATTAATGTTCCTTATTAATTACTGTTATCACATGTAAATCATAATAATCTGTGGGTATATTGCTCTTATAAATTAAGTAGTGAAAGCCTTCATTAATGAGACTCCATATTAAATTAAATGTTTTTCTATGACTCCGTACAGAACAAGATAGAAGCTAAGTTAAGAGAAGGGCTGCTTAAGGCTAAGGCTAGCTCAGAAGCGCTGTCAATCATCACCGAGTGTTATACTCTATTGGCTCTTTGTGGAGGAGGTGGTGACAAGAAAGGTGCAGATGGGTGGAGCCTTATACGCAGACAAACTGATTGGCTCTTTACATGATGTTCTTGACAAGCTATATGTTGATCTTGAAACTGGTAGGTGTTTTGTGCACGACTAAGTGTTTTTGGTCAAATTTGACATTTTATGGGATTCTTGTATGCAAAAATTATAATTCTTTCTTGAAAAACCTTTAAAATTTCACGAGGTTTCAAGTACACAAAGTTAAAGGTCCGCAGTGTTATAGGCATATACTTGAAAAGGTCCACACTGGAAAAGGTCCACACTGTTAAAGGTCCACAGTACTAAAGGCCTATTTTGGGGCTGGACATTTTAGAAACCCTTTTCGTGTATTAGTAAATAACAACAGTTATCTATATAACAGTCACGAGAAACGATAGTATAGATGTTTAGATTAGATAACAGTATAGTGTTATAGATCCGTGTTATTTATTTAAATGATAGTTGACTTTATCAGATAGAGAATGGAATGACGGTATATTTGATCAGATGAACTAAAACCAAATACAATTTTTTTGGTGCTATTGGTAAGTCATGGTTTAAGTTAATCAATAATATCTATTTATTTGTGATAGATACATGATTTTCAACATAATAGTACTAACCGTTCAGTGATACATTTATATTTGCACTGATTTATATCTGGAGTGATGTTGTACCCCTCTCTTTTTCAAACACACACACACACACACACACACACACACTGTATTTAATGACCCTTAATGCAGTAATAAGTAATAGATCATTTATGGAAAAAAAACAAATGTGGAAATGGAATCATTTGAATGTAGTTTTTTAATACTAATAGTACTGCTGATACTACTACTACTACTACTACTACAAATAATAATAATAATATGAATGTCTAATACAGTAGGGCCCTGTTATAATGTGGACCACCATAACACAAAATCGGATATAACACTGTCAGACCTTGGACCCCAATTCGTGGGATCCACGACAGGGCATTTTTCCGTGAATGGCATGATATTTTGAAAACTAAGATATTGATCTAGTTAAGATCCTCCAGCTCCGTGGCCTACTTCAATGGTCCAATCCCATGACAACTTGAAACAGAAAAAAAAACTAACACACGTGTTCTATTAAATTATATTCTATAAAATTCTTCCATAAGATATGTTTTCATTACAAAAGCAGATACACAAACAAATACATTTTCGTGATTGTTTATTTGCATACATGCACCTCAGAACATTCATTTATTGATCCATATATTTGCTACCATCATCTGAAAAACATGCACTATTTCTGGTGGATGAATATCACCAATCCAACATGGCTGTTACTTTTTGGGCAATGTTTGTAGAAACATTTTATTTCCCACTCAAATACTGAAGTAATATTTATGTTTAAGTCAACAAATGATTAAACAATTGGTGGGAACATTTATGAAATAAACATTTATATGTAATCTTCAAGGTTGGTGCAAAACGAGTTGAATACATGGACTCCCTGTTATCACCCATCCGACAGTGCCCTGTCTCACTTTGGGATTCACCTATATCATGGTCGACGGGTTGTGGAACCCATCGATCGCATTATAATGGGTGCCTACTGTACTACTTCAATTACTCATGGAATCATCTAGTGGTCAAATTAGTGATCAATTTGTCAGGTCAAGTGTTGAGTGGGAAGTTTACCAGTATTCATCCAGTAAGTTATACTAAAAATGTTCTCTTGTTTGGGATAAATGTTGTAAACAAGTATAGATGTTTAATTATATGCTTTTATTAAAATGAGTTTTGATATTATGCCCCTTAGCGTAGTTACATAGACTTTGAAACAATACCATATTTCATAAACACAAAACAAAAGAAATTGTAATTCTGTTTTACGTTACGTCAACATTTTTTGGGGGTGGTGATCCAGTCATCGGGAGAAAGATTTTCAGCATGTTAGCAGCCGTCTAGACGCTAGTGGCCTAGCCTAGATCTAGATGCAAATGGACATCAATCGTTATTTTGATTTAAACTCATGCAGTCATGGAGTGAAAATAGAAGTGAAACAAGTTGATGATAATTATACATGGCTTTATATTGAAAATCAATATTTTTATGTAGAATTATCTGATTTTTGGAATTATGGATAAATGTTGTTTGACTCAGTAGCGCATTTCACGAAGGCAGCGCTGGTATCATGACAACTCATACCCAAGACATCCCGTACGCAAGAGTGTCGTATCTCATTCGTTTGGCGGCATAGACATTAGGGTGCCTCCATATACATATTTTGTATGGGCATATTTATACTAATAATTAGTTAATTTTCAATAGAGAGTTATAGTTACTAACTGACCTCGTATACCAGTAATTTACAATTACATTGTCATGGTTATTGCCGCGTTAGTGACCAAAACGTACCATCAAAGGCTCAGTAGTAATTGACAATATGTTTAATTACTTCTAAGTCATTGACTTCATATACGGTTCATTCAATGTTTAATCATGCCATTAATTTAAGTTTGAGGTCCTACATATGAGCTAACAGTTTGTGTAAAAGATGGTTATAATTTGCTTTGATCTATTGACAGTAGATCTATACAAAACACATTGGTATGAATAATGAATTATGAAAACAAGATTATTTTCTGTGTTCAAAACGTCACCTGTAAATACTGCAGGGAAAAGTTCACATTTTTAGGTCGGTAATACCATAAATCATGATATTTTAGGTCTAAAAACCCTCCTTGGTACTAGAAAGTATTTTAACGACCATTTAATTGGTAGAATTACATCTCTGTATATCATTCATTGTCTTCGTAAGTCGTCATCTTTCATTCACAATAATAACATAATAATAATAATAATAATAATAATAATGGCCAAAATGGTCAAATGAGGGAGATGCATATGGTCCATAATTTATAGCTTCCCCACAGAGACTACTGGTAACTCTAAATAAATTTTGAATTTACAATACTTGACATGTTCGGTGGAGAAAACCTTGCCAGTTGGTTGGCTGGATGAAAATCTCCTCCTACTATAGTGCCACAGCTGAGTCACGAACCTGTGACCTGTAAAGAGTATCGCACTCCACCCATGTGGCCAAAGAGGCGGTTATGGATAACAGTGAGGGGCGCCTTCGTGGTCTAGCGGTAGCGTGTTGGACTACAGATCACTACCACCCGTGTTCAAATCTCGGCGTGGGCATATCTGAAGGTTGTTTCGTCTTTGACTTCGTCTCATTACCTTTGGAGGTCACTTGGCCCATTTAGCCTACCTTCTGCACAAAAGTGGCTGTAAAACATCAATCATCATCTGTGGGGCATTCACTAGGTGGCAGCACAGAGAAACACGGTCCAAAACTACTTTGTGCTTCCGGAACCCCAGGCTTATTCTCTTTGGTTCTTTTGTTTGGATAGTTAAAATGTCAATTTATCTGTTGTGATATTTACTCCTCGAGCATTGCATTCGGCATCCGGGGACTTGCATTTTCTAACAACTAATTTTTAAGCCTATGACACACTCTTGCTGTTGACTAAAATATAAAGTAAAACTCTCTATCAGAGCTTGTAACATTGCTTATATAGTCAAATGCATTTACTATTTGACTCCTGCCCTGAAGAAGGAGTTAATCAAAATAGTGTGTACACGTTTGAAAATAATTTTCCATTATTAATCACTCCATAACAAATAAGATGGTATATAATCCTCGGTATTTAATAAATGAGACCTTATCTGTCTAGCATACCAATAAGTCCAAAAATAGGAATGATCCTGTTTAACTTGATAAGTAGAATATTAGAGCACAGATGTAATAAAAAAAAGAGATGGACAGTTTGTTATAATTAAATATGTATGAATAAAAAGCTGGATAAAGTTGTTCATGTGAATATGTCTTTTTTTGTGAATGGGAAAGAGTATGTATGGTAATGGAAACACCATTTTTTTGCTCACCAAGTTTTTCACCATAAGTTAGAGTCTGGTAGTTAAATAGTGTTCTCATTCAACAAACTGCCAATCTTTAACAAAACTGGTTTTATATTCAAATTATTTATTTAACAATATATAGCAAATACACCATCACCCAGTATTACAAATTCATTAAAAAACTTGTGTATGATGCATGAAAAGGGATGATGGTTTCTTGATCAGGCATTCAGTACCATCAGCAATTACTCTTGTTGTAGCGAATTTGGCTTTGAAACCATCTGGTGCAAAGAAATGTACCAGATCACAGTCAGGCCATAGAGATACCTCTATCCACTGCAATGACATGAAGCGGGTCCATGTACAAAAATTTTGTATACATCTGACTCGGATATGTTAAAGAGCCTCGATAATTCAAAATTTGTTGTATGTCGTCTTAGTTTCATGAGAACCAGGAAAAACTGATCAACAACTTCTGTCTGGGATATGGGTTATTCTACACCTTTTCGCTGCTCTCTGTACTCTAGCCATGTCTGTATCTGAGGTTTTTAATTCCAAATAAACTGTTTTGAAATGGCATCTGACTCCAAGCATTTCTGTAGAGGCTTCATTCATTCCTGAAAAATGATAATCATCCTGAGAAATCAAATTATTTATATTTTCCAATATGCTAAAATCAACAAAATGTCATTGTCTAAGTCATACCTTCAGCAGATACAATATCCTAACAGATACAATATCGGATATAGCAATAGCCACGAATAGGCCTACAAATAGTACAATACATATGAATTTTATCAGAAATAGTTCAGGTTTGATGCTAGAAAAATAATATATTGCTTCATTGCAGGATTTTATTATCTAGTAATACACCATAATCGGATAACAGGGCATTGATATGGCATTACAAAACCAAAAACTCACCGTGTGTGGTTTCTATAAGGTAATCTGTTGCAACAAAATGCTCATACTGTCAGTGTCACAGCACACAAGTCAACACTGCTCTTGCTGGGGTCTTTGCCCTTCGGCTAAACACGTCATATAGCATTCACCCATGCACTGTATCTCTTCGGATCATCGTGAAGGAATTGATGGCCTCCAATTGGCACACAACTCTGATTGGAAAGCATTCTAATAAGTAATTCGGTCAAAAGTATTCATGCATAAGACACTCTTTTTGCTTTGCCCAGACTTGACCGGAAGTGAAGCATTTGGACTGGGCCTCAGGTTCTGCCACCTGGGGAATAGCTTTCCACAGAGTTCCCCATTATACAATATATGTTTGAAATATCCATCAGCATCACCCCATGATAGTATAATCCCAAAATACATGAAAAATGTTGTTTTAAAAGCACACCGAATACGATGTGTCTGATACAGAAGTGCTTCTCTATGGTATTTATCAGGGCAGAGTTGTCATTTGTCTTCAGGATTTATGTTTTCTAATCCGATATTGTGCCGGAGGGTGATGAAACGGTTTTGATCTGGAATGACTTATTGTATCAATGCTGTGTGGGGTTTGTCTTCGGTGTTCTGAGTAGTCTAAAACAGTTGGCTCGACTGGGCTACTGCCATTTTGAGGCAAGATGTCCGGTAGTCTCAAGTTCTTTTTCTGTAGAATGATTTTCCACTGTTTTGGTGCATTTCTTCCACTGTTAAGAGCTCCAAAACAGTGGATGAAATGCACGGAAACTCTTGACTTGATCGATATAGTCCCACCAAGAACTCTAGAAGATCTGTGAAAATAATTTTGCCAAATATGCCCAATAAAAAGGAGTAAATAATTTTACGTTAATATTATAAGTAGATAATATTTTATTCTGATATTATTTCAGGTCTGGTTTGGAAAATTGTTACATCTTGTAGGAATCAATACTGTTCTCAAAATGGATCAATCAATCAATCAATCAATCAATCAAGCTCTTGCTCAAACATGGTGGATGAAACAAATAATTTTGTCTACAAATTGATGTTTGATGTTTGATTCATTTGGATCGTAAATCTTTCCTGCTAAAGCCTGAGAATATCAGTTAAAACTTTATATATGTTTAATATCAACAACGGTTTTCACATACAGTGCTAACTTACGACTTTTAACAGTTTTAATAGCTAGTTATGTTTTGTCGGGCTGGTAAGAAATTTGTTGGGCTAGTGGATTTAAATTTTAGTAGCCCAGTGGCCAGTGAGATGTAGAAATATTTTTCTGGCCCTGCTTAATCGCTATTTTTATCCTTCCTCTTCTGTTAACTAATGTCATTAGCTTGTCACAATGTAAATTGTCTTTCAGATATTGACAGTTACAGAAGGCCTGCCTCAAGACTGTTTACGGTAGATTGTCCTGATGCTGAACCAACCAGGACTCAAATGTTAGTTCATCATTATAGGGTGTTAGCTCAAACTATGGCCACGATGTTGAGGTACGTATTAAAGATTTCTTTATGGAAGAATCAATATACAATAATATGCACGTATTTAGTCCACCCTTGGAACCAGTGAAATATGACCTTCACTGAACAATCGCTTCAGTACTAGACTTTGTTCATGACATTCTGTTGTAGGGCAGAATGTTTAGGATCATCAAATACAACTACTCTACAGTCTCACCACTGTTTGTTGTCCTCTTACTTTCAGACAATATACTACTCTGCATTGTAGAGTACCGTAGCATGATGTTAAATATTTTATTGTTAGTTTAGTTTGATGTCATAGTAAAGTGATTAATTAATGTGCCATATGTGTCAGCAGGGATAGAATCAAACATTAAAAGTCACTAGTGCTGCAGGATTAGTGACTTTTATAATCAACAAGTCCTTGAAGTAATGAACTAGTCCATTCACATTCACATAAGTCCATTCACATAGTCACATTCATGAATGTCAAAATACATAACAATGGATAATTATGTCTGAAATCATCACTTGCCAGACAGGATGAAGTCAGCTGACAATCTACTCATCCTGTATTGTTTATATTTGTCGCGGGTGACCTGGCGAGCGTTAATTTTTAACCCCGTATGTCAGAGATATGGTTATGGTTTGGGAAATATACACTCCTCCAGTCGTTATTTTAAAAACCCATTGGTGAGTACTGTCTGAGAGTACCTCCTTTGGAGGTAGCTTAGCCCACTTAGCCTACATTGTGTACAAATGTGGCCATAAGATACAAAACATCTAAACCTCCTGCTGATTGATTTTAAGGTTAAGAATCATTGCACTATGGCCACATATGATGGCTAACTCTACAGTGTTTATTTGTATTACCTCATTGTCAATTTTATCAATGACAGTGGCAGAGCACTGCAATGGCACAGTGGTTAAACTATTGCACTGCAAACATTCAGGTTGTGGGTTCGAGTCTGGCTCATATCTGTGTTCATTCAGTGTTTTCGAGCCACTTCATTTTTGAGATTATTCTTCGCTCCAGGATATTGTTTTGTTTATGTGTGAACATAATCAGAGAGGAAGTAACTGAAAATAGGCGAATATGAGATTAGATGTTTTCTGTTGATATACTAAGTCACATTATGTGACTTCTTGTATCAAATTATGAATGTTGTTTGAATATTGTCCATTTTTAGTAGAATTATCACCAGTCGGGGACTGGGCACTAATGTTGTTTAATTCTCTTTAATTCTGTGTTAGTATTAGCTGTTGTCATATTGTAAACAAGAAAAATCATACCAGTTAAAGTTCTACTTTATGATTACCGTATATACGCATGTATATACGCACTTTTGATACCACGAAATCGCCATCAAAAAAGCGAGTGCATCTTATACGGGTCGGACTAAAAGGGTAATATTTGGCATAATTTAGGGGGAAATATAATAATATTGTTTTTCAGCCATAATCACGACTATATAAACAATAAGCAAATTTATTAGGTGTGTTTTCTCTGTTGTCTTTCAAAGCCAAACTTAATCGTGATAACTGCCATCATTATTTAATCTGATGCTCTAATTAGTGACGTGATAACAAACTGCGACACAGTCAAAGACGTGACGTGTAATTGAACAGAACGGTAAAATGAGGCCGTGTGCAAAGAATGACCGTAGAAGCCACATCAAAGGAAGCCGATTACAGAAAACAATTTGTTAATTACTTCCAAAGCTGGCACATGGGAACTACTAATAAACTACTTCAAACAGCATTCCGGAAACGAACGCATAGCAACAGACAACCTGAAGCGGCCGTCGTTACCTATCGTCACACAGTGGGTGAAAACGTCCTGGGATTAAATCGACCCCGGCATCATTACCAAATCGTTCAAGAAGTGCTCTATCAGCAATGATTTAGATGGCATGCAGGATGATGTATTGTGGGCTGAACAGCACGCGACAAATCCAACACTGACTCCTGTATGATGACACATGAACAGACACAACAGATGTTCAATGAAGTCAGTGATGGTGATGAATTTTTGGGTTTTGAATCAATATTGCTGATTTGAATGCATCTTATACACGGGTTCGACTCCAGGGGGGTTTATTGGTCCTAAAACAAGTGCGTCTTATACACGAGTGCGACTTATATGCGACTTGCGAGTATATACGGTATATACGGTATATGAACATTTGGTCATTGATCATAAATATTTCGTTTTACACTGTTATGATCTCTTTATTGTTGTATGTCATAGATCTTTTGTTCTATATCAGTGTCTTAGAGAACCGTTTAGTGTTTTGGGTAATTTTTGTGGCTATTTATTATGATATGTTATATGATGTTACGTTCTAATTCTCCCTTTTTGTTATTTAGGCCTTCTGTTAGTGTGACATTACATGTTCCCGTTGAAGACATCCTCACCATCATTTGTCGGGCTACGTCAATATCACCGAAGTTCTTGGTAAATGCGTTATTGCTGAGATGCACCGATGTAAACATTTACATGCATGCGTGCATCCCCCCACACACATTTGCGCATTGAACACATACACCAAAATATAAATGCATTAAACATTCTAACAAACACACACACACACACACACACACACACACAACAACACACACACACACACACACACACACACACACACACACACACTAACTTGAAGTATATTTTCTTTAGATGACAAGACCTACTCACCAGAGGGTGCTACTGTGTTCCGTCTTGCCAACAATATACAAGATGTCACTACACATGCTGAAACATCTGATTACTTGGTTAGTACATGTATTGATGATATAGTAAACGTGACATCATTTTGACAGTCTAATATGCAATATAGAATTTGAAGAAAATACTTTTAATGTGTGTTTATTTATAAAAATTACTGTTTAATATAATAGTAGCCATCTTAAAATGACTGTTGCCTTGTCAACTAGGTTAAAGAGCCATCAACAGATGGTTGATATGGTCACCCTGGCACTGTATCGCTCTAGTGCAAGGGATCATTGCACTACATATGCCAAGGTCATGGATTAGAATCTCAGTCTGTTGCCTGGGGCTGCAAAATGTTTCATCCACCAATAAAAGAATTTGGGCTGTCATTCTCAGAAACCTTTCACTAACTTCTTCCAATCTGTCCGGCGCCTCCTTGGTCTAGTGATAGCATGTTGGACCACAGATCACTACCATTGTGTTCGAATGTTGGCGTGGGAATATCTGAAGGTTGTTTCATCTTTCACTTCACTTCATTACCCTTGGATGTCGCTCTGCCCATTTACCCTACCATGTGCACAAAAGTGGCCGTAAAACATCAGTCATCATCTTGCAATCTGACACTACTTTCTTATCGCTGAACGATGACGCTTGGTTTAAGAAAGGGAAATGTTCAGATTGGTATTTTCTGTGGTCAATCGTGAAAGATTGATAATGGTTCTTAAAAATAGTAACATTTATACTTCTGCACATATATCTATTTGAGTTGATTGGATTGTTTACCCTTGTGCACTGCTCCCACCTGGGACATATTACTAAGGGGTGATTGCCTAATGAGAAACATGTGTCACAAATACCAGTATGAGCCAGATTAGAACCCACAACTTGGAAATTTGCTGGCAGGGTTCTAACCACTGGATCATCAGAATGCCTCCTGCAAAATTGATTTTAATAATGTATTTGGTTTGCAGTAAATGTCAAGGAAGAATTCCCACGCATCCTGGAAAACCTGGAAAATAACAAATTCATTTTCCAGGTCCTGGAAATGCCCTTGAATTTTACAAAATCTGGAAATGTCCTGGAAAAAATATTGCCTGTGAAAAAATCCACTTAGAATGAAAAAGCCAGTGAATAAATATTATGGCTGTAGAAGAAAACTTTGATTGTAGAAGAAAATGAGTTGAGATCTCATGTTAGTTAAAATTTAATTAAAATTGAGTGGATCAGACAACTAGAAGGGGTGAGGAGGAGGCTGTACAATATATTTTAATAATTGATCATACATTGAATAAATATTGTATGCTTTTTGCACATATTTTAATTTATTACCTTTAAATCTTTTATACTTTGTCTCGGAAAAGTCCTGGAAATGTCCTGGAAAATAATATTTCCTTGGCTGTGGGAACCAAGTATATTTAGTACATGTAGCTTCTGTCAAATATTTTGGGTGCCTCCGTGGTTTAGCGGTAGCGCGTTGGACCACAGATCGCTATCACCCATGTTCGAATCTCGGCTTGAGCATATCTGAAGGTTGTTTGATCTTTGGCTTCTCCTCATTACCTTTGGAGGTTGCTTAACCCATTTAGCCTACCTTGTGAACAGAAGTGGCTGTAAAACCTCCATCATCATCATCATCATCATCATCATCATCATCATCTGGCAAATATTTAGCACATTTTTCTATATATATATATATATATATATATATATATGTATATTTGTATTATGAAGATTTCTAACAATATTTGTGGAAATTAGTTGACTCCTGACCGTGTATGACGTAAGCTGTAAACATTTGAGAACAAATGTCAGATGAGGGTTCTTATTAAGTTTAAAATTGATCTTTTAAGATAAGTTGTCTGTTTGGATGGGCTTTCATGAAAATTAAAAACACCATTTTAAAACTTTGGCCTATTGTGTAGGTTTCACTTTCACCACTTTAAGAACTTAATATTCTGACTAGGGTTATGGCCCTGTTTATCCAGAGTTTGTCCCCTTCATCCCTTCCCCCTCCCCCCGAAGTGACTTGTGCAATCCGATACATCATCAAAACCCTGTGGATTATACAGTTCTTTGTTGTTAGTTATATGTGTATAATTCTCCGTAATCCATCCTCATAATCCATCCTCATATACATTCGATGTTTACCAATTATGTGTTTTAATGTGTTTCAGTGTAGAGACTGGCCTCATATTACACTGCTCAGTGATAAACAAACTTCTTATACAAATCTTGGACTCGGTGGCTGGCTGTACTGATGGCGGAGATGGTAACCATGACAACCCTTTCAGGTGGGATGACATCACTCTGTGTTGATTCGGTACATTAGCTGTAGTTGTTATCACTGCGAAGCACCAGGTTTAATACTCACCCGGTGGTAGAGGAGTTGGCAAACGTTTATTTACGACTTGTTATGGTGGCTTATTTGGCAGACTGTTCAACAGATGATTCTCTCGTTTTGTGATGTGGTTTCTGGGGAGAAGTCCAAGTAAAAGCCCAAATTCATACAACCAGATTTGTTGGATGTGGCCATATACCAAAAATTGTGAAATCTGATCTGTGAAACTTGAAGTTAATTTAATTAAGTGAGTGACTGACTCCAACTTATGTATACGTCAGTAGAAAAGGGTCGTTTAGTGTCATCTAGTTTTAATCATCTCTGATCTTGTGTAGGAAGACAGAGTTAACTAAGTTTAAACCTTGACCCCTGGTGGGGGAGTGATGTGGACATTTTTAAGCCACCCAAAATTGTGATTTGTTATTTTTTTTTAATTTCTTCTTAAATGGCAAGATAGTGAAAGAAAAATGAATTATATATGTTTATGTTTTGTATTAATAAGAAATGTTTCTTGTTCGTGTAGTTCTAAAATCTGTACTGGGCACTTTAGATGTCCGAACTAGTTACTTATCTTGTATCTTGTTTTGAAATCCTGAAAACTAACTTCGGAAATGGTCACGGAGATGACAGATGTCAGTTGTTTCTCTGAGCATCATGTTTTTTTGGAAATGTTTCTTTAAATTTATTTTATGGCCTTGGCTTGGCTTTGTTGTTCGGGGAGAATCCCCAGGCTGTCGCTTAATCAGTACAGCCTCTATGTTGGAGTGGTTGAGAAACCTCCTCCCCCACCACTCACAGGGGAGCAGTACGGAAAGATGGAGCCGAAATACCCTGAGGGTGGTCACTGCCAGAGCATTTTACGTCCTCATGGGGTTTTCAACATCCCCCTTTATTTTAAATAATTCAGTGTAGACGGCAGCGCCATTTAACGTGGTCAGCCACCCACGATGTAGTGAGCCGAGAAATTAATCCCTGGAAAAGTTTCGACCTCTTACGGGGTTCGAACCCGTGACCGTTGGCACCGAGTGCCGGGTGCTTAACCGCTAGGCCACTGGAGCTCACTAATTATTTAAGTTTTACATGATGTTTATACGAGTGCTACAGGGTTCACACAGGTCCTTTGTAGAGGTCCTTGAAAGTCCTGGAATTTGGACATCTAGATCTATATTTCTAATCGCAAGTGTTTGCGGGAATTCAGTCGTTACACGAAATATGGGTGTATCTTTGCGCGTTAAAAGTTTGTGAATTCATTGAAAAGGTCCCTGAATTTGACATTGAAAGGTCCTGGAATCTGAGATGTCAAAATGTGTATGAACCCTGTGCTAAGAAAACAGCATCTTCTCCCTATTTTCAGTGAACTTAAGCAATCTGTTTATGAAGTAGCATCCACTTGGCTCATTGTAGCTGGGACGACGAGTGCCATGGTTATTGTAGCTGGTGACTTCATAGATCATATTTTGACCGATGCTCGACCTCGTGTGGAAACCATCAAGGTAACTTCCTGTTTTGGTTACAGCTATGCAGTTGTTCGCCTTGCTGAAATGCCCCTAATTGGTTAAAAAACCATTTTAAACTAATTACAGTCATCCCTTGAATAACTGACTTCAGAGGGAGACAAAGTTAGGATGTACCGGTAGTTAATTATCAGTTCAGATAGGTGATCTGGTATCATAGTGCCAGTATACTGATTTCAGGATCTGAGTACAGGATGTTGTTTTTGTGCCTTGTGATGGAGATTTGTTTATTCATAAATTGATTTTGTTGTCCTTTAATTTTATTAAATTGTTTAAAAAAATATATTTTCTTGTTTTTATTATTATTTGATTTTATTATTTGTGCCTTGATTAATATTTTCTATATCTCATCATGCCATTAGTGCCATGAGGAGGGGGATGTCATCAGCACTGGCTCAAGACATTACACAATGAATATAAAATATACAACAATCCCATTAAATACCCATACTACTCGGAGGCATACTTGTGGTTGTGTGTCTGGGTACCGGACCTCTAGTATCCAGGTTAATGGTCGAAATGGCAGTTGTCTTAAGTGCTTCTCTACCTTGAATGAAAGGACACTGAATGGCTGAAATTGTGCCAATGTGTCGTTAAACAACATTCATTCATCTACCTTGAATGAGGGAGATGCACTTTGTCTGTAATTTACTGCTTCAGCACTGGGACTAATTTTAAACAAATTTAGATGTAGAAATACCTCGTCTGTTACCTGTCTAGATGAAAAGCTCTTCCTAATTTTATAATGGTATGGCTCAGATTTGTATCTCTGATCTCCCGCACACCACGACTATAGACAAGAAATCCCATACTATAACACAGTAGACCATAAAAGTGATCCTGGCATAACATTAACTGAAGAATGATTCATCTTTACTTCATCTCGTTATCTTTGGATGTCCCTTGACCTATTTAAATTACTGTGTGTGTGTGTGTATGTTTGTGCATGTGTGTGTGTGTTTGTGCATGTATGTATGTTTGTGTGTGTGTATATATGTGTTTGTTTGTGTGTGTATTTATAAAAATGTCATAATGGCTTTGATGGAATCTGCGATTAACATCAAATCCATTAATGCACTCACCGATTCAAACACAACTACTGGAACATGTTTGGTGAAGATAGAAGTGACAGGAAGTGGATGAGCTACTAATGATGTACTGTCACTTGGACAACAACAAAAAAATAATCAATTTGTTTTTAATTGACAACATCTATTTGTTGTCAATCAGTAGTCGATAAGTGATTTGTTTATTTTGAAGCAGACTTCATCAGCCACCGATCAAATATACTGATCAGTGTTGGGTGTGCGTTTTTTAAAATAATAGTCAGCTGCGTAATGGGTTTTTTGTTTTAATTCGAAGAGAAACATTATATTTCTGCATGTTACAAGTTGATAATATATGATGTTGATAAACAGGGTTAGTAAAGCCATAAACAACCAGTCTGTTTACATGAAACAAAATTAGCTTTGTCTCCCAGACAGCTCAATTAATAGAGAATAATAATAATGATAATATTTAGACATTGGAGTGGTAAGGAAAATCTTCTGAAACTGTCCGACATTATGTCGTATGTTAATGTTGTTAATATAAGACATAATGGAGAAATGGAGGACAAATGTAGGGAAGCTACTGAGGTGAGCACAGTGCATGAATGGCAGTGTGTGTATGTCTGTGGGTGGGGGGGGGGCACTGTAATGTACGACCCCCCAATTGTTTTGCAAAATACAATGAAAATGTTATGAACTAACTCAGTACTGTTAATTCCAGTGTACGTTTGTATCAGTACGGGTACGTATGTACTATAATACGGAAAAATAAGGATTGATGATGGTTGACTGGTCCTCGGGACATTTAGACCGACGTTTTAGTGACAATCGTCGGACTGGCAACGTCACACATTGATCAAGTCCGACGTGTCCAACGTTTTTCCGTAACACTGTATTGTATGTGAATGTTATACCTTTGTTGTGTTTGTCACTTTACAGAGTATCAGCGGTAGTAAGATTCTAGAAGCTGCTGAACAGATCCTTGGCAAGAGAAAGAAAAAGAAGGGAAAAGGTTCAAAGGAATATTTACAATCGTCATGGCAACATAAATCAAAACCCTTTGCTAATTGGGAGCTCTGTAGTAAAGCTTTAGAAGGTGAGTTGCTGTCTGTGAATTGAATTGAGACCGACCCTTTTCCCCCATAATATCCACATGAATGATTACAATACTTGATAAAATTGCAATGTAATTGTATTGCAGTTCAGTAAAGATTTGCCATATTGGATCACCACTAATATAGGGTTCTCCAGCAGTGCAGTGCCCTGCAACATCCCAGGTTACGGGTTTCAATAAGATTCGTGCCCATGTTTGCTAGGACATTCCACAAACAAAGCACTTTGTTAATTGGGAGCTCCACTGTAAAGCTAATCACCAACTAGCCATATCTTCTAGGTGAAACCAATCCTGGGCCTAAACAATAATAATAATAATAATAATAATAATTAATATTATTTGTTGACGTGTTCTTTGTAGTTTCAAAGATGTTTAACGAATACACAAATTATCAGTAAATTCTTATCCTTTAGGTACTTTTGTCAATGATGATAAAAGTCATAATCATAATAATTATAATAATACCCAGTTGTTTAATTCCCTCTGATTAGATGTATGAATATGTTATTACATAAAATATTGTGGAATGGTTTACTTCTTGCTATGGCTGTCCTCCTGAAAGATTTCTCTAATCAAATAAATAAATATTTATTTATTTTCATTCTAATCTAAATTTTCTACGATTTTATTATTAGTTGTCATATTCTCTCATTCTATTTAAGCATTAAGACAACTGATGATACATTGTGGCACAGAATTAAAGCCATTTGACCATAAGGTTGGTATCTGACTGATGTTATGTCATACGCCATTAAGTGATGTTTATTACGGTTGATTAAGGTCTATATGAGATGATAGGATGGGTGACTGCCTGAGAGAGGTATCAATATAGTTCAAGACTGCTAAGAGATGTGTGTATGTTGGATGATTAAGTTGGGTTATTTTGTAAAACAAGTTCTTTATTATTATACGCCACAGGTTTAGACGAGTTAAAACCTTATTGGGATGGGTGATGGATGTGTTAGTTCAAAGACAGCATTGTCCATTCTAGATATATTAGATATAAATTGTACAAACAAATAGCATCAAATGCCAGTTAAGAAATATCAGAATTCTCAGTTATTTTCCTGGGGACAAGTCGTACCATTTCATCCTAGGAGCAGCCTTTGATAATGATAGATAGGTTTTGTAAAGCTGTACGTTGGATGCTCACAATTTCCATTTTACTTGTGAGCCTGTTAATCCAGTTGTTTTTCATTTTGTAGAAAATTCAGGATTTCATTATTCCGCCACTCTTGTCCATCAGCCAGTGCAGTGAGACAGTAGCGCCACCTTACGGACATCCAGACTGTCGGAAAAGGCTGTACAGTGTGTTAGAAGCCAGTGTACTTGTACCGAGTGCCCTGTGGCCACCGCCGATACATGTAGCTCTGAGTGTCTTTAGTAAGGCAGCAGTGTGCGAGTCAGATCTGGAGGTGAGTTTGTTTCTATCCCAGATAGTTGATGTTATGATATTCGTACAGAGTTGCTTCTAGTTTATGATTTTCTGTTGTGGCTCGTGAGACACCTAAATACGCTCATAACCCGAGTGTTTCAGTGTTCTGCTTTGAATACTTCATTTTAAGATTTCAGCAATGTCGTCAATTTTGTTTCAAGTTTCATAATTGGCAAGAGAATTCAGATGCTGTGGGTTTCAATCAATAAGAGAACACCACCTATAGACGCCTTGAGATTGCTTAATGGATAGTTGATAGCATATGTTTTTTGGTTGAAAATCTGAAGGATGTATTGCAGTAAAATGAGTAAATCTCTCCCGTGGCCTTTTATATGGGAATGAGAGCACTTCCAAGCTGCTATAGAAAATAGGCAACATTTGGGCTTAGGTTTTTCCCAATTTTCCACCAGATCTGACCCTCTGATAGTTTATATATGTGTATATAATGATGTATTCTGTTGTCAGTCAGCTTGGATCATATCATCTGAAGATAGGTAATAATTATATTGCTAACAGATGAAGACTGTGTGCATGATTTGATTTGATCTGGTTTTGTGTTATGACTTTACTGAAACTGAGAATTATGGTGGCAAATATCACTACATTTTTCAAGAGGTCATTGTGACCTGCCACACTTAGAAGCAACTCTGTTAGTGCGTATTTACTGATGCAGAAGTAGTTATGGACATGGCTCACCAGTGAAAAGGATAATGCAGTGAGATCTGAATGTGCTGGGGATGTCCACCCTGTGATAATTTACTCCAGAGGATGTCATAGCATTCAGATTGACATGCCCGTCTGACTGGTTTTCATTACTGTATAATAAATATTAGTGACTTATCACATTAAAAAGTTTATTTCACAATAAAATGTAAAACTTGATTGGACAAAGTTTTGAAATAACATTAATTTCTTTCAAAGATTTAACTTGTGTCTGTTCTTATGAGTATTATTACTGAACCATGATCAGAACTCTGCCATGTTATTGATAACACCACATTATAGTTCATAGTAAAAACATCCTAATTTGTGGCTAGTTTTCTATCAGCTACATGCAGCCTTTTCAATAGCAGCTAATGTCCGATTCTGTACGTCATCTATTTTACAATCCCTCGTCGCCTATTTTATCAACAGTCCAGTAACACCAGTCCAGTAACGCCGCGGCAATGGCATCACAGTGTTTTTACAGGCCACCACATATGAGCTGCTGCCTATTTTTTGTAAGGGGTCATCTAGTCTATTCCCTACTGAAAAGGCTGTACATGTTGAAGCCACTCTAATAGGAATAAAAGTTGATGTCACTTCTGGTGTATTTATGTTTATGGTGATCTGCATAAAGTGCTTTTATGGTAAATGTTAGGTTTGGGATTACTATGGCTAGAACTCTTTAGTTGTTGGAGTGGTAGATGTCTGTAGATACTTCAGATGGAATCGATCCTGGATTAAAATAGAGAGTATTACTGTTTGACTAAATTAAGTCATATCCAGAATATGAACCATTAAAACCGATGCAATACCAGTATAATTAATACCGACAAGAATCATGGGATCGTAACAGTGGAAAATTGAGCTTTCTTGGCAGCTTGGAAAATGGTCAGGTGATGATGATGATTGCTGTTTTACAGCCACTCTTGTGCACATGTTAGGCTAAATGGGCTGAGCCACCTTCAAAGGTAATGAAGTGCTGTCAAAGATGAAACACCCATCAGATATGTCCATGCCGAGTTTCCAACTCAGGTGGTAGTGATCTGTGATTCAACGCACTACCAATTAGACAACAGAAGCGCAAATTTTACAGATCTCCTGACCAAAACATGTACCTCAAATACAGCACCTGTCCACTACTCTCAGACGGGTGTTTTGATGGTGTACTGGATGGAGTTCTGCACTGCAAATCTACAGTTTTGTTGTGGGTTCGAATCTGGCACATACCTCTGTTAATGGCATTTGTTTCCCTTATTAATCAGTACTCATATGTGGAAATATATGGCTGAAGGCAAGCACACGCATGCGCATGCGGCGTGCACACACACACACACACATAAACATCTGTATTTTGAGGCATCTATGTGGCCTCAAATAGTGTTGTGATTGGATATAGACCTTTAGGACTGGGATTCATATTCTGGTGGCCGGCCTTTATTTGAAGGATGTTTCATCTTTAACCTTGCATTCTTGCCTTCAGAGTTTGTTTAGCACATTTAGCCTATGACATTTCACACCTGTATTTAAAAAAATTCTTCTGTCTAAGCAAAATCATGTGTTGCTTGTTTATTTTTTCTCTACCTATCTGCATGATCTGTTTTATCACAGACAAGAAGTTACTGTCACCAAGCACTTGTTATCTGTCAGAATCTTGTCCATCCTCGGATACCTCCATTGGTGGCGCCACAGTCAGTTGCTGATCTCGTGGAAAGGTACAGGTGTTTATCATCTGCTGCTGAAACTGATCAATTTCAGCAACCTGGATCAGTGAATCCTGATCTACAGTACACTGTGAGCCATACAAATAATGTCCAGGATTTGGATGGTCATATTTTGGATACATCTGTTATGGACCATGATGGAGTCCAGACTGATGATATCCAGAAAGAAGCTACTCAGAATGAAGAGGGTGTCGCTGTGGAGATGTCCAGTAAAGAAGAGGGAGAAAGATGTATTGGAGAAGAAGAGCAGCAGATGTCAGAAAAGGAAGGTGATCCCTTTGAGGAGGTGATAGAACTGTCATCATCAGATAGGGATGATGGCGATAATGATGGTGATGATGATGATGATGATGAGGAAGGTGATAGCAACAGTGGTGATAAGGGAAATATAACAGAAGATGACAAAAATATAAAACAGAGCAACCAGGAGGATCAACCACAGCAGATAATTATAAGTGATCCTGGATCTGATCCAGAATGTAATCAAACTAGTGAATTAACAGCCAGTCAACAGAGTACATATAATGCACCGACTGAGTTCCAGAATAAATCAATGGATAATTCCCATTCAACATCAGGGAAACGGAAACATGAAATCCTTGAAGATAATGACATAGCAGAAATTGGAGATGGTGAACCGAGTACTAAAAAACAAGTAAGTTATCTGAAATGTGATTATTCACCCCCCCCCTCAGTTTTGTCATTATTGTTATTTCTGATGTATGATATTTGTTATGTAAATGGTCTTATTTTTACTAACACAGAAAATAATACTTGTGTCCATTTTCTTTTCAGATAGAGGATGTTGATTTGATGTTGCAGAGTTTCGTCGATGCCGATCCAGATGTAGATTGAATTCAGGATTACAGATTATCAAGATGTATCAGTGACTGTGAAGTGTTGAAGAGAATAATTTTCGTATTTCATAATGTACGATAAACTTGGAATAAATGATGACTGATTTTTGTGTTAGAATTAAGTGATTTGTTATTGATAATGTCATAACACTTCTAAGGTTGAATTTATAAGCAATTTTATGTTAGTGTACTCAGCATTTACCTATGAGTAAATGCTGTGCATAATTATGTAATAAAAGTAATGTGAATTCTGATACTGAAGGATATACGAGTAAAAATACAGTTATTCACTGCCTAGTTTCATATCGTATTCATTTAATATTTTTAATGTTATTGATTGTTTGTTTGTTTTGTCATTACCTATGATCACAAGAAAGGAATAACATAGGCGAGCTTAAATGCTTATTTCCCGTGTTGGTTCACACATGGTGAGAAGTAAAAATTACCTCCAGCCCTAATTCTTTTACAGTAGTAGCCTGAAGCGATTTAGCCAAAATACCTTGAAGCTGATTACTGCGTGGGAGTTTTATGGGTTTAAAATTCCATTTCAATTCACTGATTGAGACATTCGCACTATTCGTCACGAGCAGTCATCGATGGTTTCCAAAGCGGAAATATTATTTTTTGAATTATTACCTGGCTGGAAAAGCTATAGCAGTCATTGTCGAGTTTTACACAGTGATTGACACTATTACCTTTGAACCCAGGTACCATGCATAGGTACCACTATACGTAGTGACTATCCAGTTATATATGGACTTGATAATTTTTGAATATTCATGCAGTTGCACGTATATATACGTTTGCAGCATTTGGATCATCTGACTAAAATTCTACTTTTAGATATTAATATTGGAAGTGGCATGGATACAGTATACGATATAGAGATCTGCGGACCGTTTCACTAAGATTTAAAGTCGTCTTTATCTCATATTTTAGACCTTAATTTTGTCCTTAAACATATTTGACCTAAATATTGTTATGTTGCGTTTTTACTAAGATAAAAAATTGACTTTAAAAATGTCCTACAATTCGAGAACTTAAGGACCTCTTTTAGGGTGTCCTTGTTTTGGTCTCTATGGAAACAAAAATGGCGCTGAATGTCAGAAATTATCCTAGAAAAATGTCTCACATTAAGAACAAATTTAAGGACGAAAAAATTGATCCTTAATTGTAGGACCAATTTATTAAAGAAACGGTTTTAGGAATTTGTCCTAGGAGGTCTTTAAGACATCTTTAATTAAGGAGGTCCTTATCTTATTGAAACGGTCCCCAGATCTGTTTAGGTAAACATGTTCCGTACTGTTTACATTTGTTTAGGACTATGTGCCATTATTGTTAATTGTTAAGGTGCAGCAAATATACAATTAATAAAGGATCAACATCAGACGTTATCTAAACTGTGAGACTGTCTGGATGTGGGTGTTGAGTTGTTCTGTAACTGCGCTGTGTCGGGAGAGTGGTTTGTTTATGTATGCTATAAAAAAATATAAAGCAACAAATAAATGTCGGCTTCTTGATGATTCTATTCATTGTTTGAACGTTATAAATTCAGACACGCATACTCATAACTATCACAGACATGTATGTATTAACAAATGTGTAGATATAGATATTAGGTTCTAGTTCAAAACAAAATCCAGTTGTAAATTCTGTAACTTTGTATTTAAGTTAATCAGCCAAATATGTCTATATATAGGCTGAGTGTACATCACACAAGTACTCACTACCGAATTAGAAAGATGTACCTGCTTTCATAGGTTTCTACCTGTTGTTTTTTCATACCATTTTACCTGTTTCTCATTTGTTTTATGTGCAAACATTTATATGGTAAAATGTCGGAAATAAACCACAGTTCATTGGATAAAGACCAATGAGAAACGATCTCGCTGCAGTCCTCCGACTATAGAAAGTCAGAGTTTGGAGATACCGTGATCTGCTCCAGGTACACATACCAGATCACACACCATAAAAGTGATAACGTCTGCACCGTGGAAGTCAGAATTCGAAATCCTGATGAGTCAAACACACCAGGTAGGGCGCCACACTGCTGAAGACGATACGCCTGGAAATGAGGGACAGCATCCTACAAGATCATGCCCATACAACGTTAAGTAACGTAACCAGCACAACACTTCAGATGTCATCGTAGGAACCACACAATAAAAGTGTGCAGGTCCCGCCCAAGGTGTTACTACGGTGGGAATCAAGGCCCAAAATCTCACTACATTTGCAGCAAAAAGCCAGAACAGCCAAAATGCATAAATTGTCATGGAAACCACAAACCAGCATAAAAAGGATGCTCATCAAGGATCAACAAGTACAGATCATCAAGCCAACACCAGCACCATGGAATGTGCCACAGCAGACATGAACACCATGGAAAGTGCCGCAATAGACACAGGCATCATGGAAGGTACCACAACAGACACAGGCACCATGGAAGGTGTCACAACAGACACAGGAACCAGCATGCCTTCTACAAGCAGCCTTCCAAAACAGACAAGAGGATTGTTATCAGGGAACATAGGAAAGATCAACCAGTAACTCCAGAAAATCAGTCATAACAACGGTCACTGTTATCCTGGCTCATATGAGTCACCTAATGAA
This sequence comes from Paralvinella palmiformis, assembly GCA_025642065.1. NCBI lineage: Eukaryota > Metazoa > Annelida > Polychaeta > Terebellida > Alvinellidae > Paralvinella > Paralvinella palmiformis. The sequence goes on from JAODUP010000047.1 coordinate 599,997, forward strand.
AACAGTGGACACAATCAAGGAACTCATCAATACACTACCCAAGGAACTGTACAAAAAGTCACAGGATGATCTAAAAGTTGCAGAAAAGTCAATTCCCCAAGACACACAAAAGACAACCCAAACAACAGAAAATACAGAAAAAAGAATCCCCTCGCCTACAACCCAAAGGAGTCTCAACCGAGAACCCAACCCAGATCCTGTATAAACCCCCAATTCAGTCACCAGCACAGGAAACATCACAGTCATCTCCTGGAACCTACTGTTAACTTACTGTTAGCCACCATCCAAGACAGTCACCCAGAAATCATCAAGCTTCACGAGAGACTCACTAAGAACCTTCCCCCACCCAAACTCCCAGGATACATCGTGCAATATAAACCAAGAATAATCAAATCTCCCACAGTTGACAGATGACTCAACACAGTAGTCAGAGCTGACGTACCACATGCTCCCATCCCCAAATACACAGCAAATAAAGACAGGGAAACACTGACCATAACAGTACAAGTATTCAAGAGCACAGCATTTGATGTGATCAACGCATACCTTTCTCCACAGCACTTGTTTGACTTAGACAGAGCAACAGCAGGTGCAGACAACTTTCTTTTAGCAGGAGACCTCAATACCAATTCTGATGTCTGGTTATACCAGGCCATTATTTATTAGACCAACTAAACAGATCCGATGATACAAAAGTTTCAACCACAGTTTACGGCTTTACACTGGATCTAGTCATTGTGTCCCCACAGCTATTGACAACTACACACTGGCACCAAGATGAAAGCCACACCTTGGACCACATAGCTAACATAATCGATATAACCAGCTCATTCCAGAAGACACCAAGATGGATCTCAGAGAAAGCAGATTGGTATCTCTTTGCAAAGAAGCTAAAAACTGTCCAGATCCAGACCGTCCACCAATCCATCACTTGAGCATCGCCTACAATCACTACTGCAGGACATAAATACAGCAGCGATGGAAGCAGTCTCCATATCAAAATCTAAGACCACCCAATCTCCTCGTTCCTTTCTCCCTCCAGAAGACAGAAAATGGACGAAACAAGTAAGCCAGCTCACCAAAATCTTCAAGGGCAACCCAAGCTAAAGAAACAGAGAAAAACTTCGTCTCTGTCAACAAGAAACAAAAAGGCAGCTCTTCTCTCTGAAGAAACAACAGTGGAATTATGGTGTAACATACTTGCTGAAATGAGATTATCACAAATCTGGCGAGAGATTATACAGAAGGACGGGTCCACTCCAATATCCAAAACTGTAAATCCAAAACTTGAAGCTAACAGATTCGCTGACCATTTCACAACACAGACCAGACTACTCTACCCAAGAACATGAACACAGCCCTCACACAACAATTACCACTAAGACAATCCAAAACAAAAACATCCAGATATAAACAGGCTGTTTATCTTTCACGAACACTATACCGTACTTAGAAGACACAGAAAGACAGACCCTGGAGAGGATAGCTTTACCTAAACCTTCTACACCAAAGCCCCACGTTCCTTTAAGAGATTTTTCGATTTATTGAAGCAATCCTGGACTGAACGAAGACTACCAGAACAATGGAAGATGGCAATAGTCATCCCGATCGCTAAACCAGGAGGAAAAGACCACCGCCTCATCTGCCTATTGTACACCCTGTCAAAGATTACGGAGAGAATGATCCTAACAAGACTCCAGTGAAAACCCTCCAAGAAGAAAAATATCTATGTATTCTTCAAAAACAGATCAACACTAGACCCTATCGTTCATTTAGTCACCAATATCACAACTAGAATGCCCCCAAAGCAACAAACCAGTGTTTGTAGCCTTCATAGATCTGGACAAGGCATTCGAGCATGTTGATAATCTTTGCATGCTGAACTCCCTTATCTCCCTGGGCATATCTGGGAGGATCATCACATGCCTAAAAGACTTTTTAACAAACAGAAAGATAAAAGTAAAGATTCAAGGAACCAACTCCGACCTCCATGATCTCACCACTGGATGTCCTCATGGATCAACAATATCCCCCACTATCTCGCCGCATAACAGTCCTCCAACTATAGAAAGTCAGAGTATGGAGAAATCGTGATCCGGTCCAAGTACACAGATCGGACTGCACACCATACAGGTGATAAAGTCTGAACCGTGGAAGTCGGAATTCAAAATCCCGATGAGCCTCAGCAAGGATTATCCAGCACTCAATTAGAAGTCAAGCACACCAGGGAGGGCGCCAGACAGCTGAAGACTACAAGCCTAGAAATGAGGGACAGCATCCTCAAAATAGAAGAGCTGGAGAAGAAACCGGTCAACTTCACCCCAATGTCTCTCCTTATACGGAATATAAAGTACCTAATAAAAAATGTTCCTTTTCGGACACCAGAAATTTACTTTAAGGAAACATACGGTTTCATGGATGTGAACAAATCATAAAGGGAAAAGAAATAACCTGGTCATTGATATCCACCCAGACCTCGCCATCGGAGATGACAGTACCGTTCTACAAAACCATGCCCATATGATGTTACGTACCAGAACCAGCACAATGTTTCAGATGTCATCGCAAGAACCACACCATAAAATTGTGCAGGTCCCGCCCGAGATGTTACCACTGTGGAAAATAAGGCCCAAAGGATGTCACAACTCACTACGTTTGCTGCAAAAAGCCAAAGCAGCCAAAATGCTTAAATTGTCATGGAAACCACAACCCAGCATACAAAGGATGCTCATCAAAGATCTACATGATCTACACTATCTACGAGCGGATGGGAATCGACCCACAATGGAAGACAACCAACCCAGAAGTACAAATCATCAAGCCAAATCCAATACCATGGAAGGTGCCACAGCAGACACAGGCACCACGGAAGGTGCCACAACAGACACAGGTACCAAGGAAGGTATCACAACAGACACAGGAACCAGCATGCCTTCTACAAACAGCCTTCCCACCACTTCCCCAAACAGACAAGAGGATTGTTATCAAGGAACAAAAGAGAGTTCAGCCAGTAACTCCAGACAAATTGGTCACAACACCGGTCACTGCTATCCTGGCTCATATGAGTCACCTAATGAAAACCGTGGACATAATCAAGGAACTCATCAAGACATTACCCACGGAACTGTACAACAAGGCACAGGATGACCTAAAAGCTGCAGAAAAGTAAATCCCCCAAGATCAGATGCTCCATTCGGTCCTAGACAGTGTCATAACCTCGTCTGGACACCCAAACGACAACTAAACAACAGAAAATACAGAAAAAAACATCTCCTTCATTTATTAGGCCAACTGAATAGATCCGATAGCATCGTGATAAATGATCCAAAAGTTCCAGCCACAGTTTACAGCTCTACACTGGATCTAGTCATCGTGTCCCACAGCTATTCACAGCTACACGCTGGCACAAAAATGAAAGCGTCACCTCGGACCACATAGCTAACAGCATCGATATAACCAGCTCATTCCAGAAGGCACCAGGGATCCTTATACCACCAAGATGGATAACAGAGAAAGCAGATTTGGATGTCTACGAAGAAGTTTAGAAACTGTCCAGACCCAAACCCATCCACGAATCCATCCCTTGAGCATCGCCTAAAATCACTACTCCAGGACATAAATACAGCAGCGATGGAAGTAGTCCCATCTCAAAAACTAATACCACCCAATCTCCTTGTTCCTTCCTCCCTCCAGAAGCCTTCTAATGGATGAAACAAGTCAGCTAGCTCATCAAAATCTTGAAGGCCAACCCAAACTAAAGAAACAGAGAAAAACTTCGTATCTGCCAACAAGAAACCAAAAGGCAGCTCTTCTCCCTGAAGAAAAAAAAAAACAGTTGGACATATGATGTAACAAATTAGCTGAAATGAGATCAAGACAAATCTGGCGAAAGATAAAAGGGTCTACTCCAGTATCCCAAACTGTAAATCCAAAACTTGAAGCTAACAGACTCGCTGACCATTTCACAACTAGAGCAGACCAGACTACTCTACCCAAGAACAATAACACACCTCCAAACAACGATTACCACTAAAACAATCGAATTTGGCAGCAGCGAAACAGAAACATCCAGACACAAACAGGCTGTTTATCTTCCACGAACTCAAGACTGTACTGAGAAGACACAGAAAGACAGCCCCCGGAGAGGATGGCTTTATCTACACCTTCTACACCAAAGTTCCATTAAGAAGAGAATTGTCAATTTATTCAAATCAATCCTGGACGGAAGGAAAACTACCAGAATGATGGAAGAAGGCAATAGTCATCCTGATCGCTAAACCAGGAGGAAAAGGCCACCGCCCCATCTCTCTAGTGTCCACCCTCTCAGAGATTATGAAGAGACTAATCCTAGCAAGACTCCAGTGGAAAACCCCCAAGACGAAAAATATCTTTGCATTCGTCAAAAACGGATCCACACTAGATGCTATCGTTCACTTAGTAACCAAGATCGCAGCTAGAAAATGCTTCAAAACAGCGAAACCGTGTTTGTCGCCTTCGTGGATCTGGGGACAAGGCATTCGAGCACGTTGATCATCTTTCCATCCTGGACTCCCTTATCTCTTTTAGATATCTGGGAGGATAATCATATGGATAGAAGATTTTTTAACAAACAGAAAGATAAAAGTAAAGATCAGGGTTTGGGCCGAGTACATGGGAAAGTACTCGAGTACAAGTAGGAATACATGTTTTTTATGAGTACAAGTATGAGTACTTATTTTATCAATGTACTCGAGTAAAAATACAAGTGCATTTTTAATCACATTTACTCAAACATAACTACTGTGTAATGTGAATGTGACAGTTCATGTTGACACATAGGAGGTTGTGGATCTAGATCTACATAGACATATGCAGTAGATGGTTTAATACATGTAGACAAAGATATCAATAATATTAGATCACCCTTCAAGTAAAAGTATTCAATAATTAACAACAATGCAAACATATATTTCAATCTATTTTTTCTTTTATTTAACCATGTTCAATATGTTATGCAGCCTGCATAACATATTGAACATAGTTAAATGAAAAGAATAAAATGCCAGCTATTTAGAAATAATTAAATGAAATGTCATGCTTATGTCCAAGGCACCAAACATACATAAACTATAATAATAATGTCCATAAAAATGCATTCAATGTAAACAGTTAATTCAGGTACTATTGCATCTGATGAACATCAATCTTTCAAAAGGCAGTCACTAGCATCCAGGTAGACAGAAATTATGTCACAAACATGTGCATAATGACGGTAGTGGTTTTAGTTAAGTTCACATTAATGCTAATACATGGAATAACATTCATACTTTATGTTTAAAATCAAAGTGACCTAATCCACAGGGATTCTGGTTTAAAATGATAACAAATTTCTATGGACATAATTATAAATTCATTTTCGGAGGAAAATGGCTATAAAGACAAATGGAAATAAATTGAAAACGATATTCTGTTTATGGTGAAAGTACTCTAAATGTACTCTGAAAGTACCAGTACTTTATGAATATACCTGAGTACAATTAATGAGTACTTCCGAGTACTTCAAATTGTGTACTCGAGTAGAATATGTACAGGAGTACATCGGCCCCAATCCTGGTAAAGATTCAAGGAATCAACCCCGACTCCCATGATCTCACCACTGGATGTCCTCGGGGATCAACAATATCTCCCACCATCTTCAACGGTCTTGTCGCCCAACTCCTGATAGTCACTCTACATCTATCAGTAGATATCAGTGCTTACGCTGACGACCTTGTTCTGATTTCACATGGAAGTAGCCCAGCACATAAACTCCAGAAAGCCCTAAACGCAACAGACAATGCAGCCAATAGCTTAGACTTATATTTCTCTCAAACTAAGACGAAGACCATGGCTTTCAACACATCTAGACAAAGTCATAAATTTAAACTGGGCCTACACAAATCTAGAAATGGTCAACAATTATAACTATCTCCGGATCACAATAGACAGAAGACTCACATTCACCCGACAAGTAGCAGAAACTAAAGGTACTCCAGATTGAACATGATCAAGGCCATTACAAATCTGAAGATTGGTATAAATACCAAGATGCTCATAACTCTGTACAAGTTCTTGACACAGTCTGTACTATTATACGCTGCGTCCTTCTACTAGCCTGCAAATCAGACTTACAGTCCTTAGAAAGAAAACAAAGAGTCCCACTACACTACATCTTGGGGCTTCCGAATGATACAAGCTCCATCTTGGTATACAGAGAATCAGGAATCTTGCCCATCCGACTTTTAATAAAAAGGAAACAGCCACATATCGCTTGAGAACCGCGACTAAACCGATTCAGACCGAAATTATACAAAAAATTCAAGAAGAAATACAAAAACGATGCCTCATGGTCAATCAAGGCAGCTTGGCTCCAGAAGGAAATCGGCATACCTCCAATCACACCCCAAGCTCCAACAATCCTGCTCCATGTTTACAACCACCCATCCAAGTAATTATACAGAACCTTATCCAGAAGATAGTTGTTCCTGAAGGCGCAGCATTGGAAGCCACTATCAGAATTGCCAACTTGAAAAGCCGAACACCAACCATCAACATCTACACCGATGCTAACTTCTAAGAAAACGAAACCACAGCCTGGGCATGCTTCATTAAAGAAAAAGACGAAGAAATAAGAGGGATAATCCCAAACCACACTCCGATCACATTAGCTGATCTGCATGCAGTCAAAGCAGCACTAATATGGATATCGTGACAGTATATCCATGAAAGAGTCATCATCCACTCAAACTCTATGGGGGCACTAACCATCATCACCTCAACTAATTTTCTCACCTGTCCCGAAATCATCACATAAATCTACATCACTGCATCAACCCTCAGGCAGCGTGGATTCCAAGTAATTCTCCACTGGATTCTGAGCCAAGTTAATCTTGAGGGCAACGACCGAGCCGACCAACTAGCGAACGAAGCAACATGTCTGTAAGTCATCGACCGTGCTGAATATAGCCCAGGCACATTCAACCATCCCATTGACATATTCATCTCTAATCAACTCGAATCGATATATACAGACCACACATCATCATCCAAGGATTGGTACCAGACCATCACTGTAGTTGAACATAACCTCCCGAACAAGAGACCGGCCGACACCCAACTAGGACGACTACGGTTCTGGTCATGCACACGAAACATCACTGGTCCGTCATTCCTAGCACTCTGCCTTCATTGGCAATGTACAATCCAGTACATTATCTGCTCAACTGCCCAGCCCACCCGAAGTACCGAAAAAGACTAAAAGAAGATCTTCCCCCTGAAGACTACAAACTTCCAGATCCTCACCTAGCAGCATTGATCATAAGAAAATCAACATTCCTACCAGACATCATCACCCCACTTCTACTGAAAGACGCCTATAAACACCACCATTAACGATAAAGACTGAACAGAAAACAACACAAGGTGGCTGTGCCCAGTTGACAACAGCCAGGGTTTCTACTCCAAATTTCACACAAGAGCAAGGACACACAGGTCTGTATGAGGCTGTATGGTATGTATAAAAGAGACATGCCTTTATAGTTGAATCAGATAAAAGATCTTACGTTTCGCACCAAATTATCTGCTTTGTTACTGAGGTTGATGGGCGCCTCCGTGGTCTAACTGGTAGCGCGTTTGACCACCAATCACTACTACCCGAGTTCAAATTCCGGCGTAGGTGTATATGAATGGTGTTTCATCTTTGACTTTGCTTCATTACCTTTGGATCTCGCTGGACCCATTCAGCCTACCATGTGCACAAAAGTGGCCGTAAGACATCAATCATCTTCGATAATTTCTTTGTTTATAGCTAAGCTAAGTATTAATCATAATTTATTGAAAAAAATATAATTAGTCAATTGTACAAGGTTTATCTTTTCTACTTTGTTGTTGAGAAAACCCTTAAGCAATATAGTCGGAACACAAAAATGGACTCTCGTCGCATCAAACATGACCACCTTGGCACAATTCTTATGACGCTAGATGAAATATTTACTCCCCAGATTATTAGTTATGAACATTATTATTAAATCATTAAGCTTAATACAATAAAATTAAAATTAATTAATATGGGCTTGAATTAAGTTGCAACTCAGTTCAAGCATCTCGCATGAAAAATTGAATAGAGATATTGCTTTCTAGCTTGAATTAAGGAAAATACTTTTGCTCAAGATGGCATTCGAAGATATTTCTCCCTCGAAAAGTTTAACAAATTTGAAATAATGAACGTTAATAGAATCACCCGTTATGGTACAAATACCACCACTTGAATTCGACTGAAAAGCATAATAAACATGTTCAAATGTAAATGAAGGTAGCTCATCAGGGACATTTATATGGAAACCACATTGAATCCACTTAAAGCTATCACGTTGTTTCCATGTGGAAATTTGGTTCTATTTGGAACAAAATCAATCGACGAGAATTTCGACGCCGAATCTATATAAGGGTTTCCGTGTTGAATTTATGTAATGAGTACTACACTAAATATAATCTACATTTCACTTTCCACATTGAATCCAATGTATAAGCTGGAATCAAGAAAGTGCTTTAAACCCATTCTGAGCCTCCATTTTTATTATCATTATATATTCATCAAAACCATTTTCTCCGACAAGTTCTCTTCTAAATAAAATTGATTTTATTTCTTTATTTGGTTGTGATTGTATTGCACTCGTGTACCTATAATAATTATCATATAACAACACTGACAAAGTATGTATCAGTTGATCAAAATATTTAATTTCACAATTCAAATTAATTGCCTTAACTTTTAAACTATATAGAATAAATTAATGCAGATATATTTTATTAGTAGCCATTAATCAATCAGTTTATTGGATATAGACCTAGATGGGCCATTATACCAGCACACTGACCACTGACGTGATGCCATCCCCTAACTGCAACTCAACTCAAAGAAAACTGATAACGTAATATTTCCAATAAGATTCCCCTAGACAGTGAAAGATAACGACACAATTTACTCCTAGACTATCTCCTGAACATCAGCGATCGAGAATGAATCCTGAAGACATTGATCCTGATATAAGACGCAGCTGGATAATTCACTAACGAGACATTAATTACCCAGCAAGTACACTAGACGATTTTCGCGTTGAGATTAGGTGGATTACCCAAGTTGATTCCACGTCAAAATACTGAACGAATTATATATGGAATAGATGTTATACCGGTAAATAAACAAGACAATATTCGATCACATTTATATTAGTGACAATATAACATCAACAGGATTTATTTTTACAGACATAATGATTACAAACCTATTATTACAGAATTGGCTGATTACTTTGGAGCTTTCTATCGTTCACATGAACAATTTAAAAAAATGCGGGATTCCTATAATAAAATAAGAGTATTTTCCAAAGGAATTGTTTACAGATTTAAAATATTTCAGGGAAAATCAACTTTGAACCAATTCAATGCAAAATGTGTCCAAACGAAGCGTATAATGAGTTTTTGTCATTGTCTAAAACAACCTTTGAATATTCGTTTCCTTTCCGCATTACAAACACCAAGTCTAAATTAATCAAAAGGGAATCCTGGCTTTCAATATATTCACTAGTCTCGTCTACGAAAAGAGCCTAACTTCTTTATAAAAGAATAGAGTCAAACATTTAAAAAGTATAATAACATATTTAATAACCTCAGCGTGAAATGAAAATAGCAGACTGAAACTGCTATTGAGGAAAATAAATCTTATATAAAGAACACATGAGCCACCTTGAGACAAGTTATTGGCTACTTAAATGATAAATAAAACTACACTAATATATTTATGATCAACAATACATCAGTGATAGGTAGAGCTCACGTGGAAGAAAACTTTAATGATTATTTCGCTAAAATAGGCATTCAAACTAGTCATAACGTTCACCTCACAAATAAAGGTTTTCGTGAAAGCTCATGTCAGCTGTGTAGAGTAGGTTTTTGGAACCTGTGAAGTCATTTGATGTTCTGTTTAAGGGAAGCAAATTTAAAAGTAAAACGAGCTACATTCACGATGGAAGTGAATACTGAAAAATACCATTCCTATTATTATTCAGCCTATTACACATAATACAAAGTTGTTCCAATCCATAAAGCGACTGATCGAAGCCAATTGAAAAATTATACACCTCTTATAACACCAGCTTTTTCAAACATATTTGAGAGAGTAATGTACAACAAATAAAACTCTCTTTTAAATAGTAATGATATTCTCTTGAAACACTCAATTATTGCCTGGAAATTTCGACAAAGCTAGATCTTAAATATATTTTAGCCGTTCTGTGTGACATTTTGAAAGCTTTTGACGTATTAAGTCACGGAATTCTGCTTAAGAAAATAAATTCAAACTAATTACGTTGAATTGTTAATTAACATGGTTTGAGGAATACTTGTTCAACATAATTCAATTTGTTGAACTTGACCAACACAAGTCAACATGTATATTATTATTATTATACCTCATTTATGTTAACCACATAGACAGCTCCTGTCAAGGTAAAATACTGTCATTTACTGATCAAATCTCTTTATACAGGTCAAACTAAGACCTAAGTAAATTAACAACTGATCCAAATATGTTTTTAGCAAACCCAGAGAATATATATATAATAGTTTTACCATTATGTTCAGATTATTATCTATTTAATGGTCTTCAGATGTTTTATGCATTTTGTTTTGTTTATACATGGGTTACATTATGTTTGTGATTGGGTTTTATGGTAGACATTTGTACTAAAGTGTATTGTGTAAATATATAGGAGTTTGACCTGGACACTCTGTTCTGAGTGAGAATATATATCAGTATGGTATTCACAATCACTTGGTGATAATAATGTTTAATTTGATTGAGAATTTGTAAATAAACTTTTTATTTCTTTAGTCATATTCGGTTCTAACGCAAACTTTCACCAGCATAGTAATCATGGTGCCGATCACGATCAAATATTTTACATTTTCTTGAAGTTATGAAGGAATTCTGTCTTGAAATCAATTCAACGTGGAAATTGTGATGTCTGTTCTCGGTGCAAGTCCTCATGTGGATTCATCGTCGATGTCTTCTCGTGGGTCAACTTTCAAATACAACAGAATTACCAAAAGGAAACAGCATTAGGGTTTGACATAGATTCCACGTGGATTCCACATAATATTTACATTGTGGAGAAACTACCATATAGCAGAGTATCTTCGAACGTCGAGGTGAAAATATTGTTCAAGTCGTGATTTTGGCTTCCCACCCGAGTGTTGTTCACAACTATTCCAATTAATCCTCGATAATCGTATATGTGGAATTAATTTTTTGGGAGCTAATAGAACCATGACGTCACGCTAGTAGTGTTGTGTGTGTGTTTTGAACTTCAGGTTTTCCGCTTGTTTATTTTTGCCGCCAATGTCATTCCCACGCCATCGGATTGCATCATTCTTATTGTTTTGTACTTTACTGTTACTGGTGTTTTGTCGTAACAATATTGAGTAGATATATAAAAGGAAGCCCCCCCCTTATACATTTATACACCAACTGGACAATGAATGAGATAAAATCTTATATCAACGCCAATTGATAAAAGTATTTCCGTAATAATTACCTGTAACATCTTGTGTTATGATCTTGCTAAAGACGGAAAACATATAAATTCATGCCGACGCAAAATGTCTGTTTCAGAAGCCGATTCCGCCATTTCGGAAAATTGGTGTACCCAGTTTTAACTGAATAAATACATTCGCTAATAATATATCTATCTCTGCTATATTGAAAACACTGTCTGGTCGAGTTAACAATACCTTTGTGATATAATCCACCATTAAAATATAAAATAACAAAACGTTTGAAACATAATATAGCCTCCATTTTATTCTCCGAATTTAGATAAATAAAAAAAATTATTCACAAACTTGATACAGTTAGCGGAAATACGTTAAAAATGGGGATTCGTCATCCATCAGTATAGCGATGAACTGTCTTTCCGTACAGAGAACATATTAGAAAATCTCCTTTTTCAAAGAATCATGCTTACAACGCAACGAACTTTACTTAGACTGCAGAATGAATCCACAGCGGCATCTATAGAGTTTGATATTAATTTATGCCAAAAACGAGGTGCAAAATATGAAATATACTTACTGCTAAATTTCTGCAGATTTTCTAAAATACAGAAACACTTTCATAAAGATAAAATTATCTATTGAGAATAAAAACAATAATAGTTCTAATATAAACAAGACAATTAACATTAATATATTACATATACAAATGTAAATATACATAAACCTTCATCTGATGGAGAATACAATTTTTTAAGTAATATGTAAATATCGATCTGAGAATTTGTAAATAAATTTCTTATTTGTTTAGTTATGTTTGGTTCTAAGGCAAACTTTCACCAGCATAGAAACGCTTTAATGTAATTACAATCGTTAAGAATGGTAAATTAATAAATTCCTATCTTGTAATTACATTAACTCGTATGTTTTGTAAACTTATGCAACACATGAGTGTTGGGGGCGATTAGAGGATCAAATGGATAAATATTTTGATTAACATTATTTAACAATACAATGATTATGACTACGATTATATGAATAATGACTTTAATCGATTGCGATTACGTTGTAAAGTAATCATGGTGCCAATCACGATTACAACGTATTTCATATTTTATTGTACATGAACTGTTCGAAGGTATTATCTCCCAAAAAAACAGCTGCAATTAAGCAGGGGAATTTCTAATATCTTCCCGTAAACCATTGCACAAAGTGCGGGCTGCAACAATAAACGTACAATTACCATATCGCTAGAGCCGAGACACTGGCACCTTCAATAGTATCTGACTAGATGACCTGAGTTTTCGGGATGACTTTCCAATGGACACCACTTCATACATATATTCTGGCTCCATATACTTAAGAGCAGGTAGCGAATGTAGTTTTTGATAAATTGGGATGATATGATCATATTTTTTTAGTATTTGTCACTATGCGAGTTACATTATTCTAAATTCGCTGAAGATGATTGATGCTATAATGAGATGTAACAAAGGCATGGACTACAGTTACAGGTGTTTCTTGTGCCAAGAATGCTTTTAAACAGTGGATGTTCTTAATATGGTAGTAGGCAGCTCGGCATACTGATGTGACATGTTCATATATTATTTTACTAACCCATCTGTAATGCTGGTGTCGTTAGGGATTTAACACAATTTGGTGATGCCTAATATATAATATGTGTTTTATTATCATTTAGTTTTAGAAGATTTTGAGTCATCCATAGCCGAATAACGGCAATACAATGCTCTAAATTCTTCAAGGAAGAGGAGAAATGTAACTCATTGTCAGGATCCAGTGATATATGCAGCTGTGTATCATCAACATACAAGTGATATTTAACCCCATATCGCTGCACAATGATCCCAAGAGGACGGGTATACATTGTGAAAACCAGAGAACTAAGAAGTGAACCTTGTGGTACACCAGATAACAAAAACTGAATGTCAGATAAAATACCACGAACAGACACTTTCTGGGAGCGTTGTTCCAGATAGGATCGAAACCATTCAAGTACTTTACCTGGCAGACCAAACATGTATTTTAACCTAGAGAAAAGTACATTATGGTCAACTGTATCAAATGCAGTAGACAGGTCCAGAAGAACAAGAAATACTGGCTTACCTTGATCAATTGACATCATAATATAATTTTTCACTCAAACCAAGGCTGTTTCAGTGCTGTGACCACTTTTATATCCAGACTGTAGTGATTCTTTAATGTTATTATTGATTAAATATTTGGTTGGACGGCAAGCAACTGCTCTTTCTATAACTTTAGATAAAAAATGTAAAATTTGAAACAGGTCTATAATGGGTCAGTTGCGAGATCCGGACAAACATTCGCTGTCTCGACTTCCTGGGAGGTCAATCACCGGCGCCCCACCTCTCAGATCTACCCAGATGGGGATACGTACGTGTAGAAACAAACACACGACTTTTCCGAAACCGATATCAACCTGACCAGCTTTACGTTGTACCAGTAAATTCGGCCAATTTATCGTGAAAATAAGTGACTAGTAGCGGCCGTCATTCACTGCGACGAGTCGTGATAAATGGTGTTGGAAGACATTCATGTCTGTGTGTGGAATCATGTTTGTCATCTTTCAGTGCTCAATGTTGACCAGTAGGGAAACATACCAGTACAAATGGAAATTATGTCTGAATATATAGACCTTGCTAAACTGTATCTGACAGCGCCCCGAGTGACATGTGGTTTGACAGGCTGATAGATCAACAACAATGTATATTGTAATCACCTAAGATCAACAGATGGTCACTGTTGGCAGTGAGAGAGTCAACAAATCCCAAATATTCCTTGAAGATATCTGCAGCTTTCAGGCCATTTTTCTTAGTTGGGTGTAATCGGTAGATAATAGCCACACGAATACCTATCCCCCAGATACAAAAGTCAGTTGGTAATTTTCTAAACACCTCAAAGCGCAAATGAGTTTCACGTTTCAAAGAATCACGGAGAAGAATGCCGACACCCCAGCCTTTCTTGTGAATTAGAGCTGGATGATAGAATAAATATCCAGCTGGAGTCACATCACCGACTATTTTCTGGTCTGAAACATTACCAGTCAGCCAAGTCCCTGTAATGACAAAAGCATCAAGATCCATATACTTAATAACATCAGATATTTCATCAGAATTATTACAGATTGACTGACAATTTATAACACCAATACTTACATTTTGTATAGCTGTGCCATTTGATGGTGTTATTGGCACAGCGATCAAATAAAATAAGGGGAAAGTAAATTCTGTTGATTACACAACAACAACTTCAACCATACACAACTATCAACACACGTAACTAAAATCCGGGTTTTTAGCTTTAATACCGGATTGTGTGATACTGCAGGGCGTCAAATGATCAATTAAAAAGAATATAACAGAAATACAAAATTATCAAACACACACACGCCGCGCGCGCGCACACACACACACACCCAGAGAGAGAGAGAGAGAGAGAGAGAGAGGATTCGATATTCTGACCGGCAGGCATCTCCATGGGTATTAAGCTGCGGACAGAGTTTTTTCTATATTATGAGTAATTAGGTTACACTGATATAGGAAATTTGTTAAATGTAGCTATTGCTATTATCGGAGATCTGCCTGAAATCCGCTGTTCTCGACCATGGGTCAAATAGATCAAGTGGATAGGCGCTTTAATTTAGATCCCACCACACCTAACTGCATATACTTAGGGACGCTAAATTAGGCGTGAATGAACGTTCCCTTAGTGATGAACGGAAACGTATGAGGGTTAGCTGTTAGGTTCGAGTAAATCGTAGTATTTACTCAGGTTTGAGACGATATTTCGTTCTAGTCCAGTAATAATCCATTGTGCGGTATTGCTACTTTGTTTTTATTTCAGTTAAATCACTTCAGTGAGTCCATACTGAGTTAGTGTACATTCTTTTGTGGTGAACAAACTGTAATGTTTGTTAACACCCCTGAGGGTATATAAAAGGCCTGACTTTTCACTTAGGTTAGAGAAGAACTTCGACGCCAGACTAATCGGACATGTACCGATATATATATATATATATATATATATATATGGTTCATATAGGTAGGATTTATTTAGAAAATTACTGTTGAATGTAAACTGTGGTGTCAAAATAGTTTGATATGTATGTAGCAAGTCACCATTGAACCACACGCACGTGTTGTTTGTTGCGAGCTGTGGTATCAAATGGTATGTTTTTACGTGCTTCTGCTTTTTGTACGTAGCCTGCATGTAGCCGCTTTCCTGTGGGCGTGACATATTTGTCGCGTACGAAAAGCGAATTAGCTGGTTCCCACAGGCTGATGAGTAGACCAGACACATGCTTAGGTATACGCACACATTTATCAATATGTGGAGGTATGGAACATTTTATTTTTAGATTAATGTATGTATAGTTGTATTTAGATTTATGGAGGTAGGTCTCGAAGGATGTTTAGATATGTTGATGCTCTGTGCCTGTTGCCTCTTTGTATGTACCCTAAAACAAACACACACACACACACACAGAGAGGATTTGATATTCTGACCACGTGTCTCGTGTGAAATATTACTAAATTACGGAGATGGTTTGGAAAGTTTAATCAAACATATGTCAGACTTGTCGAGTTTGGAATATCACAAAGGGGATTCAACATATTTATCTACAGACTTATATCTTATTATTAAAAATAATGAGATAATTATAAAACCATCTATAATATTAATGTCATAATGATGACACGCTAACTGCTCACGGTACATCTTTGTCAACGTGTTGTTAACAAATGGCAGTATTTTGATCTAGAAATGTAATTCAACTTTTCTTCGCTGTTTTACTCGGACATCTCGCTTGCGGATATCACTTTGGTCGAAAAAGGTGTCGGCTGTGAGTGTCTCGGAGGAAGCAGTTATCTTATTAATATCAACATAACCCTATGCAGCTATGTCAGTAGTATTTCTGTAAATATATCTCACATTTTTAACTGTCAACATAATCTTATTCAGATATATTATTACTATTTTTCTAAATACAGACCGTCATCTTACGTCATCAAATTTCTGTAACCGAAGTTGACATTGTTGGTTACAAGATTATAATTGATTGATTTCCGCTGCCTCTCTATCGATGACGTGTTTAGCCAGATATTGTCCCTCTGGCGCAATACATTAACACTCACAGTAGGCTACTGTATGGGTATTTGAGGTTTTGTCAACGTACTGACAATTTATGTAATAGATCTTGAAGTTGAGGTATATGGGCGGAGGTCAGTTTATACGAAAAACATGCGGTGTGTCGTGGAATATTATGTCGAAGTAGGAACGTGAGATGGTTGGGGAAACAAGAGGATTTTGACGAGGTATTATCTGGTTCAGGAACAAATTGTATAACGATAAGTAATTACTTATTTTAATTATTTTTGATAACTGGGAGATAATATTTCCACTTTAAAAAAAATCTTTTATGTTTTGTTGCCAGTTAAACACAACAGAATATCACGACATTTTGTTAAGTTAGCAAGCAATAGGATAGAAGTTGTTTGAAAGGAATACTTTGGCATTTGAACAATGGCTAACATTACGTATTTATGGCGTCTCCGTGGTCTAACTGGTAGAGCGTTGAAATCTCTGATCACTATCACGTGAGTTCGAATCTCGGCGTGGACATATCTGAAGAGTGTTTCATCTTTGACTTCGCTTCATTACCTTTGACATTTGAAGGTCGCTCCGCCCATTTTTGCCTTCCATGTACATAAAAGTGTCTGTAAACATCAATCATCATCATCATCATTATCTCGAGTCCTAATTTCTTTAATAAATCGTCCCCATCAACAATCGTCCCTAACACTTGTCATCTATAATCTGTTCGCTGCTTTCCGGGATCTTCCTCATACTAAATGTCATACCTATTATAGGCTCCAGGGATCAATGAGGTATCACTAATCCCAACAACAACTACGATAGCAGTAAACAAAAGCCGTTTTTACTTCCCATCAGGCAGCTATTCTCGTGTTACCGAGTAAAATTGTTGATTTTATCAAGTGCAATTAGTCAACAATTATCAGTGGTCGCGCCTTATTGTCGACGAATGGTTCCAGAAAAACTCGTTGTTCATCACAGATTGATGTAGTTTGGATGTCGTGTTGTCATTTTACTGTCAGTCAACGAACGTTGTTTAAATAACTAAAAATGATAAACAGATGGTGATATTTAGATGATAAGGCTGAGAAACGACACCTTAGATAAATAGCTCATAAACACAATAATGAATCGGATTCGAACCCGTAACCCGTATCTTTGCAGCACATTGGTATAACAGCTGGGCTATCAGAACTCTGTATTTAAATAGTTAAACTTTGCTAAAATAGATTTATCTCTTCTTATGCGATATTTATCTTAATTGTTTTCATGTCTCTCTATCTGTCCGTCCATCCGTCTGTCCATTCTTGCATCTATTTATATATCTTTCTCATTCTTTAGAATACATACCCTAATGTCTTACTTATCTATCAGGATACTTCGGTATCCCAATTATTGGATCTTTGACTTACAAATATCCAGGTCAGTGACCTATATTTGTTGTGTGTATCTCTGTATCGTCATCTCACGTCCATAACTCCCTGATCTGACCATAGCTGAAGATAAATCACCCACTTACCCCCTTACTTATTCATCTGATTTTCACCTTTATTCTTGTGTAAATCTTTGTAAATGAAAGTAAATTGCTAAAATTAGGAATTTATGGTTTGATCTAAATCTAGTCAATAACGAGGTCAAGGTCATGTTTACTATCGGGTTTGAATGGAACTGTGTTTAGTTAATTGTATTAGTTATATATATTATATATACAAAAATACGTATATATATATATATATATATATATATATATATATATATATGATATGGTTCTCTCTCGCTCTCTCCCCCTCTCTCTCTCTCTCTCTCTCTCTCTCTCTCTCTGTGTGTGTGTGTGTCTCCTTACGTTCCCGGTATTTAAATTAGAACTATTTCTTTTAAACTGCAAGCATATTTATGATTATAAGTTTCTAACCATTATAGTTGACTCTGTACTTACACTTTTATATGTAATTTACATGTTGTACTTAAATACAATCACTTCGAACAAAAGGTCAGTTTACAAATATTTTCGCCCTAATTATGTCAACAAAATAAATAAATCAGAAGATTTAGCTTTTGGAGATTTAGAGAGATTTTAGTCAATTTTTAGAACAAACATTCATCACGTTAGTGATTATTTTCTATAAAATTGGCTTTAAACGAGCATATATTCTGGTTTGCAAAAATTCGCGGATAATAATTTCGTTGAAGCAATTTTAGGTCAATCGACCGCCAAGGAAGCATCAACAAATGACAATACATCTACAATAGTTAATTGTCTCTCCTGGTATTTAAAGCAGGTAGTTCTTAAAGACAGATGGTCATTTAATGCTTAGTTAGAGCATCCTAATCCATGGCTGTATACTACATTTAACTGAATCCCGTCTTGCTCGTTTTACAGACATCAAATTTACAACAACAACAACAACAATGACAACAACCGCAAACTAATTTACATATTTTTTTATAGATCCAGGCATGATCCAGAAATGTTTTTATTATGCTCCGTGAGGAATGATACAGACATTTTAGCTGGATGTAATGTGGCGGAGTCAGAAATTGTGGCGTCAAATAAGGAATGAGAAAGTGAAATATTTATTATAAAAAAACAACAGAAAAGGTATTTGATCTCACATAATGAATGAACGCATTATTTATCTCTGTTCCAGAACCAGTATTCCCCGCACTCAAAATCATAATCTTGTATATATATATATATATATATATATATATACATACATAAACGTTGACCTCCCCCCCGTTTCAAGACTACTAATTTAGCTTCATTAAAATGTTCACATTGCATGATATTATATTCAAAATTATGTTGTCCATAATTGTAATGGTGCTGATGATGAAACTGGTGATGATGATGATGATGATGGTGATGATGATTGTGGTGGTGATGATTGCTGCAGCAAAATAATCGTAGGCCACTCTTAATTGTTTATATTTATTCACGTTAGTGGAGGTGATGGTGATAATAGTGATGATGATTATGATGTTAATAATGATGATGTTGGTACTGATGACAATGAGGATGATCATCACACTGATACTAATGAGGATAATATTAATAATGATCCGACACGTAGCTTACAGATCACGACAGTCATCATCCAAACATCGACAATTTCTAAACGGTAACATGTTGTAATTTATTTCAGCTATTAACATCTTAACACTACCTAATAACAAGAAATGCTCTTTATTGATCATAATCTCCTATAATAATAATAATAATAATAATAATAATAACCAGATAGCTCAACATCACGTTTGTGACGTCCATTTCCAGTTCTTCATGCATTCATGGTTGGGAAGGTCGAGTCGTAAAGCCGTTGAAGTCCCCAGTGACGTCTATGGCACTCACTGCGTTTATTTGTATAAATCATTCCGTAGCAGATATGACTTTATATAATGGATAAATGATTTGCATAAGCTATCAGTCTATCAACAACACGTATAAATCACATCCGTAATAACGAATTGCCGGCGATTGAGATGTGATGCTTATTCATGGACTATTCAGCGGTTTTCTGTGCCATTATTTCGATGTTTCTATAGTAACCTAGTAATATATTCGATGTATGCCAGTTTTATGGGCCGCCATGACGCACAAACTTCCCGAAATGGTCGACTGTTGGAATAAGTCATATTTCCGGGTTGATAGCGTGATTCTGGCAAAATTCGTGCGTTTCGGCGAATCGATTGGAAGCCTTCGAAAGGTAAATTATAAATGAAACTTATATGCAAAGACAATGAGCACCGGCTAGTGTATGTACAACGAGACGATCCTGTCTGGTAAACATTACACGGCTGAACGACTTCTATCATAATGTGGCCACAATGCCGGTTTCAGGTATCCAGACACACCGGATTAATAACGCGTTATGATTGTGACGAAAACGACAACTCGTATGTTCACGTAGCGGTGGACACGTACCTACAGACGTATATGTGCGAAAAGAAAGAAAAACGGCTGATTGTCTTTTGGCACAAGTCATTATAAATGTGTATATGTGAAATGTGCGTGTGCCAGGATGTTACGTCGCTGTTTCGTTAGTCACACTGCAGGTGGCGCTGTTGTTGACGGCGTTTTCGACCGATGGCCTGCGCTGTCTCTGGATCTGTCGCGACGGGGATTCGTTCTGGATCAGCGGCCGGCTCTCCGGACACTGATCGGCCTTATCGCAGTCGTCCCCGCCGGCGCACGAGCCGGGGTAATTCCTCACCGGTTTATCCGTCACTTTCAGTTTCAGTTTTATGTCGTCGGTTTGCAGGTGCTCGCCAGCTTTCGCCTTGCCCGCGGCCTGTAGCCGCGGGTTGTTGACGTCGTTGCGCACTGTGTAGATCGGCGTCGCGTCGACGACGAAATACTGGGCACGCTCGCCGGGCTTCAGGATCAGCCGCTCCGGATTCAGCGGGCGGCCAGCTGCTGGCGGGCTGCAGCTGGCCGTGCAGGTGCCAGGACAGGCGGTGGCCAGGATCTCGTGCCGGGAGGGATAGTCGCAGAGATCGTCCACCCCCGGGGGCGGCCCGGCCCCGTCGACGTAACATCCGCAAGCTAGGCGCCTCCTCTGACCTTGAACCTGCCCGTAGGAGGGTGGCCTATGACCCCTATCCATGAGCGGAGTACACGGGGGCAGGTCCGTTACCAGGGCCGGGGGATGACTTAGGGTTCCCTCTCTCCAGGGGCTCGTCTTCGTCGAGCCGACGCTGGCTATCGTCGTCGTACCGTCATCTTGAGTCTGGAGCCAAGGCGACCTGACGTAATGTTTGTCGTAGGTGTCGCCAAGATGGCTGCCGCGTCCGTTGTCATGGCGACGGCTCCTGAATAAACACAGGCCCCTCTGTCTACTTGAGTGTGAGATAGAAAAAAACACACAACGTTGTTCACTATTTTGCGAACTTAATACAAAAATGGACCCCCCCACACACACAGACAGAGAGAGAGAGAGAGAGAGAGAGAGAGAATGTGTGTGTTTGTGGCTATAGGTATTATCAAGAGTTTATTAATTGCTATTATTTAAGGATATTAATGAATATTATTTAAAGTGGAATTGTATACTTACTTCTTGAGGAAAGCGAGGCCAGTAAATAAGACAAACAAACCTATCACTAAAGCTATCGCTAACACAATTAATATTGAAAGACCT
Source organism: Paralvinella palmiformis (assembly GCA_025642065.1). Lineage (NCBI taxonomy): Eukaryota > Metazoa > Annelida > Polychaeta > Terebellida > Alvinellidae > Paralvinella > Paralvinella palmiformis. The sequence goes on from JAODUP010000047.1 coordinate 621,836, forward strand.
GTAAAAGACAGATATATTAATAACATATTATTGCTTATTGGTAATTGTGTATGTTTAATATGGGTAGATGATAGAAGTGTTTACACCATATACATGTAACCTCATATATATATATAATATATATATATATATATATATGTGTGTGTGTGTTGCTGTAAGGGGGTGTGGCGTGTGGATGGTAGCCTTTTTCGCTTGCGACCAGGCGCGTATGTGTATATATACTTGTTAGTGTGTGTGTGTGTGTGTGTTTTGAGTACATTTTTGTTTGTGTGATACATTGGTGTTTTGTACATGGCTGATTGTTGCTGTATATGTTTGTGGTTATTCATTGTTTTGTGTCTATCTCACACACAACTGGGCGAATACACATAGGCATAAGTACACACAGTCCTCATATTACATACAAAAATTTGAACCATATTGCTATGTTCCGAGCGTTTTATGTGACACACACACACACAGACACACACAGCATAAAAATACATACAAACCAACGAATGAACGAACATACATACATATATATAGACAGACAGACAGACAGACAGACAGACAGACAAACAAAACAAATTTCCACGAACAGGTAATAAACATCCCGTCATTATTGAGCCACACTAAGTCGGTAACTGGCCTATGACAATCGTTATCTAGATCAAAGCTTTTATCTTGGCCATCCAACCCCTCCCCTGATGGACATTACTTTGTCATCTTGTCTGATCTTTGTTACAAACAAACACAAATCTTCTCTCGACCAAAGAATACCTCATCATACGGTTCTGGCATTCATTTACAGGTAACTAAGACATCATAATGGATACACCCCCCCCCCTCCAGCACCACCCTGAAATAAGGACCTATCCGTCTACTAGTGAATATATTTAATTATAGACTCGTCTCTGATGTTGCCGTGAAAGGTTTCTGTTTACACCAAACTAAGGCGCTGTAAACCTTGCCCTCTCGACCACCTTTCGCGAGAGATTACCTGCCTGAAAGATGGCTAGAAAATGGCGGTGGGAGGGGTTCATATTGCGCAGAAATCGATAATCAAAACAGCCTCCGATTTTATTTTCATATAATATTATTCATGGTCATTATTTAGCTAAAGTGTGGTCTGGGATATAGAATGTGCTAATTGTAGAAATGTCACAAACAAAGTGTGTTTTATTCAAGTTATCCAGGCTAGATGGCTGTAATATGGCAGTAAAATGGCAGTTAGATGGCAGTAAGATAGTTGTATGTTCCTGACGCAGACTTTTAATATCATTTATCGCCACAAAATCCCGAGGACGTAGGTGAAACAAAAACAATGTTCGAAAATGGCAGGAAATATTCTTTTGTTCTTTGATTTTTGAAACCTTCTGCCGCGGAAGATAATTAAAAAATATCGATCTCGTACTGGTAATAAGAATCGAATTGATTTCGTCCGGTGTCGATCAGAGTGTTTGTGGCAATCTTCGGATTGTTCATTCATCACCGGAAACGGCTCCCTTCTATTTACGCCTTTAGGTTTCGTTTACAGAATGAAACCTACCATAACAGACACCCGCATTTAAAGACCAAGTCGGATAATTCTAAGTATAGTCGCTCTATCCAGATTTCCCTATATTCCCAAAGTATGTCACCTCATTTTGGGTTGATTGAGGACAGTGATTAGAGCAGTATGCCGCAAATCTCCATGTTAGGGTTTAAATCCAAGTGATAGCCGTGTGCTGTGAGATGTTTCATCGTAGTTTCACTTCTCAGATATATATCTCAGGTGTGTGACCAGTCACCAGGTTAAAACATCCACTTACTTACACCTCCAGTGCCCTTTAAAACTGTTATTAGTGTTTTTTTCTAGTGATAAAATATTCAGATTACGATATTTATTATCTCGATGAACTGTCTCCATATTACACAGCAGAAGTAAAATGTTGATTAGATTGATTAGTTGTTGTTGTTCTGGGCTCTGTAAATGGCCGACAGGATGTGTGACGTCAGCAAGTTGATTCCGACGATCATGGAAGCTGTCTGCTGGGATAACATCCAGACTTAACTTGTTAACCTCCGTGTATACGCTTGTTGATCAGTGGGTATAATGACATCAGATGATGCGGATCTAGGGATTGAAGGGTATCTTTATGAATCTGAGAAAGCAGACTATCTAAATATCAACCAAAGATGCAATGATAGTGAGCTCAGTTTGGTTACTGATGATCAACCCGTTCGTAACTCTCTCGATGGAGGAGCAAACGATATGTCGGAAGAAACGTGGTGTCAATGTGTCAAACATTGATCACATTGACACATTGATGTGTGCCTCGTACTGACATAAACTGTTCAGAATTCTTCGTTTTAGTAGACCGAGAACTTTATTCTACGTGGCACATATTTCCAAAGTGGTCTTCGCAAACGAATGAATGGCTAGCAAATGGAAACGTTTTAAGCGTATATCCAGTTCCAATATTATCTAGCGACTATTGTACACATACACCCCCCCCCCTCCTGCGTTCAACATTACTGGGCATAGACACTCTAAAGTAATGTTTTCTTTTATTTTCCCTCATGTTATTGGTGCAACTTTGCATTCCGCCATACTGTATTATTTAGTGTATCGTTTCTAAGTACATTTACCCACAATTCAAACACTTCTGACGTAATCTTTGCCAGAGAGGTGGAGATTACACAGCTATCGGAGTCAACTTGGTGACGTCACACAAGAGGAAAACCAGGTCGGGGAAGAAGGCAATATGGCGGCGTTCAATTTCTGTTTTAGTGAAATCATACGTAAAATATTTCTCAAGAAGATCACTGTTATGACAAAACTTAGAGATGACTAATACGCTAGATTATAATTGTCGTGCTGTTTTAACCACTGGAAGTTATTCAAGTTTGTTGTTTAAGATATCGTTTTATTAAATATATTGATCTGCCATATTACATTGCTAAATTATCCTACCTGTTAATGGACATTACTAATTAATTTTATTTACAATAAATTATTACTAAAAATGATTACGTTTTATACGTCACCCGAAATATATATCACCCTCTCTCAAGGTATTCATGAAATTGTTTACCCGAAAAGTTATTACTGACCTAGATCTGATGACGTAAGATATTGTGTTCAATATTCTCTAGCTTATTAACCTGCCATGAGGTAGCCCTTAAAATACTAACTCGCACAAATTATTTGCTGACCTGCTTCAAGGCATTTAGAAGGTATTCATATAATTATTTATTTTTATACAATATTTCCAGGTTTAAAAAGAGTAATTTTATTAACCCTTGGGGGACGTGGGTAACTCTGGCGTGACCTTAAACGTGTTGGTGATGGTGTGAGGGAGGAGATTGTATCAGCAACCCAGTAAAAGGAACCACACTAGAAATAAGCGTTTACACTTACGTATGTTATTATTTTTGTTTTCTGAACACTGATTGCAAAACAAACATAATATATCTGCTGCCAGGTATCCATCAACTAGACTGCTTTTTTTCTATACTGGATTTCTAAGCTTATTTATTAAACGTAAAGTATTCCTAAATATATCACCTCTTTATTTACAACAAAGTATTCCTAAATATATCACGTCTTTTACTTACTATAAAGTATTCCTAAATATATCATCTGTTTAGTTAACATAAAGTATTCCTCTATATATATATATATATATATATATATATATATATATATATATATCACCTCTTTACTTACCATAAGGTATTCCTAAATCTTCACCCGCTGATATGTGCACCTTCCGTGACGTCGACGCTGAAATATGACGTGAGCAGCAATAAACGACACTGCTATAGATAGCAACTACAACTATAACGCAATCGAAGTAACAGATTTTAGTTTGGTGACATCAGTGATCCGGAATGTCGTATCCGGGATCACTTATGTCTGAAACAGAGACACTAAGCTACCCAGACCGCTAACTACTCACACTTACTACAGTTGCGCAGGTCGCCAACCCAAACTGTGCCGACGCACTTCAAGTGGAACACGTCATTGGTGAAGTTGCATTTTATGACCAGGCCGTCCCCCTGGCGGATGGCGTACGAACCGACCGGAAGCGGCCTATCCGGGCAACCGACAGCTGAAATGAGACAATATCCCCGGATGTAGGAAGTAATCTCGGGGTCGAAATGTTTGGAATACGGCGACAAAGTTTCAGTAGAATCTCTGTGTGCTCTAGTCCACCACAACATTAAATATTTTATATTCCCGTTTACGAAAATTCGTGTTTTATTTTGCGAATTCCACAATATCGAGGATAATAAACACAATTTTGATTCACATAAAGCGGGGGAAACGTTGTGTTCGCCGACATTGACCAGGAGCGCCATTGGAGGGTGTGTCATTCGTCGGCAAAAAGGCTAAGATAGTGCCATTCGCGTCTTCTTCAATTCGCAAGTTTTTCTTCTTCCGAAAAGAGGAATTGAAAAGACACGAACAAATGAAGATTTTTCACCGAGTGACAATCGATTGAGCCAGCGTACAACGGATGCAATATCCTATATCAGCGCCATCTTGTGGGCGAGTACACGATTCACCGATTGGGAGGCGTCGCCGGAAATGGGCGATAGAAACGGATTTCGAAAACCGGATCGAGAATCTTTGTGAGGCGACGCATTGGAAGCCATTTTGTGTATTCATGACCTGATTTAGGGATGAAATTTACCGAGAGTCGGCGTATAGAAGATGATCGATATTTCGGGGTGGCTTATCTTAGGATGGGTAAAAAATGACAACACAATTAACTGAAGATGATCTTCAATGATGTCATTATCCGCTGCAGATCGATAACCGAATGACGAGATGGCGACTGAAATTCGGGCCAACCACGGACGCGGATTACAAAATCCGGAACGATGCGCGCGCCTGGATTGCCACTTAACAGGACAATCGGCGCCCTCTGGCGACGCTCCAGAACGACTGTCGTGCGAAATAATGGGACCTGTCGTTCGGTTAAAATCGAAAGCAATTATCGCTCACCGACCGATCGGCGATCCACCTCCGGCTAACGGCCGAACACGTGACGTACCTTCGTACCGGAACAAGTAGTACGGCATTATTGCCGCGTCATCGCCGCCGTACTTGAGCGATATTTCCAGCCGATTGCCGACTGACGTGTATACCACGTGCTCTCGCTTCGTCGCTCCACAGACGGTGATGTTGCGCAGACCGGAAGCGAGCCTCTCTTTGATCTCCCCGTAAATCTGACATTGAGCGTACGAATAGAGTCCTTGCCGCCTCTTGGATACGGCGAAGTCCAGAAGTCGTATCCGGATCGTCTGGCCACGCTGTACGGTGACTCTCCACGGGTTCTGGATGCTACCGCATCCGGTCTCCTGAGTTACGAGGTTAGAGAGATATCCCTCGGATCCGGTTACGGAAAGGTCGGACTCGGTACACGGATCTTCGGACGGCGTGTGAACTGAAAATGGAAAAAGGGATTTTGATTGTTAATATTTCAGATCCAGTTTTTGTTTGCCTTGGTACTGGTATGGTTTGTGAGATTAGAGAGAGAGAGAGAGAGAGTTACGTGTTCAGCCATTTTTTGTCGTATTTCCCAGAGGCCTTAGTTCACTCGAAATGCATTCGCTTGGTAAGAATAGATGATGATTGATGTTTTACGGCCACTTTTGTGCACATGGTAGGCTAAATGGGCCGAACGACCTCCAAAGGTAATGTAGCGAAGTCAAAGATGAAACACCCTTCAGATAGCCCCGGAGATTTGAACTCAGGTGGTAGTGATCTGTGGGCCAACGCGCTACCGATTAGTCCACGGAGCCACCCTGCTTGGCAAGAAGGAACCACACAAATTAGCAAATCATCTTACAAAAAGGGAAAGGGGTTGTACTAGCTCAAGAGGCTTTTTCGTTGACCATAATTCGTAAATATGTATTATATAATTAAATAATAAGAGAACCAGAATGTAAAATATTGGTTTAATATCTGGATCCGGGTCCCCCATTCATAGTGGAAATCCTTATAATAACCCGACCTTCACCCTGTAATCCTATCCCTAACTGTAACTGTTGCGTGGTAAAGCAAAAGGCCGTCTAACAAAAAGGAATTTACAATATTAGTCTATTTTGGACCAGGACATTGCATATCCCTCGTGCGTTAGTTTAAAGTGTCTACGATAGAGGGTGTAACTGAGCTCGCTACATTTGAGTAAAGATCCTAACAGACATGTTATACCCCTAACCTCCCCCCCCCCCAACACCCCGCCCCCAGTCTGACGGGCGAGGTGTCTCTTTTATGACTGGCTATAAATAAATAATGTTTATATTGAGTCGACTCAAAGACTCAGTACCAAACACGCCACAGTCTCCAGCTCTCTTCAACTGTCTCCAACTGTCTCCAACTGTGTCCAACTGTGTCCAGCAGTTTACGACGATGAAGACATACCAATATTGTCATTTTTAGATGCGGATTTATATCATTCATGAGATCTGGATCATAAGGTGTCATATTTTTCTGTTCGGGATGGTCGGGATATAATTACCGGGATTTATTCGGGGACCGTTTAGTCCGGTTTAGATTGAAAAATAAGGCTCCCGAAAGCAGCCGGACGTTATTCCCTCTTCGGGATCGTCTTGATAACGTGGCAATATTTGAACAGTGTTTTGGGAGGGTGAGACGCAATGCTATATTATGTTATAAAATGACGGATTGGTAAATATTCTGTCAGACGAGTACATGTTATCTGTTACTGGTCTGACAGATTATTAAATTATGTTTCATTTATGCACTCGCGATATAAACCTTTTTTTTCAGATCATTTCAATAAAAACCAGACGGAAGCGTTTTTATGACGATCTTCCTAAATTATCAAATAATCAGGCCGAATATCACTTTATATAAATATTATACGGTAATAATAATAAATAAATATTAATGTTTTGTTTCCACGGGTATTCATTCAGTGCAATAAACCAACAAACAGCAGGTTTGATTAAATAGTCAGAGATGAATGTCAAAATTTATCAGACATAAAAATGGCCGTCATAAATCTGTTTATATTATAATTTTTATAAGTTATCTTTATCTGTTATACTCATAAAATATTCACGGATTATCTCCGCCATCTTGGTACGAGCCGTTGATTTCTCACTTTAGTTATGGTAAGTAATTGTTTATATCCTGACGCCCCCCCCCCCCCCAACAACATTGGAAACATGGATCATAGGCGTTTGCCGTACGACTGATAACAGGCGTCTAAAACCTGGATCTAGTAACATTGGTTTTGTTTGATCTCTGGAATAGGATCGGTTGTATCTCGGTGACCCTGGGCTAATGTGCGGACCACTTAAACTGCTCGATCCAGGTTCGCTTCTCCCCTCGGAATGTCTCCCACCACGCAGCATTGAAGGATGGAGGGGAAGAGATCCTTCCCATTTTCAGTCTCCAGTCTAGGTTTATGAACCATCTTAGTGCGTTGGTATATTAAACAAATAACACACACACACACACACACACACACACACACACACACACACACACACACACACACACACACACACACACACACACACACACACACACACACACATACATACATACATACATACATATATACATACATACATACATACATACATACACACACACGCACACACACACATACACGCACACATACATACGCACACACACACACACGCGCGCGCGCACGCACGCACGAACCCGCCGATTTAACAGTCGTCTTTGTTGTTATAATTTCTGTATAATAATGAACGACGTGAAACGCAACAGAGTTGCGTATCAGATAAAAAAAAACATTATAGAGTGAGATGTCTTAATTGAAATGCTATATGAATGATGATGATGATGATGATGATGATTATAGTGATGATTAGGATGATGAGCCTCCTCATCAAGATAAACTAATTCAAACAAAATCTGATTTAGACAAATGTCCTTCCGATTGGCTGACTAATATATCACGTGATTGTATTATGTTCCTTCGTGCCATGCGATATGTGTCCATAATGAGAACCGGATGTAGTTACTAGATTATCACATACTGTGACGTCTCTTAGATGTGGAGCATGGACACTGGAGGCCTTTGTCGCGTTCCTTCGTCGCTGTCACATCGATGTCACAGCCACGTCAATATGGCTACCGCGTCGATGTCAATGTCACGTAGCTGTCACATCGATGTCACAGCCTCGTCAGTATGGCTACCACGTCGATGTCAATGTCACGTCGCTGTCAATGGCACGTCAAAATGACATCGACGTCTGAACGGACAATGACCATTGTCAGTAAGACGTCAGTATTGATTACGCACACATACGTACACACACAGAAACACCCAGACACACCCAGAGACACAGACAGACAGACGCACACATGCACATACGCACGCACGCACGCACACACGCACACACGCACACACGCACACAATCACACGCACACATACACGCACGCAGGCACATACGCACGCACACACTCACATACATACATACACAGACGCATGCACCCAAGTATGTACGTACATACACAAACAAAACAGAAGGAAACAATATACATGACCTATTGCCCTTAATATTATTATTTAATTAGAATTACTGGTGGCTGTCAGTGGTGACAAAGACAATATTTAGCATTAGAACAAGTGTATTTAGAATATATACAAGTTGTTATTATCTAATAGTCTATGAAGACCCCATAGATGTAGTTTGTAACAAGATAACTTATCGTTTCTGGTGGTGGAGTATGGTGCTGTAGTTGCGGTGGTAGAGTTGGCCGACGTTTATTCGAAGTTCTCCGGTTTAATTCTAGTGGCTAACTTCCTTCAAGCCTCGCATGACTACGTTCAGCCAATAAACGACAGTATGTATTTCAGAAACTCCTTTGGCACTCAACAGTTTGTACACTCTATGACCCTATGGCAACCAAGGAATTATAAGATTCTCAGCCGAAGTCAGGTAAGTACTGGTTTCTAACGATTTTACCGGCCTCTATTTAATGGAATTAGGAACCAACGTATACAATCAGATACTTTAGAATTACCCGTCCCACCCCTGGAAGAATTGTGCAATAATTGACTGTGGCCTTTAGTTGGTTGCGTGTCCGGTAGGCGGAGGACCAGTCTCCTACTTCGAGTCTGCTATTGTCTATGCGCTATGGATTGGGTGAGCGAACAAGGGACTGAGAGAGGCTTAAACGATACATCGGCACAAATATCATACATTATGGAAATTAGAGAGTGGTCTTAGTATATCTGCATACTGCATATGTGTTACTATATGATGTATGCATATAATGTTTGCATATTTAACCTTTTATAGAAATAAGCGACCCCCTAACTAGTATTATTGAGAGTATAAGTAGATTGCACACTATATAAGTAAAAGAGAGTGTGTTTGTGTTTGTCTCTCTCTCTGTGTGTGTGTGTGTCAGTAAGGGGCTTTATTAAATATACATTACTATCATTATTATTGTTCGCAAAAAATCTGACCAGAGTCTTAAACGGCGGTGAATACGATTTGGAGTATTATTGGGATTATGATGTTTACTCATTAAAGTTCGTTTAAAATTATTTTAGATCCTTTTTTTATATGGGCCGAAGGTCAAAGTAGTCCTCGCCGGGAGCAAACTTTAAAGTCCCGGCTTTTAAGCGTGTTATAACTAGAACTATATATATATATATATATATATATATATATATATATATATATATATATATATATATATATATATTATATATGTATTATGAGATATAGATATTTGTGAACAATTATATAGGAATTCCCATTAAGAATTAAATGTTACTTCGTCAAGCAACTCTCTATACACGAAATATAATAATTGTGTGTCTTTGTAATGTGAGGTACTGAAATGAACTAAAGTGCACCCCCCCAATTGTCTGATATGATATATGTAAAGGTACTCTGACGATCTCATCCCCTTTTGCAGGTCAATATAGATATAATATGGCATAAAGTCAATCAATATAAATATGTTTGGGTATATTAGACCAGTAGCTGTGCTATATTGCTGCAAGCTGGTGTAATATATTGGCAATATAGACAGATGGTGTATTAAATCTGGTGGTACAATATAATCTTATTGAATTACGACATCACGGACGATATATTCTCTCTCTCTCTCTCTCTCTCTCTCTCTCTCTCTCTCTCTCTATATATATATATATATATATATCTTTCTTCTTCTCTCTCTCTCTCTTATATATATATATATATATATATATATATATATATATATATATATATATATATAATATATATATATATATATATATATATATATATATATATATATGTATATATATAGTTATATATAGTTATTTATATATAAACCGAAATGCTAGTATTATATGAACAAAAAGAGCCAACAAAGAATACTTTCAAAGAAACAAAACAAACAAAACAACTAACAAATCAAATAATCCATCGAAAAACAAACAAACAAACAAACAAACAAACAAATAACCTGACTAATTATTGTTGGAATGAAAGAAAAAACACAAACAAATAAACAAAAACACATAATCAATTAAACAAACAGACAAGCAACATTAAACAAAAATAGCGTCATATGAAGCTAATGATTATGTGAATACTCTAAATTATGAAACCCAAATATTTACTAGAAACAAATCAATCAATCAATCAATCAATCATCAACGGAATAAGCAAACAAACTAACAACTGAATTAGGAAATAAAGAAATAAACTAAAATAACAAAATACACAAATTAACAAATAAACATTGACTTAATAAGGTACATTAGCGCGTAAATATAGTAATTATAACAAAGGTTATCCTGGCCGTACTAGCTGACCTGACCTAGATATTGACTGGCCATTTTTTGACTGACGCAGCAGATGTTTTTCCCTTTAGAATTGATGGCCGCTCGCTCTATGTTCCGCTATTATCGTCCATAATGTTGTTATCTCTGTCCACTAAGATAGGACATTATCGGTAGATATGTGTTACACTGTACAGTTACTATACAGTTACTGTGTTGTTATCAGTCAGTGTTAGATAGATTGCACCATAGTTTGGTGTCTTCTGACAGTGTTACGTCACGAATAACGCACACTGTTTGTGTGAATATTGTCACAAATCAATATTTATCGCACGAATTGATGATGTTGGGTGTGGCTGTAAGGGGGTGGTGGGGGGGGGGGTGGTTAGGTGGATGGTGTGGTTTTTTTTTGTTTGCGAGCAGGCGCGTATGTGTATATATTTTTAGTGTGTGTGTGTGTGTGTGTTTTGAGTACATTTTTGTTTGTTTGATGCATTAGTGTTTTGTACATGGTTGATTGCTCCTGTATATGTTTGCGTTTATTCACTGTTTTGCGTGAATCTCACACACAATCGGTGTGTGTGTGTGTGTGTGTGTGTGTCTCCTTCCCCCCCTGTCTGTGTGTATGTATGTATGCATGTTGATGATGATTGATGATGATTGATGTTTGTGCACAAGGTAGACTTCCAAAGGTAATGAGACGAAGTGAAACACAAAATAACCTTCAGATATGCCCACGCCGGGATTCGAACACGGGTGGTAGTGATCTGTGGTCCAACACGCTACCGCTAGACTACGGAGGCGCCCTGTATGTATGCATGCATATATGTGTGTGCGCGCGCGCGTGCGTGTCACCCTTCCCCTCTCTCTGTGTGTATGTATTTATGCATATATATATATATATATATATATGTGTGTGTGTGTGCGCGTGCGTGCCATTACCAAGCTAAAGTGCTTTTATTAAATAAAAATAAAATGATGTTAAAGGAAGACATACCCAAATACTAATTATATTATATTATATCATATTAGTTAAGCAAATTGTCACTTAAAATTATATCACAATATATCAGGCCACTTCACGGTGTATAACGTAATTTCTGTCACCTAATGTCACGTATACGTTTAAGGATTGGCTGTAACGTTTTTATATGTCACCTAGCCATAATCAAATGGCGTTTCGCCGGATGTTGTCACATTTGACCACAACTCATTATGTCACGATATTCCGTCACAGGATCGGATACAGCGCTCAGTCACACTATTTTATGTCACCTTATGTCGGGTATTGTTATGTCACAGTGTGTCACGAATGATTAGATTACATCTTGTCACGTCACCGAGTGTCGTACGTAATTTAGTTCCATAGGATGTAATACCACCTGACACCACGTGACCGTATCACGTCAGGTTAGCTCACTTTACCTTGACACAGACGTCGCCATCACGTTACCCGATGCGTCACTTTAGATGTCACGCCTTCACTGACGTCACCTGTCTACGTCATCAGTGTGACGCGTTTATTTCTCGTCCTGTTTTGTATTTTTACGACCCATCGTCCGAGTATATTACGTCACACATCAACGCTGCTGTAATACCCCATGTGAGGTATCAGGTAAGCTTTTGTACCTCAGTGTACCTCGCCATAACATTACCGGCACGGTGTGACCTGACTTAGGCGACAGTCTTGTAAACCAGCAAACTCCTTATTCCGGCCAGTGATGAGGAAAATCAGGCCAGATTACTTGTCGAATAACTTGTCCAATCAGGCCATTATATGCGTTACCGGACTGTATTGGGTAAGGTCTAGTGAATAAGAAAATAATAATAATAATAATAATAATAATAGTAATAATAATAATAGTAATAATAATAATAGTAATAATAATAATAACTACGACGACGACACTAACAAAACCAGAACAATATTAATAATAACTTTCTTTATTGGTTATTAATTTATAATCTAAGGCCACCTTGCCGCTCTAAGAACTTCACTGTGGTTAGATTTAGGACCATTGCCCACACATCATTACAATTCGTCGACTCAAATGTGAGTTGATTGTTGGAAGGCAATAATACAAGATACTAACTTTATGGCGGCTTGTGAGTACGTCAAGGATTAGTAGCCAATTGGTGGGTTCGAACTCAGGACCTTAGATATTCTGTGGCAGCGTTCAACCACAAACCTACCGCAATCCCCAAACCTGTCTCCATGACTACCCCTCGTAAGAAATCCCCCCCACGTGAAAGATTAAGAATGGCCCGCACTAATCCATTAGTTCTGTTTGGTTATGGGCCCTAAGGCCTGCTAAGAAGGACCACATCTGTAGGCCAGCTGATATTTCCTCCGAGGTGGTCTTTTAAGACAGGTTTTGCTATAGCTGGTGTCGAACAGTTTCCGACATGCTATAATCCTGTGTTAGGCTTCTCGTGTTTTCGTGCGATTATGTCGAAGGCGTTTCAAAGCTTGTGTTATGTGCACGTTGTTCTGACTGTGGTATGGCTCAAACTGACTGCCATACAACAAGAAAGAGAAGGCCGGATTACAGTTCTGAATATTACTTGTCTATATTTAGAAAGTCGCAACAGAACAATAAAACAAAAATTACAAAACAACAACAACAACAACAACAACAACAAATAAAACAACAACAATCGTCTGTATAATCTGTACACAATGGTGTCTACGATCTAAAGCTGTCGACACTTCAGTTTCTAATATTTCGTGCAATTAAGATTTTAATGCGCATGCGCCGCGGACAGATTTATTCAGCGCCGAAGATGGACAAGACCTTGACCTTGTCAAGCCATTCCATATTTACTACATTTTCGGCCATTTACAGATCGATATATCGTCTGCTTCCTTTGATATATGATCAAAGTAGATGTAATTGCAAATAATTGCAGCAATATTTACAGAATGAATCGCGAACTTATGCCAGAGGACGAACTGTTCGGCTTAGTGGATCAGGATCTATGGACAATGCCAAACGTTATAAGCGAGGCACCCCAGCTGGACGAGGTAGGGGCTTGTACCTCAGTAGCGAGGCACAAATTCCGCGCATGTCTTGCCCCTTATTGGACGTTGTATCCACTCAGATTTGTCGTCTAGGAAACTTACCCACTTGGGAAATGTACGATAGTTTGCCATCGGCGCAAACGCTAAACATAATACAAACATAACCCGAAGCCATCACGACCGTCCCGGGGTACGAAGCTGCCCGGGACCGTATCCGGCCGAAGGTGGCGTACCAGTGAGTGAGCGGCGCACGCGCAGTGGCCATCGTCGACGCCGGCTACACGCTTCGTCAAAAGTAAGTCCCTGGCGAGCGATAAAACGTGCCAATTATGGCCCGGAATTTCCTCGGCGTCGGTGGTGCCATCAAATCGAGATGTCGATCTCAGTTTATCTAAAGCCGAACTGGCCCTCGCCTCCATAAACCTTGTCTCGGCTGTCAAAGGCGTTTTCGCTTCACTCCATTCAACCGCTCATATTTAATTTTGAGCCACATAAAGCCAAGCTGTGCTCCGAACCCGTGGGCCAGAATTGCGGGCATAAACAACCGCCGTACCGGCCCGCTCAATTATGCCGCTCTCCATTTGTCGTATGCGCTTCGGGCGGCGCGAACGTTCGCGCCGTCTGTCCGGGCCAGTCTGCCACAGAGTCCGCGTCGTAACCGTAGGCCAGATCGATAGCCGGCCAGTAAAGGGTCTAATGGTGTGATTATTGTCCCTCGGTGTACTTTGTCTACGACCACTCGCCGACGTGAACCGAATTCGGGCCGTTCATCAAAACCGGCCGACGCACTATCGGCTCGGCCATTTCGCCCAACCGGTTCCAGATTTAGCCGAGCCGAGGGCGCCACGAACGCAGGGACGGAGTGGGCTGGTGGCGAGATGTCGGCCGAGACGATTCAACCCGCGTACGAATCCCGTGGGTGACGACATTTTATGGCCGTTGTTTCGCGGGCGAGGTGGCGCCCCACTAAGGTCAAGGTCGAGGCCCAGTGGCATCATATATTATCGGCCATCTTAAGGCGACACGGTGACAATTTATGGCCGGGTGAGGACACTTAAGATTGGCTGCCCAGGCGAATAAAACTGAAATAATCCACAGACCTATCCGGCCAGTTATATCTAACCAGTACCATGATATTATCTACTCCTTTATCTTGCCTGTCCACGGTTAAGACATTTTTTTCTTTATTTCTGAAATATTACAGACATTATTTCCGTTTCTTTTAAATACAAAAATAACAGGGCACATTATTTCTGAAATATCTCTTTTCACAAAGAAAACGTTGACATTTTAACCTATTTTCTTTTTACACTTAGGTATGACATTTCTGAATTAATTCATTCTAATACAACGAAGAAGAGACCGCATCCTGTTCGTAATATAGGTTTTCTTTCCGATAAAAGGAAACGGTACGCCATCATTCCACGGCACGTCGTCGGGGCCGTTTCGCCCCGAAAACAAACAGGCGATTAATTAAATTCGCTTACATCAATCTGTTCCCGGCTAATGCGTCTCCGATTACGATATATCGGGCGGCCGTAATGCCCCACTAGACGTTCCTAGGCCGAATAAGATGTCGTTAGGTTTACCTGAACGGTGATCTGTCAAACATTTCTCGACTTCTCGGTAAGAGAGAGAGAGACGGGGGGGGGGAGGAGAGGGAGAGGAAGATGGAGAATCTGTGCAGGACACTTTGTGATCGTGGCCGAGTGGTAAACGGACATAAATCTGACTGTGGTTAAGTCGCCCTGATCGACCGATCGAGTGGGACCCTTTTATCGGCTGATTATTGATAATTTTCGGGGGGCGTCTCTTATTTATTACGATCACCTAATCTTTGTTTATTTGGCGGGGTTCTGGAGATCCACTGGGTTATAAACAGTATCTCTCTCTCTCTCTCTCTCTCTCTCTCTCTCTCTCTGTGTGTGTTTTATTTGTGAGTGTGTATGTGTATGTGTGTGTGAGAGACTGGTACAGAGAAGTACAAATTGTGATTTCGCTATCTGGTATATTCACAGTCCAAATATGCAACTTTTCAAAGACCAGTAATATCTCACCAGTGTTTGTATGTATGGGTGTTGTTTATGTGTGTAGGCACGAGTGTGTGTGTGGGTGCATGTATGCGTATGTGCATAAGTATCTTTTCATCTATCAATATATCGCTCTGTGATCGTCATATTGAGCGTTGTCATGTGATGTGAGACTGACCTTTGACACACCGGAAGCTGGCCTCGAGGTAAGGTTTCAGATCATCGGGACAGGGTAGAGTCTCGGCAAATAAGGCATCAGGAATACGGATCTCGCACTGACGTCTTCCAGAACATCGTCCGTCCGTCTGCTCGATGACGTCAGATGCGCAGCCCATGTGGCCATAGTCCAGCTTCACGCAGCGACCCATGCGCATGCGCCCGTACTGCGCATGCGTCATGAGGATCACCTCGGTCGGGCCACACGTGGCGTTAAATAATTCTGTCTCACAAAACTCCTGTACACCGATATCTGTAAGTTAAGATAATAGGATATTAATGAAATATTAAATTAATATTAATAAAGAGTTAATAAAGCAGCTACGATAAGGTAAATGTGTTGTGTGGGTTTGTATTACTATCGTTAGACGGTAAAATGTGAGATATTATTCCAACATAGCGGTCATGTATTATATAAATATTCAACCCTCCCTACATTCCACCCTCCCCCTACATCCTGCCCTCCCTACCTCCATTCCTTCCTCCCTCCCTCCCTCCCTAGCCCCCCCTCCCTCCATCCACCCACCCACACACCCATCCATCCATCCATCCATCATAGACTCACCCATCTATTTATACGCCCAGAGATACTACACTTAAATCACTTATCACTATAATGGAACTAATCTTAATGGTTCCCCATTCACAATACCGACCATTAGGCTATAGCCACAATTACGCCATTCCCCCCCCGCAGTCATCCCACCTCAAACCGACCTCATCCGTCGATCTGAAGCAACCGCGATCCAGAAAGTCCTTGGCACCGAGCGCAAGAACACTCCCTGCTCAGCACAGACCTCCCCCAGGACATAACTCATAAACCATTCACCAATTGTCAAATCATTTGTTCATCAGTCATCACTACAATGGCCGAAACAGCATCAGCAACGCGACCCCAGAGCCCTCTATCGGCGGCTGGAGGCGATATGGAGATGTGGCAGTGGCGACACATTAAAGATTATAATCGAGGAGACTCCGAGGGAAAGCCTTAAAGATCTGAAGATCTCCGATGTGAGCCTTAACTGATCTCAGAGGCAAACATTAAAGATCGAAATCTTTCAGCCGTCATAATTGCGAGGTTTCCCTGGGAAGCCCTAGAGATCTCGGAAGATCTCGGACATGGGCCTTAAAGATAATATAATTTTATTGTACTTTGAGGGAAAATCAGAAAGGATTCGAAGATCTCGAAGAATCCCAAAATTTTTTGGGCTAATGGCTTGAAAATAAGGATCTGGGAATATCCTGAACAAGGCGCTAAGAATCAGTACCATCAGAATAAAACATTTGAAATATATAATTTTCGATTTCTAAAACAAATCCTTAAAGAACAGAGTCAGGAAGTATCTGAGTATGATCTTAAAGATCACGATATGAAGATTTCCAGAAAAAAAGCCCATTAAAGATCAGTATCCCAGAACCATCGGAGTAGCATATTAAAGATCAGAGTCCGCAAAGTTGCGTCTCCGCTAACAAGCTCCGGGGATCTCCGGAGTGGTGTCATAAAGACCAGGAAGCGAGGATCTCCGGATCACAGATCGTTTGTAGCTATCCCGAAGAGAGAGAGAGAGAGAGAGAGCTACCTTTGGGCGATAATACAGTAACAATGTTACATCAATCCGATATTGAGTCTTTTGTTGTCGAATTTCACAAGAGAGTGGACAGCCACAATGAGCCTCGTCTGCCTCATGACGCGATGTTTTATCATCATCAGTATCCGCCTACTCCTCCTATTCTTCTTTCTCCTCCTCCTGCTAATCATCATCATCATCGTCATCATCATCATCATCATCATCATCACCGTGATCATCATAATCGACGTGATCAATATCATCATCCGTTTAAATAACACGCTCGGCGTTGGCTCTTCGACGTGGATGTTTATTATTGGCCTCTTTCTGAGATGTTTTTGTCTCGTTTTCATTACAAGGTTTTTGTTCCCCCCCCCCCTTTTCCCGACGATTGGTGTTGGAGTTGTTATTAACGGCATTTTAATTGTTATTCTTAACACACCTGACGGATTAGCCAGTTATCTGGTAAACGTGTTGTGTTACGTGTTGACATGATGGGTTTTTTTTAATTGAAATTTATGGTGCGTGTTAAGTGATGTTAGTCATTTTTAAATTGTATTACGGCTAATATCATTGTTATTGTTAATACATATTTATATACACACACACACACACACACACACACACACACGCGCGCGCGCGCGCGCGCGCGCTCGCACACACACACACAAAGGGATTGACGGGTTATTTTGTAAATATGACATGTTGCATTGACATGTTGTATTTGTGATTGAAGGACAGTTAATTGTTTTTAATTTGTCTTACTAGTATTTCATGTTCTTCTTTTGTCCCATCATATTTGTTTACACTATGAATGTTACTTGTTGACAAGTTCCTAATCAACGTCTCGTTGATTGACATGTTGTTGTCACGGCGTCATCTTGGTATGTGGCATATTTAATGTGCGACCCTGCTATATGGCACGTTTTATGTGCCACGATCCTGGCAAATCCTGGTGCTAAATGTAACTTATTTGGACACAACATTATTTAATATTATGTAACTTTTCTGCGTACAAAGTTACATGATACAATATCGTTTTCGATTCTATTTTGTGACACTAATTTGTGTCGCATATTAATGCCTGACACACGTTGGCATAAGTAATACTGCCACGTGACACATCGTTGTGACTCAACATTACACGAGGCCTGCCACATTGTTAAGTAAGACACTTCTAATAGATGCTGCCACATAATCAACGTGGTACGTAGTTTTGTAACATGCCACATTGGAACGTGACATGTTTGATCTTAGATGTTTTACGGCCACATTTGTGCACAAGAAAGGCTAGATGGGCCTAGTGACCTCCAAAGGTCATTACAAATGATACGAAGTGAAAGATAAAAACACCGTTCAGACATGCCTACGTCAAGATTTGAACTCAGGTGGTTGGCATCTGTGGCCAACCGCGCTACCAGTTAGACCACGGCGGAGCCTTGTACCACATTGCTATGTGCAATACATTACTGGGTTTCACAGTATAACGTGACAGGTTGCTATATAGTCAAGTCTTTGATTACCATGTGACATATTTATATATGTCACGCCATCAAGCGTCACTATGCCCCATAATACTATATGCTGTGATCACTACTTATGTCACCGTTATGTCACACTTGATTCAGGAACCTATATCCTACATGGTACAGCTCTATGACTGTTCCTAATTCATCTTGCTGAGTCAATCTGTAACAGCTATGAACTATATGCTTTAGCACAGACGGTAACAGTGGTAGACTAGTCTGAGGGTTCTGGGATCGAGCCTCATTGTCAGAGGTACGTATTGGCAAATTGATACCCAGAAAATGCTGATAAAAACGAAATTGTGTCATGCAAGATTTAAAAATACTTTTTATAAAAAAAACGTAACAAAGTCCAAACAACGAATTAGCATACATCATACGCACCCGATCTTAATTAATGTTAATTTAATCAACCGTGTCACTTAATGACTGGCCTCATTATAACGTTACCTGAGATCTGCTTAGATTCGACATCATCGATGTCTGTCACTCAACATTCACGAACGCCTTTGTGCTCGTGCTGTGAGCCACACGGGGAAGGTGTTTGTTTGTCGGGGAGTGAAGGCGGTCACCGCCACATATAACATCGCCGCCACTGAGTGTTAACTCGCTCGATACGACATCAATGGCGGATGTAAAGAACCAAAGTCAATCTCTGCCTGCCGTCCGAGTCTTTATAACCGACCTGGATACACGTGATCCGTATCGATCACGTGATTCTATGGGTCCCCAGACACCGGTACACAAAACCCTCACACGATAGAGATATGGAGAGAGAGACAGAGAGAGGGAGAGGTATTGAGTTGTTATTTGTCATGGACAGATAAGTTTCGTTTTATCTTCTATTCTATAATCAATCCCTGACGAATCGTGCACAAGTTGTAATCAGGATTTTTGGCTACCTGTACCGGCACTTTTTTTAACCCATTGCCAAATCACAGGCTAGCCCACACAATCACACGTATACGCCCGTGGGGACGCGCACACCCATTGTATATATGGATCACGTTTTTACGTACCTTATATACAGTAAAAAATGCGCAGACGGATGTCTTAAGAAATTCGTTGTTTTAAGGGACCGTTAAAATGTGGCTCTGGATGTAGCTGTTTCAAATGGGAACCTGCCTGAAAAGACCATTTCCACTTAACGACCACCTAATGAGGTCCCGGGATTGACCGCTTATCGCCGATTACATCATGCCCGCGAACGTCAGTCTGATCTGAAATGATCCAGACGGCGAGATGGACCCGCCAACCGGACAATGGCAGGACACACTTGTGATCCCGAAATACGATTAGTGTGGGCGACGGCTTCCTGAAGATCACGTGATCCGCTGGGACTGCGCCTCGTGCTCACCGAAATCAACGTCGCCGCCATTTTCGGTCGCTGATTGGCTGAGGGCCGATCGTCAAAAACACGTGTTTATTGGTTGGCTGACGCACACGTGACCATCTAATCAGCGAACATCCATCATAAGCGGCCATTAACCAACATTCGAAATTCCGGTCGGGGCCCGTCTCCAGTGAGAATTTTATTTTTAGAAATCTGTCCTTCCGGATCAATGTCGAAAACGAGGCGGCGGCCATGACAGCCGATCTGGCTGGCTGCAAGGTGGCGCTTCACTATTTCGCTCGTGCGAGTGGCGTGCGAGAGGCGAAACAGAAACACAATCGGCCACACACACACACACACACACACACACACACACACGCACGCACGCAGCACAGCAAGCAAACACACACGCACGCAGCACACAAGCACGCACGCAAGCAAACAAACAACAAAAGACAACTCGAACTACTGCCCGTAACCCGCCATTACCTAAACACAAACGTCTCGGTAAGAGTCACCGGTGACGTCATCAATGGCGGCCATTGAAAGCTTTCTCAAGTATTTCACGACCGATCTGAGATGCTATGGGTAGGGAAACGTCTTTATACTGTTGATAGGGGCCACGGGAGAAGGGATGTGACGTAGTCTCTAGAAATGGGGGTTGAGGGGAAGGAACGAAGGGGAAGAGTTATAAACATCTTCCAGAAGCTAACGATTCACTTTGTCTGGCCAACTGGTGGAGCGCGGCGAGCACCGGAGTCACTTAATCGAATCACTCCCGCCCCGGTCATCCAATATGGCGGCGTTCAGAAGGCGGGCGACCTTCGGCCGTGCTAGGGGTCGCCGGCTCCGGAATCCGCATCAAATTTCTTAAGTGTTTGCAAATCGCCGCCAGGCGGCCATAACTTGCCATGATATGAGCCGGCCGGTGAGCGATAATGGAGCGACGGCGGCGCTGAAAAGATTGCATTATCGCCCGAATATTTATCCCGCTAGGTGACGCCGCCTAATTCGATATCGGAGCCGGATCGATCCGTGCGCCGCGTCCCATTGTTCACGATCTGGACGCGAAATGATTGCCCGTCTCCACCCGGTGGATAGGGGAACTTCTCCGGAGAAATAAAAGGTCAGGACCTTCCAGGAGAGACTTCCAGATGATGCGGTTGCGCATGCGTATGAGGTTGAGCCAATGAAAACTGATCCGGGTACGCGAATGCCGGTCGATCGCCATCCAGCGAACAGGTACTGGTGTTTGGTGATGTAATTAGATAAGTGTCACCACTGAATATCGGTGATGATGCCATCACCGAGCTAATGTCATTCCCCAAACCACGTCATTATCAATCAAAGGTGACCATCACCAAGATGGTGTCATCACGAAGATACAATCTAGCATAGAGATGTGATGCCATCACCAAGTTGATGATACCAGTACCGAGGGGACGCCATCACTAATCTGTCACTATCATCAACAGGTGATGCCCTCACAAATACATCACCAGCAGCGGCAGGTGATGCGCTCCCAGTCTCCCTGTGTCTCAAATCGACGAGCATACGGCATGATCTGCTCCATAATTTACGACGATTAGCACCCGACGGAGGCCCGACGATGGGTGTCTCCGGAGCTAGACAGCCGCCTGGATTCGACGCTCCAGAAGACGGAATTAATGGTCGCCGAGCGGCTGTTACACCTGAGATATGGGCGCTGCCAGAAGACAGATGTCTCTACAGCAACATCGTCATAATAGTGTCTAGAAAAGACAATCACAGCTCAGGACAATAAATAATACACCTGTGGATATATATATATATATATATATATATATATATATATATATGTATGTAAGTGTGTGTATGTATGTGTGTATCCTGTGTCTGTGCCTGTTCGGATTGTTCGGGTTGGGTTCGGGTTGAAATTTCTGGGTTTGAGTCGGGTATGGGTTGAGTAGTTGCGGGTTGGGTCGGGTCCAGGGCTCTAGTTTGTGTCTGTGCTTGCGTGTATATCATGGTCGTTAATTCTATATTTATTATTTATTATTTATTAATAAAGTCGTGAGACCTCTGTCCTTCTGACCTTCTGACCTTCTCAGTGTTGTACCAATTTAAGTTCATGAAATACTATAACCTTAGGATATTACATAAACCCAGGATGGGGTTCTGACAGAAGACATTCTGATATTCCAGACCTCTTCCCTGTCAGGTGTTACCCGCTGACAGCTAACGAGCTAATATTGTCTCCTCCACGATCTGTGGCTGTTTGGTCATGCGACCAGATATCGCATAACACAGATCACGTGACCATCGAGAGTCACGTGACTGACAGCTGGTTTGAGTCGGATATATTTTGATATTATATGTTAAACGATTACGAGGCTTCAGTTGATTAAATAGGACACGAACTGGTATATTTTATTCTATGACGTCAAAGTTTTTGTATGACAGTCCGTCCCCAGACTGTATCTACACAGACGAAGAAAAACGATTTTATGCATCTAGCTATGGAAGGCGGCATCTCCGTATTCAGTACGCTGATGAATCGGCTAGTAGTTGATGTCACCATTCCTGATTCGCTGTGCCAGTGCACTCTAACACACTGACACACACACACACACACACACACACACACACACACACACACACACACACACACATATATATATATATATATATATATATATATATATATATATATATATATATATATAGAGAGAGAGAGAGAGAGAGAGAAAAAGAACTCCTTCCCCGACCTTCCCCCATTAAGCGACGGCCGCCATATTGTCTCCTCGATTTAGCAAACATGTCACACAGACTGTCATTATATACTGACAGCTGATGTCTTCTCGCCTCTTCCAATATAACATATATCACCAGGCTATGTAAGCTGTCAGTTCCGATGGCCCGGTTGGTAGAGTGAGTGACCAGAAAGTGGCAGATCCTCGGTTTGAATCAACCAAGTGGTTATTTGGTTGTCACGTGTCTATTGCATGGTGATCGAATATGAGCCGATGCATGCTCACAGGAGGTGATACCTACTACAATTGTCTAATTAATAAAATTACACACACACACACATCAGTTTGGAGTTAATTGTTGTTTGAATGAAAGTATAAAACCTGTGCCAGCGCCTTAACTATCTTTATAAAACACACACACATAAGCGCGCGCACACACACCAAAACACAGGCACATCCCTCTCCCTCTTTGTGCACTGAAATACTCGTTATCAAGTGATCGAATCTGAGTTTTATTTGTTTAAGTTGGATGTTTCATCCATCAATAAAATAATTCGGCTAAATGTGAAGGATGATATCAGCGTTCAGCGATCAGCGTTCGTACTGACTGGCTGACCGATTGACTGACTGACTGACCGAATCACTGACTGACTCATTTACTCAATCACCCACTCACTAGTAAAACCCATAGCGCAAGGTTATAGGCTTACAGCATAACGCATAACACAAAACTATAGAATTCCAGTATAACATACGAGACGAGGCTATAGGCTAGCGGTAAGTAAACACTACTGTCTGGAGTTAACTTATCATGGCCGCCGACCAGGCCGAGGCTCATAAAGCTGGCCAGCCCGTGGGACAATAATAACATGGACGGGGTGATGTGATGGGAGTCGGCGGGGCAAGCATCAACCACAATATGATATATGAGCCAAATGGTAAGACCACATTAATTATAGGACAAAGAAGAGTTTAGATTGCCAGGATTGGACGTCAGGACATAAACTATGTTAGTACGGGTGATGTGAGAATGTTAAAGACATCGTGAAAATGTAGCTGTTTTAGCAATACTCTGGGCACGCCATTGGCTAAATGGGCTGGCAGACTTCCTACGACAATAGGAGGCGAAATCACAGATGAAACGTCCTTCATACTTTACCAGGGCTAGATTTGAACCCAGGTGCTACGGCGGTTGTGACCAACCGCGCTACCAGGTAGGTCGAGGGAACGCCTTCAACACCGCGTCGGGATGTAAGACGTAGGGATGCGGCAGATGATTAGGACATTAGATATATGACGAGATGATAGACAGAGGGACATCCATTATTAGAAGACGGGAAACAACTACAAAATATGAATTATGTGGGAATATAACAGCTGTGAGGAAATATCTGACGTCAGAAAATAACGGCTGTCGGAATATAGCTTTGGACACAGACATACAGACAGACAGACAGAGAGACAGACAGACAGACAGACAGACAGACAGACAGACAGACAGACAGACAGACAGACAGACAGACAGACAGACAGACAGACCAGTATACAGACGCACGCACGTAGGTACACACTCACACAACCACCCACCCTCACACATACCCACCCACCCACACACAACAAACACACACACACATGCACGCACGCACGCATATATGTACGCACGGATATATCAGGATGTAACTAGTATAAGGATATAACCAATGTCAGAATATTGTTTGATGACTGATGACTCTCAGTAACAAACTTCCGGGAAGAAACTTCGACATCAGGAACAAAATGGCTACCGTCACGTGTCAGCGTCATATGTCTCCGTTTTTGGTGGAAATGTTATCGCTATCTGGAGATGATTAGAGCCGGAAGACAATGAGAGAGGGGGTGGCGTTTAACTAATGGGAGAGAAGGGGGGGGGAGGGGTAGGAGATTATGAGAGCCGGCGGGTGTTACTGGAAGCGAATGGGAGACAATAGAACATCGGATGGGACAAGGAAAGTGAAAGGTGGGAAAAGGCAGATAACGAAAAGACAATGATTAGCAGATGAAATAATGGAAAATACTCGGGGGAGAACAATAGATAATGGAATATAATGGAGGCTGATTGTGGATAACTAGGCATGACATAATGCAAGCGAAAGGATTGAGGGGTGCAATGTCTGATAACACGAGATAATGGAAGGCAATAGGATGAAACGGTAGACCAGGAAGGACAATGATATGCAGAAGAAGACAAAACGTAGAAATGGATTGAATACGAGAGATATTAGAAGACAATGGAAGATGACAGGAAGTGAATGAGAACAATAGAAGAGAATGCAACTGATAAAAGGGCGATGGAAGACAAAGGTAGACAATAGCACATGATGGGAGAAAGTAACAGGGAACTGATGATAATGATACGATGGGAGAGAATATAGGACAATTGAAGACAAAGGTAGGACGATTGAAGACATTGTATAGACATGATGAGACAATGTGAGAAAAATAGGTTATGGTACAAGACAATACGAGATTATATAGGACAATGGAAGATAAAGGCAGGGCAATTGAAGACAGCATAGGACATTATGAGACAACATAGGAATATAGGCGAATGTACAAGATACCACGAGCTAATATAGGACAATGGAAAACAAAGGCAGGATGATTGAAGACAATATATGATATAGTGAAACAATATGGAAAAATGGGTGATGGGTCAAGATAATACGAAGTACTATTGGCCAATGGGAGGCAAAGGTAGGGCTGACGGGAATAAGATATAATATAGGACAATGGGAGACAATGGTACATCAATTGAAGAAGACAACATAGGACTTTAGTAAACAATACGGGAAAATTCGGTGAAGGCACAAGACAACACGAGATAATAGAGCTCAATGGAGGCCGGTACACAGGACTAAGGAAGGCACCACGCCACAAGGAAAGACAATAAAATACAATAAGAGACAATGCGAGATCACAAAGGATAAGATGAAATGAATTTAGATAAGATTTTAATATGGAAGAACGATGGAAGACAACAAATAATAATGGGAGACAATGAAGACATAGCCAGCGAGTCTTTTACAGTTCCTCTCTCTCTCTCTCTCTCTCTCTCTCTCTCTCTCTCTCTTTCTCTCTCTCTCTGTGTGTGTGTGTCTATGTTTGTATTTGTATGTGTCTATGTTTATATTTGTATGTGTCTATGTTTGTTTTGTGTCTATGTTTGTATTTGTATGTGTCTATGTTTGTATTTGTATGTGTCTATGTTTGTATTTGTATGTGTCTATGTTTATATTTGTATGTGTCTATGTTTGTATTTGTATGTGTCTATGTTTGTATTTGTATGTGTCTATGTTTGTATTTATATGTGTGTGTGTGTGTGTTTCTGGTTGTGGGAGGATGGATGAGCTGCCCATGTCCTCACACATGTGTCTTATAGAGGCTGTGTATTAGTCAGCGGGCCGCTCGTAGGGACGAGGCCAAGCCACGCCCGGGCCGAGGTCTTCTCGCTGCTATACAGACCGTCTAATAATTTGTTTAACCGATGTCAGACATTTAGACGGATATCGGGTGTAACATGTTCTCGGTGAGAGGCGATCGTTCACGATCGCTGACAGCTCTCTGTGTCCGTTCGCCGCGGCGCTAAGTGGCCCGGAGATGCTCCCCAGTCAGTCGAGTTGTCATTACCGCTCAGCGCCCGGACCATGCATCATTGAGGGAGGCGACAGGACCCCCCTCATCTACCATAAATCATATATAACTGTGTTATTTGTTGGGGCGACACTATATAGGAAATATATGATTATTGTTTTTGTAGCCCGGCTAGTGATATTTACCGGAAAGGTATCTCTCACCGCTTCTCTCCCCTCCTCTCTCATTATAAACACTCACATACACACGCATACGCGCACATACGCACGCGCACATATGGACACATATAGGCACACACAAATATACATAAACTAGAATTGTACATACACAACACAGCAAGAGAGAGAGAGAGAGGTTGTGCGTTGGTGTATAGGCAATCAAACGGGCATACAGACAGACAGACAGACAGACGAATAAACCCACACAAATACACCCAAATCAAACCAATTTAAACCCCACAACCCCACAACCCCAGAGTATTACCTGGCCATCCCCAACGACCACATTTCAAAACAAATTGTTTACGTTATAAACACAGTAGTAGCCAGCCTACACATAAGGCTATACAGCAACCCCGACGGCGTTCTAATTAAAACTCGGTGTACACAGCTCCCAGCATATACAGTTCACTTTACAAACTAGCCATCAATAACAGTGATTGACGATCACAGTTTGGCTAGCCGAACCACTTAGCCGGGCTGACGTTTGTTAGCCATTCGTTAGCTGGTGGCTTTCTTGTCGTGATGAAGTTGCCCTCCGTTGTCCCGACACTTATCATAGCAGCTACGGCCGTAACGCTGTCTTCCGACTGTAGAATGTTGCCCTTCTTTGTCCTCGGCCTCTCGCCACAGTTACCTCGCTTACGGGACACCCAGACCTCGCCGTTGGCCTTCCTTGTCATCAGCTTTGTCCTACATTAGTTACCCGAGTACGTCTACAATGTTAACCTACTCTTCAAGTCCCGTATTTGTCCTTCCTTGTCTCCGACGAAGTTTTCTTGTCCGGGGTATTCAGCTTTATTCATCCCACTGTCATTTTTGTCCTTTGACGATCCCCCCCCCACACACACCCACGGGAAAATTCTTTCTTGTCACCGTATTCGTAATGTTATTGCTAATCTGTCTGGTCTTTATAACTGTCCTAAATATTTTTACTACTGTATGCATCCTTTCTCTCTCCCACGCTGATGTCCTTCATTGTCCTGTGTGTTTTCCACAGTTGTCCCGTCGCCGATATTGTTCTACGCCAGCTACCGCGGAGTATTTTTTTATTTGTCTCCCTTTTCCCCACTAGATGTATCCACTCCGCTGTTTTGTTTGTCCTATCCGTTCTGTTCTACTTTACCTTTTGAGAATCACGACTCTCTTTGTTTTGGTCGATACCCCCCCCCCTTGCAGAGCTTCGGGCAATAAAGGTCATATGTTCCAATCACGATATATCTGACCTTGTTCGCAATGCCGCCACTGTCAGGGTTGGTTTTCCATGTTCCAAGGTAACTGGCATTCGTTACCTTGCTCCATCAAAGGTAGCCTCCTATGTGACAGGTTTCCTTCCTGGCACAGTGTCCATGCTGCATTACAGTTGGCCTGCAATGTCGCAATTTCCCGTTGCCACAGTTTCCCTATAGTTGCGACGTCGCGAAGTACCGCTCCGGCCATGTCTCAGTTGTCCTGCTATGTCCTAGTTACCCTGCCTCGTTACCCTCACAGTTGCCCTGTCGGACAGCAGTTATCCTCCTATGTCATAGCTGCCCTGCCTCGTCATGCAATCATTCCACAATTGATCCTGTAGGTGGTACGGGGAACGGAAAGCATCCAGTACAATGACACCAGATCTGTCAGAACAGCCCCGTTACAGGTATCCCCTCGTTAAAGCCCAGACCATGGTCAATCATTGCCAGTGTGGCACGAGCAATATCCCGCCTAAGGAACTTAGAAAAGCCCATCTTCCCCACCAAATGCCAGACTAGGACCCACTCTCTCCTCATCCCAAAACGGAATGGACTTAAAGGCCATCCGAGGATTAGGCTGTATCGAGATGGCCGATATTT
Organism: Paralvinella palmiformis; assembly: GCA_025642065.1. Lineage (NCBI taxonomy): Eukaryota > Metazoa > Annelida > Polychaeta > Terebellida > Alvinellidae > Paralvinella > Paralvinella palmiformis. The sequence goes on from JAODUP010000047.1 coordinate 650,709, forward strand.
AAAACCTCTTGTCCCGTCGTTTGATCTGCTTAAGTTCAATTTGTCTTTGGTGAGGCGGGCCCCGCGGGCTAGCCAGCCAGCATATGGCCCTATCCCGCGGGGCTTGTCGCGGCCCGCTGGGTTAGAGTTTGGCACCGTTATCGATCAGATAGCGGGCATGTTAAGATCTGATAACGGAAGCTGGCCATGTAGAAGGGGATTTTCGTGTCGTGTCAGCTATCGAGATCTCACTCTCTCTGTCCCCCTGTATATCCCTCTCCCTCCCTCTCTCTCTCTCCCTCTCCCTCTCTCTATCTCCCCCCCTCTCTCTCCCTCTGAGAGTTGATTGTCCTGTCTTTACAACGATTGGCTTAATACCCCGGCTGAAGTCCAGCGGAAAATGGCTGCATGAATGGACCGCTGTATGGCTGGTGTATGGCTGGTGGCAGGCCGAGTGGCTGGTATCTGGCTGGTGGATGATGTGGACGGAATGGTTGGGAGTGGTAGGGTGGGAGTAATGTCTAGATACTGGATGAACAGGTAGGGAGATGGATAGAGATATTGGCGGGAAGATACGGAAGGAGGGAGAGATATGGTAGGATGACCTGTTACAGTAAGAGAACCTTGTCGATGGTGGGGAGGACCAGGAAGAGCACTGGCACGCGCATACGTGGATAGGTACTCGTACAGTAAAGGGAGACAGAGATAAGGAATGATATATAGAGAGAGGTAGGGGACACGCACTCACGCACACCCACGCACGTGCACACGCCCGTACACACACAGACACACAGACACACACAAACACACACACACAAACACACACACACAGACACACAAAGTAGCATAAGCCTGAAGGACGGAACCGTTGTTATTTCAAAGACAAAGAGGCAACTTAATGTTAATATTCCCACCGCCAAGTATCTCCCTTTGTCTGTATGTCTGTCTGTCTCTCTATATATGTCTGTCTGTCTGTCTTCCTACTAACTCTTCCCCTCCAATATAACGGTTGACCAGTACAGAAGACAGGAGGGGGCTGAATTCTCTCATTATCGCCAGCATTCAGCCCGTGAAAGGGTCACATTAGGGGCGCTAAATGGCCCATTGGCTACCATTGAGGCTACGCCCTCAAGTAGTGCTCTTTACGAGCGATGGGTCGTTTAGGGTGATATCGCAGTATAAGCTTAGACTTGTATATATTCCCGTAAACGCCCGTCCGTCCGTCCGTCAGTCTGTCTCCTCCCATCTCTACACCTTCTTTATGAAAACGAATAAGATAACGTAGTATCACGTGACGAAGACCTAGAAGCGTTGCCAAGGAAACCAAATGACGCGACATGGATATTACGTGACGTAAAGTCACGAAATATGGAATCTAGATGATGCACAGTCACGTGGCCTGGATGATATATGACGTATTATCACGTGACCCTGATGTCACGTGGTATGGTCGCTAGGTGACATACTTGGTTGGAATTTACAAAGGGAGTAGACGCGGACACTAGATGACGCAATATCACAGGAAGTAGACGCCGTATGACGTACCGTCACATGACAATGGCATCAGCTGACCATACACCCACCAGACGCGGGGACGCAGCGTGACGCAAGATCACACGAAGCTGGTCGCCGATTACACGATACCATATGACATGCACGCTATTGGGCTGTTGCTCGATTGGGTCGCACACGGACCACATGCTCACGTAAACACCACGTGACCTGTACACGAGATGACGCATTGCTTCGCGGGTACCGATCAATCATAATAAAATCTCGAAAATATGACAAGAACTTTCTTAACTAACCGCCTTATAACTGTCGTCTGCTTCATACAAGATTGACACAGAACTTTATCAGTGTTATGGCTGCTATAACGAATCTAACGGAACACGGATAATCCGCCATATTTGTAACATAAATCTCGATTTAAATTATTCATGCTTTCCGGAGAGGCGGGGTGGGGGTTGTTGGGGGTGTAGCCGACCCGGCGGAACTAAACACCGACCAGATGCTAGTTCGTGGACGGAATATCCGATCGTTGTAAATAAAATATGTCGGGCGGTAGGCGGAAATGTGTGGGTATAATGCGATTCTTAGACAAGGTGGCCGACGAAATGAAATGAAACGCTTCTTTACCCGCCCGTGATCTTGGCCGTGTTGTTGTTGGATATAGTATATGCTGATTCACATATATGAACATGGACATATAAATAGAAATGTGTCGGGAGAGAGAGAATTTGGAACTTAAAGTCCTCAATAAAAACACAACCTGCAAAATGTTGTGTTCGCTTATATAAAACGCTATACACACTAAACACATACACAGTCACAAGCACATGAACTCACGTCCAAATGCGCGCGCAAGCACGCATACGGACAACAGCCCCGGGCCGAATCTCGTTCATTGTGGTACATTTGCAGACCCTAACAAGGTACCGAATATCAATAACACCGGTCGTATATATTCGGTGTTTGCTCGGCAGGAAAAAAAGACGTTTTATGATAATTATGATGTATTGTTAATATGGAACATGGACAGCTCCTACAGAGAGTATAAGATACATGTTAGTGACTCTATGATCTCTCTCTCTCTCTCTCTCTCTCTCTCTCTCTCTCTCTCTCTCTCTCTCTCTCTCTGTCTCTCTCCCCCCTCTATATATATATATATATCGCGAAATTTTCTCTTCTCAAGGGTTAGAGAATAAATAAAACAGATGACAGATCGATAAAAAGTTTTAATCACCTCATTAATCTTTAAATATGGCAGATGTTATGGCCGTTCTAATGATGTCATTTATAATATTCATCGTCATCTTTATGGTATACTTGTCATTAATTTCATTATTATTATTATTATTATTATTATTATTATTATTATAATACAGTTTTCTATATGATTATTGTCATAAACAACTATACCATATTTTATAGTTCCATTGTCTACCGTTAGTTAGTTAGAGCGTATGACTCGTAGTCGAATGGTCGCGGGTTCGAGGCTCCGGAGCTGCAATGCTCTCATGTGGTTCACTCATCCATAAACTGAGTACCTGACAGGGCGTGATAGCTATGTGTTTGAGTAACGATTTGCACCTATAATGGCAGCATGTGTTGTATGCTCCCTTGGGAGTTGAGATGTGTGCCGGATTGGAACAGATCTTAGTCAGGGATAATAATACTCTAAAGCACATTAGAGCAGCTATCTAGCTGAATATGTCACATATTATTATTATTATTATTATTATTATTATTATTATTATATAATCTGCCGAAATACAGACAATTTGCTGAGAGATTAACTATCTTCTCATCAATTAACAATCTACTTAATTAACAACAATTTACTCAGACATTAACAGTCTACCCGGATATTATTGTCATCTGGATCAGTAGAGTCACACAACGAAGAATATTTGCTAATCAGTGAACGGGAAGAAACCTTGACGTCAAAACAGTCTTCCGGATTTGTGTAAACAAAGCCAATAATATCTGGATCCGGTCACTTCGAACATATTATTGGAGTTAGTTGGTATCACTGGGATACTAGTTTGTCTCCCATAGGAGCATACAAAAGCCTGTCTTTGAAGTGCAGTCCGTATCCAAGCCCATACTCGCACACTCACCCAACCACACATACACATACGTTGACACGCGTACCCAGCCTATCCCAGGGTGTGCTTCTGACCTTTGCAACCCACTTATTAGCGGCGAAGTGGCGAGAATTGTATTGGAAATGACAAAATAATTTACTAACAGTTGCTATCGGGGGTCGAACCCGCTGACGTTGATTAAGTGCCAAGCACTCTATGGAATTGGCCGCGTAATTAGTTCAATTTAAAACTTTCAACGCCTCGTCCTGTCTAATCTGCTCACCGTTTGGCATGGACGATGTGAACTGGTTCAATTTTTGTTCAGTACGAACATTACGGGGCCATTCAGCCATTCACCAAAACCGTCCTAATATTGTCAAGAACCATTCATCACATCGTTTTTCGATCATATTCACTGAAGAATGGGCCATCCACATTTAAATAAGACAATCTCAATACATGAAGTGGGTTTTAAAGTAAAGTTCTGGACATGGTTAATGGGTGCACATTTTGGTGTATGTATGCGTGTGTGTGTGCGTATGTATGAGTGTGTGTGTGTGTGTGTGTGTCTTTTCAGTGATTGAACAGGCACTGACATAGTAAATAACAAATCGCGAATACACCTGGACGATTTATCGATGAACGAAAATGTAAATAACAGATTAATAGGTAATTATACGAACATAGACAGGCAGTTAGATAGTTAACTATAAAAATATAGAG